>JARHVA010001493.1:2992500-3387500 GCA_037957365.1 Torreya grandis | reverse complement strand
AAGGAAATTAGTAGGTCATACATTAGTGAAAAATAAGATGAGATCATTTATTATGGTATAATGAATAAATCACTATTATGAAACAAATTTATCATATATTCCATTATAAATATGTGGAAATTAATTTATAAAATCACTGATATAGTTGAAAATAATAAGATGATATAGTAAACATAAACTAGTTGGTACAATACAATATCAAGAAAAAAAAACTAGTTGATATAGTTAAGTATCACCAATGTAAATTGGCAAATGAAGTTATAAGATAAAATGGTAATATGGCCAATATAGTAAAATATATATTGAATTAAGTTGATACAATAAAATTAATGACTGAGGATATAAAATGTAGACTATGTGATCGATATAGTATAAATATTGATGGTTGATACTTTTAGAAAAGTATTATATGGATAATATAATTAGGTACTATGAATTATATAGTAGTATTTTAAACACGTGGTCCTTAAGATTAATTAATGTGGTAGGGATAGTTAAAATTTCTAATTTTAATTGATTTTTTTGATTTTTTCTAACAAGAGACTATTGGGGATTTTTTTTATCATTTTGTAGGTGTAGATATGTCTAATACTATGGTAGAGAGTAGATATGTTATGGATACCTAATATTATATCTATATTATTATATGAGGATAGATAAATTATATTTATTATAAACTTTGGTAGGATTGTGGGGATGTGTTTAATGCCAATGAGGGTAGACATGTTGGTGATGTTTTTGTAGCACTGGGAGAGGAGTAATGACACATTCAAATGAGATGTGGATGGGGATAAAGTGGAGGTTTTGATTACCCTAGATGATGTTAATGTTATCTTAGGCTTTCTATTTAAGCACACTCCCATGGTATGTGATGCATCAAAGTGAGTGGTTAAGAGATAAAATTTGGCTTAGTGGGTGATTGAAATCTAATAGATATTACTAATGATCACTCATCTTATGGAATTTCAATGTCTATGTGTCAAATATTCCATATATTTGGAAGGTGATATTTTTATTTATGACTATACATGTTATGTTTCACAAGTTAGATGGAGTAGCCTTGGCAGTTATGATTATCATGTCTCGAGTTGATTTGGATCAAGGCATAGTCTACATCATGGGACTAAGTATCTAGGTGTAGATAGTGAACTATTTTTATGGGATTTTGATTATATGATAGTATATGATATGACACATAATATTTTTTATAAGATAGACATATTATTTATCTATTATTTACCACCTTATAGGGATTCCACATCATCTTTTAGATCAGCTACCCTGAGAGAGATGGTGGGCATAAGTTTCTTCATCTATATGTGTGACTGGGTATTCTGGAAAAGATACGATATGTATATATCATGTGATATAGACACCATACTAAAGGACTATGGATATTTTGTTTCCAATCCCATCTATAGTATGAATATGGGCCTAATGGAGGTAACAAGTCATTACATGTGGTGGGTATATCCACAATCTTTTACATGATTTGTAGAATAGTTTAAGTAGCTACACCATGTAATACCACTATATTTATTTGAATATATGGTGAGACACGTTAGATAATTGAGGGGGTGATGAGGATAGGAGCCACCACTAGAGGTATCAGTATTGAGATCACATTGTAGTCCACAAGATTAGAAGAGGAGATAGTGATTTAGGGTGGTAGTATAGGAAACATTAGGAATAATGGTGAATTTACATCTTACACATGATTTTTATGATCTACATATGATATATACAACATAATTTACTCCTAAAATATCATCAATTTTATGGAATCATCATGAATAATATTGGATAATCCTAGTCTTTTAGAGGGAGAGATGGGTGGTAGCCTTTAGGATTTTCCAAACAAGGGATGAAAGTAAGGATGAGAATGGCCTCAACATTTATAGTGATTGTATGAACACCCATGTTATGGGTGCATCCAAGTATAAAATGATGGTCTATAAATGTATCACTACTTTTCATACATAGATAAACATACTAGATGATAGAAATAAATACATTTATTTATATTTTATATATATCATTATCTATTGTTTAATTTGGTTGGATTTATAGATGTAATAAAAATATAATAGTGGGGTTTAGTAACAGATATCACACATCATGAGATATAAGATGGTGTGCCATTAGAAAATGATACAATCACTATGTTTTATCTTTTATCACTATCTACAAGAGACCATGTGAGTTTTTTAGGCTAGTTTTAACATCTACATGGGCTCCATAAATATGAGGCTATGATCCTATTCCATATAAATATACAATGGTAGTAAGAATGGATTTTTTGTATCATGAAAATACATTTTGATGGTCTAACAATAGGTAGTTTCAACACAAGTAGGCTTGTTGACTGAGTGAATAGAACACATGGATACTACACTAGAAACTATAGCTAAAGAGTATGCATTGATTGATCATATTACTACACTAGTAACAAAATAAATTCAAGTGGAGGGAGAGATTATAGGTTTATATTTTAGGACCACTACTTTAGTGAGATATCTCTATAAGGATATAGAAATGATATTTTATAAAAGTGTAACCCCTTCCTAACCTATGGATGAAGGTGGGAACTTGTGTTATATGTAATATTTTTTATTTTTTTATATGAGATGTATACAAAATTTGGATCTCTATATATACCATTTTTGTCTCTTTTTCCGAATGGAAAAATGTTGATTTGATACTTAGATAGATATACCATTGTAGCATGGTTATATGTGATGATTTTTCTTGTATGTTCATTTTTTAATATAATTTGGTGCATGTACATATATAGAAAAATAATGAAGTACTAAGTGTAAAATTACGTCTAAAGTAAGTTGGTGTAATATTTTAAAAATAAAAGGCATGTGAAATAAGTGTAATAAATAACTTAAATGTAGATAGATACACAAAATCTAAAGTTAACATAATATGTTCAATAAAATTAATAGATATTAAGACTTTCATATGTAAGTAGATAAATAAAATATAAACAAAAAAGGATAAAAAAACATCAAATGTAACTAGATGAGATAGAATACAATAATCAAAATATGTGAAAACATTATAAATTATCTAATGAAAAATAGAGTAAATTTTAATTTAATTTAAACAAAGGACATATAATCATGAAAATTTTGACAAGTGATTAAAAAACATCTAATGAAAGTAGATAATATAAATATAAGATAAACATATTACACGTGATATAACTAAAGAATGATCACCAAATATTAAATTTAAGTATATAAGATAATCTAAGTCAAACTTAAGAGGCAAAAAAATAGAAGCAAGGAAATGAGTAACCACCAAGTCAATCCTTGTACTATAATGTCTCTTAGGAAGACACAATCATCTAAATCCTTTGCTAATGAAATAAATGTATTTGGGATGTGAAGGTGATGGTGATTTTTTAAGAGGGATTTGTTGTATTCCCTAATGCCTTATCATGTAATACACAAACTAAAAATCCAATAGGAATAATAATCAAAGCTATGAGAATAAAATTTAAAGCATAGAGATAGAAATGGGGGACAATAAAGAAGAGGCAGATGATCAAATAACATTATTATCCATCAACAAGATATTTGGAATTTTAAAATTGAGATATAAAGAGGAAAGGCACCATAAAATTTATTTATAAATCCTTGGTGAATACAAGACAATCTAATCAATTGGGTGAGTTTAATAAATATTGACATCCAAGCCTCGATATAACCACCATCCATTGGCAAGTTTAGATATTGGCATGAGAAATTAGGTGGCACTAATGATTTACAAGTGAATCCTTATACCCCAATATACTAGCCTACTCCACTCCAATAAACCTTGACTCTATAATGAGTCCATTTTTGGAGTTTGAGCTTCAACAAGGATAGGGGACATGTCAAATGATGTGATCACATATTTTAATGTGATTTTGAATTTTGAAAAAAAAATTACCTTTCTAAGTTTCCTTTTTATTTTTAATTTGATATCTTGGCTTCTAAATTTGATGGAATTTTATATTTTCCTCCCCCATACAAGTTAAAAAAACTAATAATATGTGTTAAAGATCATTAACACAAGAAAACCTACACATATCCACTAAAGAATAGAACTTAGGGACCAAGAATATTAGACATTCCTAGACTTACAATTTATAAGAGAGTGTAAGCATGTCTTCAAAACAAGTATGCCTAAAGTAAAATAAGGAGATGGAAAGAATGGGGATTTTGAGAGATATGAAAATTATAAAGTGATAAAATCAATACATGCTAGTATTTAATCCAAAATAAAAATAAAAAATCATTAGATAGAGTAGGCATAAAGGGATTTGGAAGTATATAATAATGTGAGTCAAATCACATAATAAGTTTATAAAGGATATGATAAGCCTAAAAGTGTATGGTGATATAAAAATAAGATACTAATTTCACTAGATAAGCCATGTAAGATTATGATATAAATACTAAAATTAAATATAGTAGTAAAATCCTAAGGGGGAAAAGATAAACATAAGAGGGGAAGATAGTAAAAATTAAGTTACTAAACAGTTCAATAATAATGCAATGACTACATAAACCAAAGATGGAAAGACTATAAAAATGAAACTACTAAATATTCCAAAAGGAGGATATGACTGAAAACCTCGAAAGGGAGGATATTGTAAAAATAAGCTACCAAATATTCCAAAAATGAGGTAATGGAAAAATAAACCAAAGAGGGATAGGATGTAAAATTAAATATTCTAGTTAACCTAACAAGAGTCAATGGCCAAAATAAACCCAAGAGTGAAATACATGTGAAGACACCCAAATTTATTATTAGACACTTTGGAAACATCAAATTTTACACACTTTGACTTACTTGGACATCGCATGCACATTTGACTCGTGTACACACTTTTCATTTATCTGTCTATCCCCATGTTGTCTTGTCCAAATTTATTCACAAGAGACACATGTTCAAGATCAACCTAGTCCATATAATAATCTTCCAAAATATTAATGAAACCCTCTCCATTTCTCATATCATTTATTTACACTCCCATGATAGTACTAGTAATGGATGAATAGTTATGGTTACCATAGGGTTTTGCCTCTACAAAAAATTTCCATGATCACTAAAAAATTATTTTTCAAATTAGGAAGGCTACAGAAGTTTAACTAGACATGTCTCATGGTCACTCACAACATGAAATAATAAATATTTGAATATAAATACCAATCAATCCCAAGGTTATACTTATATTTTAATGTCCTAACAAACTCGAGGAATTAATTATCACTCTCTTGATATTTTACAAAAAGAGAATACATATTTTAAGACCCATCAAAGGATTATTCCTATAGCCAAGATTAAATACACATGAAATTCTAATTTTCTTGGTGTCAATTGTCCAAATCCAAACATTTCATTAATTATAAATTAAACATGATGCTACACATAGATAATTAGGATAAATACATATGGTTTGATCCCCATTAAAAGTATTTAAACATATGAAATGTTCATCCATTCAAGGAGTGGTTGGGATTGTCCAACCAAAAACACTAACTCATTTATAAGGGTCATCTTGTGGTTGAAATCACAACTAGATTTTGAATGCAAGGAGAAGTAAAATATAGAATAGATCATAGGTCAAAATAAAAGTACATAAATATAATTTATAGGCATAAATACATGGATATAAAGAGTTACATATCTGATACAAAGACATTACTAGTAAAACCCTGATAATACAAGTTATTATAGGCATCAAAGTTTACCAACATCCTCCAAGCATGGTTAGAACCAATATTTAATTATCTGATAAGTGATGAAGCACATACCAATCATTTCATGCATATTGAGGATTTTATAGGTGCCAAAATGTCATTATAATCTAAGTATAATTATACCCTCTTTGTTAATATCAAATATTCCATGTGTAACATATATCTATCAATTTTAATTTATAATTTAAATTTATTTTTATATATTTAATAATCTAAATTATCTCTAACTTTACACTACTTTAGAACATTTTAATCCAACATAACTAAAAAAAATAGTAAACCTAATCATTGAGTTGTGCACAAAAAATACCTAATTTTTATCTATGTTAGAGTTTCAATATTTTTTAGTGTTTAAAATTCATCCTTAATAAAGGTTTGACTCTCAAATATTATTTCTTATTTTCCCCTTATTAGGTGTCCTTTGACATTAGGGTTTCAATTTTTTATATCCAATCTTTATAAACCCTAGGGTTTATATGTTTGCTTTATATTAGGGTTAGGACATATAATCATATTTCTTATGATTATGATTATATTTATTGTGCTCTTAGGGTTTGTATATATTTCCATACATGTGAATCCATTTAACCCTACTATGTCTCATCCTTTAGACACCATATTTTCTATGGATGTTGTGCCTTATGATTATACAAATGAATGGACAAATGTTGATGTAGATGATCTTGATCATGTCAACAAGGATGATACGTATGTGAATTATGATATTAATTATGTAATTGATGATGATTATGTGAATTATTAATATGATTATATAAATGATGATAATAAGGATTGGTATACTAATGATGTATCCTTGCACAATGGTGGAGAAGGATAAAAGGTCAAATTTATGTTATATTTCAAGAAATTAGATATACTTACCCTTTTATATACCTTTATAATATTCACGAGATAAAAAAATAAATAACATAGTAAAAAGGAATTATAAAATATACTTCTTGATACTATTAAGATTATATCTAAAAAAAATCAATGTTATTTAGATAAAATAAAAAAATGGATAGATGATACACATTTTGCTTCTCATATTATTCAAGATGTTTATACACCTCATAATTTTGTTATTTGAAATTATGTTTATAATAAAATAACTTTCAATAATTATTTTATTGATATAAAAAATTATGATGTTTTATGCCATGAAATGATTTTGTTGATGGTTAAAATTTTCACATAAACTAATCTACTCATTATCCTATCATGAAGGTTAATTTAGACTCACACTTATATAATCATAAGGATTATTGATTGAAAATTTAGTATTGATGTGCACAAAATGTATTTTAATACTTAAGTTAATAATATATTTTAAGTTTATCAAATACTTAACCAATTCTATAGAATCAACTATCTTTCAAAGTACATCAAATAGATTCATAATTTAATAAATAATCAGAATAGTTACTATCAAACCAAATTTGGATATGAATAAGTTAGATAAAACAAAAAATAAAGTATATCCAAAAAAATAATTAGTGTTATTACATTAAATAACTTATCATTCATTTTTCATAATGTATATTTATTATATTCAATGTATGTTATTAGCCCTATCTAACAAAGTGAACCCTATAGAAGAAGGATACCTCTTAAAGGGTTAAAAACACTATAGTTATTATTTATATTTTATTAATCTCTTCACTTTAACAAATTATTCCATGATATATCCCAAAAATTCATAATAAAAAATAAATCAATCAATGAAAAAATAAATAAGGTACAAACTAGAATACAATGTGAAAAAAAAGTAAAGTTAGGTAAATTAGAAAATTTCATGAAATATCATATTATAATTAGAAGTGAAAGATTACAACATAAAAAGTGTAATGAGATAAAATTAAAAATAAACTATCTAAAACACACAGACTAAATTAAACAAGACTAATTAATAACTAAAAAATGAAAAAGTACATAATAGAAATGAAAATTTAAAAAAGTTTAGAAATTAGAAAACTAGAAATTTTACTTAATCTCATGTGAAAATAAGATATATTTTATTTGTAAATCACATTATGTTTCATCAAAGAATATAAATATGTTGCAGTATTAAAACCCAATAATCCATCATATAGAATGTGTTATTTAGTATTAGGTAAAGTACATAAACAATATATGCATATAGTTTTACCCTTATGCAAACATCAAATTGATGAAATTCTTGGCCATTTTTGATATAATAAATTTATAAATGAATAATGAAAATTATATATACCTTATTTTACCATGTCGATCACATACCATAAGAGAATGTGTTTCTTAGTCCTTCTACAATCAATGCCTAATCTCAAAGACTTTTAAATAGAAGATAATCACTATATGAAATATTAACAAAGAGCTATTATAGATTTATTATGTAATTTTAATGCCTTATTAAATCCACTTTTAATCCTTTCATAAATAATTCAGTTATAACTTAAATTATAATTGACTAATTAATTAGCTTAAATAAATTTTATTTGACTTTAATTTAAGTGATCAAGCTCAAACAACAATTAATTTTTTAGAAGTGAGTTTTAAAAGAACTTGAGTATTAAAAATATTCTAAATGACCAAAATAACATTATATAATTTGGGTGAGAGGGAACTAAACATAAAAATTAAACAAAAATTATTAACAAAAATTATAATTTTTTATGAGTTCAAACTATTTTCACAAAATTATAATAAACTGGTAATATTTTGTATGCAAAAGTTTATCTAAACATTCCATATTCTTGCAATATTTCCTCTTTATAGATAGCTATAGAAGTAAAAAAATTCACTTAATACCATCTCCCATCCTCAAACCTTACTATATCTAATTTGAATTCCACTCATGAAAAATCACCTTCAACAATGTATGAATCATTTTTTTATCATGTCATTGTAAATGATTGGACAAACTATACACTTGAATGAAATTGTAAATATAGTCTCAAAATTAGCAATCTAAAAATATGTGACCTTGATCTAAAATTATTTTTCAATCCATAACATAAGGAATATTGATAACTTATTATAATTATCTTCATATATATATATATATATATATGAAAACCAACTCACCATACTTATTTACTTATTTAATGAATACCAATTAATCCTTTCATCATCATTGAGTTTTAATTGAAAATTAATTTGAGAGAGAGAGAGAGATAATTTAAAATATGGTTCTTGAAACTACCATTGTAAAATGCTAACTTTCTGCCTATGAAAGATAATTAAAAATTGTCCACACAATTTATCAAACATTCTATTTAAAAAATAGAAATGATTAAAATATTTTGAAAACCACAAAAAACCAATCTTTCCTCTGTATAAGTCATGATATATGAATAATATTTAACCACCACACATCATTGTGTCAAAATACTACCAAGATGAAAAATAATGTCAAAATTTCATCCAACTTCGAAGAAAAATATTTCATAAAAATTCCTTGGATTTTATCTACATTATTTTGCCTTAAATTTCTGATGATTTTTTTTGGACTAGAGAATAAGAAAGATAAAACCTACATCAGTGTAAAAAAAAAGAACCTTCATTTTGTTAAAAATTGCGAATTTAATACAACTTTCACCAAGTTAAATTTGATGTCTAAATGTTTGTCATTCTACTCTATTTTTAGTCTATGCTGATGATCATTTGGTTGTCAAATTTAACATACTAGTTTTTTTACATGATCAAAATAAAATTTAGATAGAAAGAAAACATTTTTGCCTGAATAAAAAGCCTCTAGATTTTGTTATTTATACTCAATCTTTCTATAAAAAGAATTACTAACAAAAGAGTTATTATTTTATAAATTTATATTTTTAATTTATGGGAAATGAAATATAGTTTTTTAATAAAACTCATCCATATGCTTATCTCAAATTTCAACTCCACCCAAGAAAAAGTTGTTTGGAATTTTTACAATTCATGCTTTACTAACTAGATTTGTATGTCTTTCCAACTAGATTTATTTTATAATCAATATATTTCTCAAAATATATTAAAGTTATCATGGAATTTAAATAAATTTATGGTTGTAATATTGATACAAGTCTGAGAACCAATGTATGTATTCAATTATAAAATCATGCATTTACTGAGTCTTTATCAAAGAAAAAAATAGAAGTAAAATGGCCTTCACTAGACTCATATAAATTTGAAATTTAGATATTTTATAATAAAAATATTATAAAATCAACTAGTATTTATAAAAACCAATTCTATAGTTTCTAGAAAAACAACTATTTATATAAAATATTTAATTTTAATTACATACCTAGGACTTTTGAATGAAAAGAATGACGTAAACTTGTGCCATTACATGACTTCTTGAATAAATTTGGCCATAGTTTCACCACACTATGAGCTTAGGGGAATAAAAAAAGAAAACTGAAATCTTATTAAGTAAAATTTAATAGCTTTCTATCCATTTTCCAAAATTTTGATGCATCTACATCCATTAAATGTGCTTCATCAGATTTGTCTAGTGGAGGTATTTTTGGTTCAATGTAAACATATATTTCATTACTTCCTATCACCTCAAACTAATACTCAAATAGATCCAAATTTTAGATTATCCAATCTTATTTTTATGTATATCACTTCACATGGAAATTATATAAATCTCTAGAATGCCATTTCAAATAATCCCCAATTTATTACTAAACATTTATTATTCCATTGGATTCCATCTTAATCAAATTCACTTTAAATAATTGGACTTATGCATGTGGTCATAATATTTAAAATGCTATCAAATAAACTTTAATTTTCATTTCACGACCACTTCATCACATTAATTGATAAGAAGTTAATCACATTGCTTTCTAATAAATATTGCTCTCCACTTTTTTCAACATGAGTAGGCCTAAGATCATTTTATAATTTTCATCACATCAATGGGCATAGAGATAAAAAAAAATGCATTGTAACAAAAAAAAAAAAAAAAATTAACTTGTGGATAAGGGTGTCATTACATTTTTAAAATATAACAACACTCCTACAAGGTTAACTTCTCCATCTTTTGCTATTACACAATCTAATGCCAATATATCTCTACCAATTTATAAAGGTCACACATTTCCATGTAAACCTAAAAAGGAACCAATTGTCATTCAAGATATTATAAAATTTTAACATTGGAAAGAAATTATTGCTGATGATAAGATAAAATACATTGAATACATAATTGATTTTATTAATGAATTATGGCATGCTAAAATAAAATTACATGTAAGTGCCCATGAGGGGCCATTAGGAAATATCAAGATGCCAATTTATTTTGGGCCTAAGATAGTCAAAACATTAATTTTTTTGAATAATACCATTATAAAATTCAATTACATACATAAAAATCCATGGTTAGATAAAATTAAAATAATATTGGATAGCATTAAAAATACTATTTCATTCAATTTCCGAATTGGTTTACTCACATTTCAAATAGATATAAAATATAAAAATTAAACTCATATTAAAAGTATAGTTAAATCTCTTAGAATAAAAATATGGGTGTTAAAAAAACCATTAAATTTTGAAAAAACTAATAAAATATTAAATAATCCAACTTTTCATAAAGACCAAGAAAATAAAAAATTTCCAACTATTAATATGGGTCAAGTGTCACAATGTGCATTGTTTCAAGCAAGTTTAAAATATCATCTAATTGGAATACACTCATAAGTGTTATTATGAGTTCAACACCAATCCCATATCCATATAAATCACTTGATCATGATATATAAACATTAATTAAACATAAGGTAATAAGTTAAGATGACTTAGTTTATATGCATGGTTGGTTATATCATATCACCCCATTTTATATTTCTGAATATGATGAGATATTTAGGTAGTTATAATTAAGACATATATTTTTCTTCGATGCTATGTCACTCACATGTTATATAATTAATATGAAAAACTAACATAAATATCATTATAATATACTGATAAAAAATATATAAATTCAAAATAATTAATAAATCAAAAAATATAAATCTAGGATCTATGCATGGCATGCTTTTCTAGTAAATAAATGATTAATGTTATTTTAATATACATGATAAATTATATATCCATTTTATATGCACATGATTTTCATGGAATAAATGAGTGGGATGAAAGACATTTAAGTTACGTATAATTCATGTACATATAGATATGTGACATTATTTACACCTAGGGATAACCTTTATACATTAGTGGCATGCCTACACTAGGGGCATCTTTGTGCATTATTGGGTTATATACTTTTATACTAGTACATTCATCATAGTGGATTTTTATACATGCATTTGTCTTTATAATACTTTCCAAAGCATTATTTACTATTGATATTATGTTCTACATATTGGATGATGACATTAATTAATTATATAAACTAACATTAATTATTTTGTGCATGCTTGATATTTATGATTGTGACATTATGTGATCATTGATGTGTGTTATATTGAGTGTTATATGGTTGAATTAACTATGTCTTGTCACATTGCATTTTAGCTATGTTAGGATCCTCTAGTCTTAGACATGGACATGTTATTTTTAAGTTGGGATAGAGTAATGTCATGTGTTTTATGTGTGCATGTGAATGGTTACATATATGAATATTAATATGAGTTTGGTTCTATGAATTATAGAATATATATTCATATTATGTGATATCATATGATTTATATCATGCATCTACTATGATTCTTATCACCACATGTTTAATTAATATATCTACTAGACATTGACATGTGTATGCCCATTGCCTTGGATTACATGTTTCATGCATACTTTAATGATAAAATTTTTATAAAATAACATATCTTATTGTGTCAATGTATATACCATACATGATTATAATTTTATATATAACACATGACATACATAAATATTTATTTTGAGAAAAGTGATTCCTAGGATGCATCCATCATATCAAAAGGGGGCATAAAATGGGCATGTTTCAAAGATTTAGGATATGATATATCGACATGTCATATTCTGGGATAAACTATGTGATTCAAATGGGTCAAACTAAGTAGATTAGCACACATATGGGGAATTATGTAGGATTATGAGTGATAGTTTAAGAATTTTATAACATTATGAAAAAAATGGTATTATTTATCACTTTGAGGTACACACAAATCATATTGGTACATTAACATTATTCATGCAAACACTTTAGCACTTTATATATTATGGATCAGTGGGGAACGATGATACTAAATAATCACTTTAGGTCTATACTATGTTTTTAGTGGTTGATTTTTTTAAATATAAACCTATTTTAGGGTTCCAATTTTACATATGATCTTGTTTCAAGGTTCCATTTTGATATACAAACTTGATTTCAAGGTCATCCAAAAGAATTACTATGATATTTAGAATAATGTTGTTTAGATTTCCAAATTGGTCAAATTATATAACTCCTAAAATGATGGTTGAGGCATTTACACTCCTAAACTTATGTATTTATTAGTTACATCTCCTTGGGTAATAATCACCACATGATATTATTCAAATAAGCTTAACAAGTGGTAGCATGGCTTACATACCCTTAGGTGTTTTCGTTCCTTTGATGTTTAATTTCATGTGATTAAATGATTTATTTTATTTCATATTGCTTGTCTTAAAAACATTTGGAGATATAATTTTTTCTTAAAAGTCTCACATGAAGTAAAATAGGTATTTAGATCATACCTGTCGACAACAAGTGTACTTATCATAGGTACCATTTTTCTTATTCTATCCTTATAATTTAGAATTTTAAATTATAAATTAAAATGGAGGCATATATAGATACTAAAATTTGGTATGAGACCTTTTTAAAACATAAAATTTGACACATGTTGACATAATAAGACATTGTGTACACATTTGAATCCTGTGCACACTTTCCCTCTATCTATCTACCAAACTTTTATCTTTCTAAACTCTACTATTGAGGCACACCTATTTAGGATTACACTAATTTTTACATTAAACTTCTATAATCTCAAATAGACATTATCCATATCCTATATCATTAATTTACACTCATAGGATAATACTAATAAGGGATATATAGTTACAGTTAATGCATTTGTCTATCTCTATTGGTAGTGTTTGGGAATACTCAATGATTATTTTAAAAAATGGAAAGTCTTGATTAGGTGATCCTAGACATGTCTCATCTATTGGTCATAACATTAAATAATGAAGGGTAAAATATAAATACATATCAATCCTAATGTTATAATTATATTTTTAAGTTATATCAAACCTAAAGAATCAATTATCAATCTCTTAAGACACTATCACAAAGGCATACATATCTAAAAAAACTTCAAAGGATTATCCCTAGATACAAGCTTAAATACACATTAAAATCAAAGTTACATGGCTCCAAGTTTCAAAATCCAAATATTAAATTTTATTATATATTGATCATGGTGTTTCAAACATGTGCACACACACACACACACACACACACACACACACACACACACACACACACACACACACACACACACACACACACACACACACACACACACACACACACACACACACACACACACACACAAGTAGGATAACTACATGAATTTTTACGCTATTTAGAGTATTATAACATAGGAAACACTTACCCATTCAATGGGGAGTGGTTGGGGTAGTCCAACCCAAAATATTAAACCATTTTCAAAATTTTTCATTTTGTTGAAATCATAATTAGTTTTTGTAAATAATAAGAAGTAAAACATGGATTTTGTGCATAGGTTTAAAGGTGAGCACACACATAATAAACATATACAAGAATAGGCATAGGAGGTTTCAATATTTATAGACCCACATAATATATAGGGACATTGATAAAATAACCTATATAATAGTAGATACCACAATCATTAGATTTTATTAGCAACATCTAGGCAATATTTGAACTAGTGATTTATGATCTGTGTAGTGATGAAGCACATACAAAGTGTTTTCATACACAATTATGGATTATGTCAGTGATAGAATATTAGAATAAGATAAGTAAACCTATGCTCTCTTGCTTTGTCAAAATTTTTAACTTCTAATTGTAATATATATCTATTCCTTTTATTTCATACTTGTCTATTATTATCATATTTTACATAATCTAAATTGGCTCTAGTTTTACACTAATTTAGGACATCTTAATCCAAAATAAGTAAAAAAACATGAAAATTAAATATACCAATGAATATGAAAAAATAAAATGGCCAAATAAACCAAAGGGTGATATAATAAGTTGTTGAAAAATTATAGAACATGAAAGCAAATAATGTGAAGATAAAGCATAGGAAAAGTAAAGAGCGAGAGATAATCATTTCCAAAATAAAATGAAATAAAATACAAGACATGATAAATATAAATTATATAATAATTATATTACTACTCTTAAATACATCTAAATATCATTACATGTGTCATGAATCACATCACAAATATCACATTGAAATGGATATCATACCTTCATCATATTCTCTTATATTCTTCCAAAATAAATATAAGAACAACCTTGAAAATAGACTTGATAGATAAAGTAGGGGTTTTATAATTTGGATAATGTTACTCCTATAATTTATAATAAGGAAAAGGGGGAAGAATATATTCTGTCCTAAGAGGTGTTTATGGCTTAATGGGAGGCCATTCCTCTATTTTGGGAATGTTACTTGATGGTCATAGATAATCTCAATGCCCCTACCTTTAAAAATTGTAAACATATTGTTGATAAGCCTTACACTCATCTATGTAATGGGAATTTAAATCATGAAAAATATAATAGAATTCCCATTTATTGGGGATGTATGTTTTATTTGTATTTAGTGGTATCATATCAAAATTTGGATAAAAATGCAAGACCTTGGTAGGAGGTGACTCTGGATGTTGTTTGGAAACCTATTGTTTAAACCTATAAAAACTTTGGAAATTTTGTTAAAGTGATATATACTTATTTTTTAATGTTTAGGTGACTCTTTATAGATGTTATAATTATCAAATGTATGCAATAAATTTCTTTGAATAAGGCACTTCTATATAAAGAGAATAATTCACAACCCCAAAATGAATACTCTTGACAAGTAGGCTTAGAATTTGTACTAGTCTCATGAAAATCAAAAAATAATATAGGTGGGGAAGACATACAGTGATATGATTTCTATATGAAGATCTTATCCTTTGATTTTTTTTCTATTTTTTTCTTATATGCTTTACATTTTTGGATCATATTCTTAGGAGTATTGTGAAATGAACAAAACTATGTTAGATGATGATGTCCTAAATCTGACATTGACATCCTTGATGTTGGTTGACTTAATGTTATATCCAACATGTGTCAATAGATAATACTTTGCATTATAGGAGACCTAACAAAAGGAACCAAATTTGTATTAGGATCATCAAATATTCCACTAGGAATAACATTAAAAATAAACAAATTATTGCTTATATTGGAGCAAGAAAGAGTGATTACATTAATACTAGAGCTAAAATGTGATTAGTTAAAATATTAACCAATGGAATATTTATAGCATAATATTATTCATTATTTTCTTGAGCATATCCAAAGAAATAAGGATCATCTAATGTAAACTATAAACACCCAAATTTGTTCAAGTAACCACAAGTACTATGTATTTTTTTGCTCTTTCACATGAAGATCTTAGAAATAAGTATAGTCCTTGTTCACATGGTAATTTTGAGTCTTTATATCTTTCTTATATATTATTTTCCTTGTTCATGATATTCCAAGCAATTATAGATCACCTTTTTGTAGTCATAGGAGACCCTAGATTGTCTTCCCTAATTTTAGGTCTATTTAAAGCATAAGGACACTATCTCCACTTTCAAGATAATAGCACCAAATGGTTACAAATTCCAACATGTAGAGATATGGAGAGAAGTCCTCATAAGAACCACTATTTCCTTTAGTTTACATAACTTATCTCATTCTTTGGCTATACGCACTCTTGACTATCCTTATCACAATCTATTTTTCCTCTTTTGGATGAGGTATCAAAGGTTTATTTGTATATGTACCTATTCCTTTTTCATATTAAAATCACATTATTTATTTAATGAACCTCTTTGATTACACTTCTATAAACTATCTCATTTCATTCCTTACTTTCACAAATTTCCCTATATGCTTCTACTAGCTTCTTGTTAGGCTTTACACACTTAGGTCTCAAGGACAAAAATAAGAATTAGATATCAATAAATAAATATTTTGTATTAATTGACCTTAATATTCATATTCCACCTGATTTAATCCCTTTTTAACTCTTGGATTATAACTTACCCTTCATTTCTTCTCACAGGGCCTATTGGTCCTTTCAAGGCTTGTAGCCCTCTTCTCAGCCTTTTCTTTTTGATTGATCAATATGTAATATTAAATAAAGGTATAAAAATAAATCATGAATTAATTTTACATCCATAAACTCCTCACAAAGTTACACATCCTTAATCTCCTTTTGGTTATCATTCCCTTTGAAAAAGAACTCTAAACTAGGCCTTTTCCACAACCACCACTATCAAATCCATACACCTATTGTCCATAAAAGTATAAATAATTTTTATTGGATTAGTATACAAAAAATACATAATAAATACAAAATTTAATCATAATTTAATTTTTAAAACACATTTTGTGCACTAAACCCTAGTTCTAGGGTTTCATCCATTCTGCACAAGTCGAGAGCCTATAACTTAGAATATCTTGAGTTATAAGTAATTTAAAAGGTTAAAAAAACTTTAAAGGTATTTAATGACCTTATTAACCTTAACACACACTTAATTCATCCTTTTAAATTCATTAAATCCTTGGAACACCATAAACATAGTAAAATGTATGCATAATGTTGACTTTGTATGGTAGTATAGTCTCTTTAATGAGTTGGGTCAATTCTAGTTTACTTTAAAAGTTTAAAAGATATTAATTAGTTATTTATGACCATAATTTAACTTTTAAAATTTCCATTAATCCCTTACTCTTCCTTATGAGAACTAATTCATCAAAAATCACAAGGTTTCTTTTTACTATATGAGTAGGGTTTGTCCCAGTGTATAGGGTTGAAGCCTCAACTATTATTCAATGAGAATTATATTCCATCACAAAAAATAAACCCTCTTATTTTTAATGTCTATATGAATTCCCTTTATCAACACTAGCATCCTCCTTATTGGATTGACTATGGCTAAAGCAAGGTATTTATACAAGATAGGGGTCTACATGTTAGCTTAGACAGTTGTAACTTATCTTAAATTTATCAATCAATATCAAAGGTTCCTATTGAAAAATAATAAATATTTAGACTTTTTATTTCTAAAAAAACATCCATTACTCTCCACTCCTTGACTATCTTTGTATCTAACTAGAATTTGATCTTACAAAAATAAGGTATTTGATTAAGAAACATGGTATGACAATTAGTAAAGAACTTACCACTTACTCAGTTCTATGTTTTGAGTTTTCTTCCTCATTTATTTATCAAACAATCCTACATAATGAACACCTTCCTTGGCAAGTATTTTATAAACATATTAAAGATCAAAGTCTCAATCCAAGAATTTGTTTACACTTTTTAACTGTAATAACAATCCTCAAGCCTCATGGATTCAATGGGCTATCTTTCTAGGTTCCTTAATTTAAATAGGTTTTCACCACCTCTAGGGTCAATTTAATTGCAACATACACAAAATACATGGCATAATGAGTTTCCTCTTACCAATCTATAGAGAAAGATTCAATGTCTTGTTTTTAAGGCTATATCCTATAGCCATTACTTAGTTGTTGTCACCAATCAATCAACCTCCTAAAAATTCACATAGAGATAAACAAGTACATGGAATAAATAGAATTCAAGGTAAATACACGTGATTCAAAACACTCAATATAGTTAGAACATCAAATTACATGATTCTTTATTCATTGTGTTCAACAAAACATATAATTTTTATCCATCTAGACTCTATTATCATTCATGAGGAGTAATATACAATGTTATTTATTCTCAGACTCTCCTCTCTCTTCTTGGATATTTATTCTCCTCTATATTCCAACCTCTTCTAAAAAATCATGTACCACTACTACTTGCACCAAATTCTACGTTGGTTATCAAAATTAGTAACAAAACATAACTACCCGTTGTCAACCCAACATATGTTTAGTGATTGATTATATAAAATATGGATCCCACCTTATAAAACATAACCCATATGAATTATTACCAACTTATATGAATTAATTAGACTCCTTAACCCACTTGACTCATCTATTCACTCCTTATATGTGTCTAACCCTTCTAGACTTAGTTTAATTATTTGAATTTTCAAATTCTTGTTTTTGAAGGGAAAACTCTTATAGCTTATATAACTTACTATAATGACTTAATATGGATAATAAAGACTCAAATGGAACCAATAAGGTCACTGCAACACCTTGACATAAATTTTTACCAGATTTGACCCCTTTTTGACAACAAATCTAATATAATGCTTCTTGGCCTGATGCTCCTACATCATACTCCCTAAGAGGGAGAAAAAAATGAGATTTCAAATTTCTTTATTTATTTTTGATTTATATTTTGAGTTTATTTCATCCTTACTTGACTATTTTTCATCTTTTTTGGTTCTTTTTTCCTTGCCAAACTCTTGATTATCATCTTCTTGGTCTTGTCTAGATTTTGTGTCCATGCATATTCAATCTCTATAAATTATTCCAATTGATGTATACTATTGTTTTTTGCATCTTCCACATATTTAATGTCATCTTGAATCTTCTCATACTCATTTTCAATCAACTTATGTGCATTTTCCTTCCTCATGCTTGTTTCATGATTTTTTTCCTCATCAATCTCACTTATTGCTTACTTGTTTTGTGATTTTTATCCTAGTTCATGTTATCATATCATTACCTACGATATAATGGTTTCTAATCCATCTCAACCTTTATAATTTTATTCATCATATTCTCTTTTTCTTCCTCTACTTCACATTTTGATTCATCTGCCTATCATTTTACTCACTATTCAAGAACAACTTCTTATTATTTTCATCCTCACCATAGTATAATGTTACTAGGAATATTTTTGGCTTTACATATACCTATTTATAAAATTAAAAATCATTTTTTGATTTCTCAAATGAATATCTCACCTTTTTTTTTCTTAATGTTCCATTTACTTGTTTGTTTGCTTGCCTATTTGCATAACTTCTTGTGCTTCTCTCTGTTTTTTCTTCTATTGATGTTTCTTGGAGATATTCCTTGATATTTACCTAATTTACCACACATATTTTCAGCCTCTTGGATGTATTTAACATGTCATACAACATCCTCATCTCTTATTACAACTTTTATGCATCAATCTCTTCATATTCCTCATCAAACATTGACTCACATTATTCTTCCATGTCTTGGGCAACTTATTATTTATATTTTACTTAGAATCCATTATTTTTGAGAGTCACATAAAATACATCATGATGTAAATCATGATTATGAATCACTTTCTGAGGTGATTCTTTCTCAACTTGCCTTGTTACACACTCATCCATCAATGCAATGGTTTATATGTATAAAAGATCTTCCTCATTAGAATCAAATACAAACACAACATCATAAACAATATATAAAAATAAATATTTAATGAAATTATCTTCCTTTATTCATTCAAATTATTGAATACATGGTTGTAGCTTCATCTCATTGGTTTGGTTTTCTTGCACCATCTCTCTCATTTAATTTGTGGGATTGTCATCTTCTTCAACCTTCATGATTGCTTGGGGTATTCTTGAAAATTGATCTTCTTGTTCTCTTTTCATGTTATTTATCACCAATTTTATTCCTTTTACCTTTTTGTGCTACCACTTGCTTCCCATTTCACCTCATGTCTCATTCCTTCATTCTTTTCCATGTCAACTTGGTACACTTTTCCATTTATGCTATTTCTCCACATTTTTTCTTGTTTTCCACTCATGTTTTTTCCTTGTTTCAACTCTTATGTGAGGTTAATATATTTTTTATAATCACATATTTGTTTTATCCACTTATTCCATACATATCCATTCCCTTGTTTAATTTTTAGGGCTCTAATCTATCATGTTTTCTCTCAACCTATTTAGCATCCCTTTCTTATTCATATATGCAATAAAAATCAACATTAAAACACAAATTTAAATTCAATGGGAAATGTTTCAAGATAATCTCTTCATATAAGTATTCATGAATGACATTAAAGTATTATTTACATGATTTTTTATTGTTTCAAATTCTAGACTTATAAATATACCATATAATTCCTCTTTCTCTTCATTTTTAGCATATAGTATACCTTCAATCTACTTCACTTTCGATTATTCAAAAGGTTATTTTCCTTTGTCATATTCTTACCACTTAATGGGTAGTGTTTTTGGCCCACTCTTCATTAAATTTAAGGCCTTATTATTGGAATTATACAATTTATTCTTCATACCTACAAACACAAACTCAAAATCAATGTTAGCATACAAAATGAGAGACCACATAGTCTCTTTGAATGTCTTTGGCATAAACATTGTCCATCTCTTCTTGTCTTAATCTTCAAGTTATCTTCTTGAAAATTCTCTTTCCTTATTTTTCTCTTAAACTAGAACTCTTTTCTCAACATCTCTTTATTATTTATCTCTTGTAAAATTATCTCTTCTCATGCCTCTATGGGATGCTCTCTCTTTCTTCTTCTCATTCTTCAAGACACCTTTCTTATGCCTTCTTCTTATCATAAGTGACTCTACTGGCCACTTTAATCTTCTCCTCATATGCTAAATATTCAATTGGATTTATTTTTATCTTATTAGCTACATAATGATCTCTATCCTCTCTATACCTTACCCTAATTATCTTCTTATGTTTGATATTTCTCTTTCTATATCCATCTCCTCCATTTTTATTTCTTATATAGGACTATTTAGACCTTTTTCTTGGAAAACATATCAACCTTAACTCTTATACCTCTATTTTTACTTTAATATTCATTAATCCCATATCTAATATCTCTTATCAACCCTATTGACTCTATTTTTTAGTCTTCTTTCTTCCTCTTCTCTATTGGAGCTTCAATGTTCTCTTTTCATCTTTATCTTTTCTAGCCTTCTCTTGACTAGCTTCTTGTCCTTATCAAAGGAATTTGGGGATTTCTATCTGATCGAACAGATATTAATATAATATTATATTAATTAATAATACCTAAAACATCTTTCTCCCTTAATATTATGTAGGGTTGCTTCACATGCATACCTCGTGACATTATGCATTTAACTCAAATAAATAAATTATAATCAAATCAAAAATAATATTACCCAAGCTTAAATTTACTTGATTTAATAAAAATTGATGTATATATATGGGTATAATTCCTCATAATCATCACCATTATCTTTAGTTTACACAATGGATCTCATTCTTTAGTTATACTTATTCTTGGTTGTCCTTGTCACAATCTAGTTTTCCTCTTTTTGATGAGGTTTCAATGGTTTATTTTTATATGTACCTATTATTTTTTAATATTAAAATAAAATAATTTATGGAATTAACCTATTTTAGGACACTTACTTATGTAAACTATCTCATTTCATTCCTTACTCTCACAAATTTCCCTTTATGTTTCCACTAGCTTCTTGTTAGGCTTTACACACTTAGGTCTCAAAGACCAAAACAAGAATTAGATATAAATAACTTATTATTTTGTAATAAATGACCTTAATATTCATATTACACATAATTTAACCCCATTTTAACTCTTGGATTACAAATTACCCTTCATTTCTTCTCACAAGGCTTATTAGGTCCTTTCAAGGCTTATAGCCTTCTTCTCAACCTTTTCCTTTTGATTGATAAATATATCATATTATATGAAGGTATAAAAAAAATTAGGACTTAATTTACCATCCATAAACTCCTCAAAAAGTTACAATTCCTTACTCTCCTTCTATTTATCATTCCCTTTGAAAAAGACCTCTAAACTAGGCCTAATTATGCCTTTTCCACAACCACCAATATCAAATCCATACACCTATTAACTATACAACTATAAATACTTTAGATTCATTTATTATACCTAAAAAAAATCATAAATACAAATTTTCATCAAAATTTCATTCTTAAAACTCATTATAGGGACTGAACCCTAGTTTTAGGGTTTCATCCATTCTGCATAGGGCGAAAGCCTATAAATTCTAATATCTTGAGTTTTAAGTAATTTCAAAGGTTTAAAAAAAATTTAAAGGTCTTTAATGACCTTATTAACCTTCCCACACACTTAATTCATAATTTTAAATTCATTAAATCCTTGGAACACCACAAAAATAGTAAATTGTATGCATAATGTTGATTATGTATGCCGATATAGTCTCTCTAGTGAGTTGGGTCAGTTCTGGTTTACTTTAAAAGGTTAAAATATATTATTTAGTTCTATAGGACCATAATTAAACTTTTAAAATGACTTATAATATATTACTTTTGTTTATGAGAACTATTTCATCATAAATCACAAATTTTCTTTTTACTGTATGAGTAGTGTTTGTCTCAGGGTACATGGTTCAAGACTCAACTATTGTTCAATGAGAATTATATTACATCAAAAAACATAAAACTTATTATTTTAAATGTAAATATGCATTCCATTTCTCAACAGTAGCATCCTCTTTACTAGATTGACTATGGCTAAATTAAAGCATTTATGTAAGACAGGGGTTTTTGTGTTGGCTTAGATAGTTTTAGCTTATCTTTAGGTTATGAATCAATATCAAAGGTTCCTATTAGAAAATTATATATATATATATATATATATATATATATATATATATATATATATATTATATATATATATATATATAAATTTCATTACTAAAAAAAATTAATTACTTTCCACTGCTTAACTATCTTTATGTCTGGCTAGCATTTTTTCTTACCAAAATAGGGTCTTTGATTATGAAATAGGGTATGACAGTTAGCAAATAACTTACCACTTACTCAAGCCTATGTTTTTAGTTTTATTCCTCATTTCTTTATCAAAAAATCATACACAATGAACAAATTCCTTAACTAGTATTTTATAAACATGTTGAAGATCAAAGTCTCAATCTAAGAATTTAATTCCACTTTCTTACTATAACAACAACCCTTAGGCCTCATGGATTCAATGAGTTATATTTATGAGTTACTTAATTTTAATAGGTTTTCACCACCTATAGGGTTTATGTAATTCAAACATACACAACATACATGGAATAATGAGTAACCTCTTACCAATCCATAGAGAAAGATTTAATGTCTTCCTTTCAAGGCTATGTCTTACAACCATTCCTTAGTTATTATCACTAGTCAATCAACCTCCTAAAACATCACATAGAGATTAAAAAATAAATGGAATAAAGGGACATAAATGGAAATACAAATGATTCACAACACTCAATATAGTTAAAACATCAACTTACATGATTCTTTATTCATTATGTTCCATAAAACATACAATTTTGACCCATCTGGACTCTATTATCATTTATGAGGAATAGTATACAATCTTCTTAACTCTCAGACTCTCCTCACTCTTCTTGGAGATTTATTATTCTCTCTATTCCTACCTATTCTCAAAATTCATGTACCACTACTACTTGTACCAACTTCTACATTGGTTATCGAAAGTGGTTACAAAACATAACTACCCTTTGTCAACCCAATGTAGGATTAGTGGGTGAATATATAAAACATGACTCCCACCTTATGAACATAACCCATATGAATTATTACCACCAATATATGACTTCATTAGACTAATTAACCTACTTGTCTCATATATTCACTCCTCACATGATTCTAACCCTCCTAGACTTAGTTTAATTATTTGAATTTTCAAATTATTATTTTTGACGGGAAAAATCCTGTAGCCTATAAAACTTACTCTAATGACTTCATATGGACACTAAAGACTAAAATGGACCTAATAATGTCCCTAAAACACCTTGACATAAATTTTAACCAGATTTTACCCCTTTTTGACAATAAATCTAATATAGTGCTTCTTGGCTTGATGCTCCTGCATCAGCCCACTTATGGCTCTAGTGTCTGATTGGCTATGTTTGAGTCCTAATCCTCTGTGAGCCTTATATTATGCTTTTAATCCCTCTTTTATGACATGTAATCCAAATAATAAATTATTATATCTGAAACAAATTTCCTTATATATAAATAACCTCATAAGGTATTTTACATCTAGTACTTACTATTTTGACACTTATTTACATAAAATCAATCAATAGTAAAATTCAATAATTTACATAATACTCAATCTTCACACCTATAAATTACATTATTTATCAAATAATGGCCTAATAAAATATAATTCTAGCATACCATGCAAGTTTATGGTTCATATTCCCTAAAGGAGAACTACATATGATTTGAGACACCTAACATTGGGGTTAATGTATGAAATGGCTAGGACAATAGGGGTTCTACTTTGTATGATCATAAAATCCCATAAACTAATTTTTCCTTTCATTTTTTCATGTTATCCCTTTATTATTTCATGTGTGTAGATATTTATTAGGTTTTCAAAGGATATTCATCCAAAATAATGACACAAATGAGTCCCTAGCTAACATATAACCACCCATAACACCTCCAAAACCTCCCAAAACTTCCTTGAAAGTTTTAGATAGTACATAATGAAGGAAATGAGTGAAAAAATTGGACACTTGTTCCATATGGCACTACTCTCCTAATATGGGTGCTACTGTCCTAAATTAGATCTTAATAAATAGTCAGAATATGAAATATTTCTATGTATGCTTAGTCATTTCTAGTACCTTGATGTGTGAAACACTCTTTTTATCTCTAGATAAGTTCTTTTTCTCCTCTCACCTACTATTTTGGTAAAATTTAATCAAATCAATCATTTTCAATTTTATTCTAGATTAGTAACACATTTATCCCTTTAACTACATAGGGTTTACACTAGCAAAACCATGAAAGGTTAAAACATTTGGTGAACCTGACTTACTTTGAATATTAATTAAAACCCTAACTTTTCTTAGGGTTTATCTTATCCATTTTTTTGTATAATATTAGGGTTATAAATTTTTGTTTTTATATTTTTTGGCATAAACTATCTAATTTAATCAATCCTACATCAGGGTTTCATTTATTTAATATAATCTAAATTTTGCAACACAACCATAAGTCAAAACCCTAGATCCACACTAGGTCCTGATACATACAAATATTAGTAATTTTCAATCACAATCCTATTTTCTATTACAAAATTTGTTCAAAATGTATCACGATGAACATATACATATGTTAGATATTATTCTACCTCTTGTGTGTTTGTCATTTATTATGTACATTATATTTTTTGGCAAGTTTAAAATGACATCTAAAAATTATTTTACCCTCATCCAATTGATTCACTCTTGAATTTCTCTCATGATTATAACAATGAATGGACTAATTTTCAAGATTGTATATTAGAGAATAATAATAACTTCATTTATAATGATAATGATGACTATTGTTATAATGATGGATATGAGTATTACTATGAGCATGACAATGAAAATAAACATGAGTATATATTATATAAAATATAATCTCTTTCCTCTCACTCTTCTATTACTCCTCAAATCAAACAAATAATATAATTCCAAAAGAACCTCTTATTTGTATTATTTATTCCAATGTGATTTTATATTTTCAACTACTTTTGCTACTTCATTATTCAAATTAAATAAATATAAGTTCAATACATGAAAACCACCTTTGCATGATTCAAGTAAAGTAGATAGGAATAATGCATCTTCTTTACCTTTTTCAGTTACATTTGAAAAAAATGAGTACTAATGATATTATGTCTTTTAGTAATGCAAAAAATAAGGTAGATGAAATTATTTTATCACCTTCCTTCCCATTCCAAGCTTAATGCAATGATTATTTACAAAAAAATGATAATGTAAATGTGTCTAAATTTTCTCTTAGATGTCATCATATGTAAAATCAAAACATGATTGTTAACTCTCCTATCCTTGATTCCAAAATTGAAAGTGATAATCATGCTTTCATTACACAAATAGCTAGTGAATAAATGCCTTGCATTACACATACATATGATGCCATATTTCATAGTGTAAAAAATTTAAAATAATTCCCTTCTCTCTCTCTCTTAATGAGAATATGGATGATACTTATTATAATCTTACTTCTACAAATGAATTAAAATTTGATTTTTATGAACCATGGGATAATGATGATTATTGTGATTATGATGAATATTACATATAAACTACACCTTTTGTTGATTATCCTACCTCACCTATCTCTCTTGTTCAACCAAACACTAGGTCATATTGAAAAATACACACACACTTATTCTTATGTTCATAATTTACATTTACCTGAGAGTAAAGTACCTTCTATTCAAGTATCATGTGATACTTATTTACAACTTAACAATATAAAATATACTAATGAATCTCCCTCAACCACCTTACTATAGTAGAACTCATTTATCAAACTAACCTAAATGAGGGTGGTATCTCATTTCCCTCTAAAGAGGTCCTAGCTATAACACCTCCAAAGGTTTTAGAGAGAAAATCAACCCTCCCTTACCAAGATTTCTACTACAATGTACCAATTGGTATGATAAATAACAAAATATAAACATTAAATTAACCCCTTGATGATAATAATATACCTTCACAAGTGTTAATTTCATTAATTTATGTTGTGGGTGATTTGCATCAACAAGTACATCATATCACTTTATATAACAAAGCCTACCAATCTTAGACTGATGCCAATGTTATACATGGAAACCCTATTCCACACAAAATCTCAACTACAAGGTTTCCACTCAACTTTTAGATACTAGTGTTACCTATATTTTATGGACATGAATATCCATACTTACACCTTTAGGATTATGATAAATCCATAGCCCATATTAAAAATAAGTTGACTCTACTACAATTGTTTCCAAAGTCCTTAGATGGGGAAGCACTAAATTGGTTATAGAATATAATCCCTAGTGGGTCTTTACAAACATATGAGGAGCTATAGATAGTCTTTCTTATGGATTACATACATAATAAATGACCTCTAATCACACATCAGACATTACCTTCATTACATCAGGGTGAGATAGACCAACCATTTAAACACATCTAAGGTTCAAAGCTAGTTTACATCAAATGATTTATCAACTAATAAATTTAGAAGTAAAGTACATCTTTTCCAAAATTTTAATCTATCCTCTCAAGGTTATATTATTATATCAAACATCAAAATCATTCTGACATCTATGTAATGCAGCTCTAGCATTATAGGAAGAGTTAGGATTAGTAATTATATAGTCAGAAGTAGATTTGGATATAGACACCTAAAACCCTTAGTCATATAATTTGGTACTAGAGCCTACCCACTTAAAATTAATAACTCAATATGACTGAGGCCATTGATAAAGATAATCAATAAGGGCAAAAATCCACTCTACATAAAACATTCTATAGTCAGTAGAACATAAGATAAAAATTGAGGCGTTATACAATTTTCAAATAAGGTTGAGCCTCATGACATTTTGTTTACATTATTAGATAGGGGGATGATCATACTTCCTTCTACTCATCATCATCCACCACAGCATTTTCATTAAGTATCACATAAGCATATTATCATTTTAATAATATAAATGGGCATCCAGTTGATCATTGGTATGCACTTATAGCTTGAATTGACCACTATGTTACTCATGGCATCATATAATCTACATAAAGGGAACCAATACCTCATTTAATATACTCTCCTAGATCACACTCCTATTAGATGGAGTTATCCTAGGAAGTTACTTTTAAGGAACCATTGGTTACTCATTGTATTATCCCTATGAATTTTAGGACATCTAATTATGATAAGTCTTGTATACCATAGTTTCAATAGTGATGTCAACTAATTCATAGAGATCAAAATGCAATTCAAGTGCATACACCATTTTAGAACATAACTATCTACTAAGAGAGGGGTGAATTAGTAGATTAACTAAATTAGTTATTTTAAAATCCTTTTTAGAAAAAAACTAGAAAGGTTATGTAGATTAAAACATATATGTAGATATCACATACATAAAAACACATAACACCATATGTATACATGGAAAACCCAATATGGGAAAAACCATGGTGAGAATAGCTGCTAGAATATACTATTTTAATCTATCTTCATAGTCAAAACCTCATTGGTTACAAATTAAAGGGAACCAACCCTAAGAAGACACCAATCCCCTAGATTAAGAACACCAACTCTAAGTAAGCACCAACTCCCTAATTTAAGAGCACTAACTCTAAGGAAGCATCCACTACCTAACTAAGTACCGACTCAACTTATTTGATTGTACCCACTAATTAGATCTATATGTAGCTACAATTCTAAATTAAAATATATATTTATAAATGAATCTAATCTTAATTGTTTTTTATAGGTCTGGTCTATAATTTCTCATACTTTGCACATTTTCTCTCTACTCTTTCACTCAATTCCTCTATCTCTATGTCAAGATATATCTCTTATTATACACACTTCATGTCTATCTATAACCTCTTTTCTTCTCTTCTCTTATAGTTTTGTGTCTCTTATATTTATTTGTTTGACATAATTTCATCAGCTTCTTACTATATCCTAGATGACATATATAAGAATTGTATCTAGGGTTTTGCATCTTCTTTGTGTTCACACTAGTTTGCTAACACATCATGCTCAATTCTATTAGAATTTAGTTCCTATATTTAATTTCAAGTTTACCACATCTTGAAATAATGCTCCACCACCATGATTCTTGGTCTCATTACTATTTTTATCATATACTAGGCTCTACTTTTAATGCACATGTTATTTAACACAAATTTGATTGATTATATCAATCAAATTCAATGTCTGTGTTTATGGATTAAATTTAAGTTCCTATGTATTCCAATGCTTGAACATTGGGATGAACATATCTTAAAATATTAACCATTGATCTTAAGCTTTACACTAAGATCTGATGATCCTCCTTCGATCTGATCAACTTTAAAATGTGTCCATTCAATAAAGTTTTGATAGGTTTACATGCTCTATTGGATCCTTGTATAGTTCAGGGATTTAATGATTTAAATTTAAAATGTGTCTATCAGATCCTTTTATTTGAGCTCCCATGTGTCATTATATCTTAAAACCAACACAAACTTTACTTTTGTCTTATCGTTAAACATCAATATCTTTATCTCATCTCACTACTTCTTGAGTCTTTGGAACATAACACATCATCAATCTTGTCAAATTACCTCAGTATTTAACTCACCTATATCTTATTAAATATTGAGCACTTGATCCCATTGAGTCTACATTCTCCTTTAGATCTTCATTTCATGAGCATACACTCACCATTGATCCTTGGAAGAAGCTTGATCTTTATCTTTGATGAGATCTCAAGATTATGACATGTTAAGACTAAAATTAGATGACCTATTGAGACCTTTATCTTTTAATCTTAACCACTCACATAATTATGCATGTTAAGACTAAAATTAGATGACCTATTAAGACCTTATTTTAAATTATTATTTCTCCCTTCCTTCTATAAAAAGAGAAAAAGAGGAGGTGAAAAGGAGATATATAATCATCAGAGTGAATCAACAATTATTTGAGCTTCTTCTATAAAAAATTATTTTGAAATTCTTCTTCTAACGAATTCAGGAAAGCTTCCAATACCTATGATAGAGAGCATAATAATTGAAATTCATTGATCATAGCTAAGACACTAACACTCTACCATAATTTATCTAGGCTTGATAATGAGTTTTTAGACACACACCTAAACATTCTTCATATCAACAATAAAAAAAATAAGTATCTACTTTTTAGTAATTAGTTCTTTTTGTTTCTCTCCTAACCAAACTATGAAATAGATAACCATGAATATTCTTCTCTATCTCATAAACAACCTATAGCTTAAACCCACCTCATATAATTACTCAAACACCTTCGCAACCAAACCTACCCTTACCTAATCTAAATCTAATAGTAACCATCGATGGTCACTTAACTATCAATGGTTTTCCCCCGATCGGTGATGGTCACCCAATTGTTGATGGTTAGCTAACTACCAAAAGTTCATCCAACCATCTATGATCACAATGTGATAACTATAATAGCAAGTTAATTCCACCTATTAGGCCCCATCCAAATCCTACTTTTTGACTTTTTGCATGATCATATAATATCACCCTATTTTTTGAGCCCTATCTAATTTATTTAACATTAATATCCAATTATTTATTACTATAATTAGACAAATTCATCTCTTTCAAAAACTTCTTGTATTTAATTTTAGTATATTTTATTATTCATGAAAGCAATTTATCTTTATTTTTTAGAACTTGATTATTTAAAAGTGTGGATCGACAGCTTTGAAGGAAGCTTGTGCTTCTTATATCTAGCTTGCTAGGAAATCTACCATACTATCAAAATAATCAACCATTTCTTTAGTGATTTATTATCTTCAAGTCATTCTTCCCTAGAAAAAGAGGAAAATCTATAACCATCTAGATTATGGAGCACAAACCACATCTAGGTTCTACTAACCTCACCCTTCTTTCAAGTTTTACATCTTTCTTTTGAAGAAATAAATCAAAATTTATGTGAATAATTATGGCATGTCCGATGGGACCTAGTTGCATCTAGGTTATTTTTATTTTATTTTATGCTCATTTAAATGAAATCAAAATTTCCTTTTGTGTTAAAATTAACCTCTCATATATTTTTTTCTTGCATAATTAGCTCACATAGCTTAATTAATTAAATTAACTATAGCCTCACTTATTTGGACACACAAGACCAAACCACTTACACCAAATCAAACATCACAACACTTAACATAAGGCCCAACTAGGGTTTCATCTCCTAGTGGTAACCTTCACCCATTTTTTATCCCAATTAGACATCATTACCAATGTAAAAAACCAAAACTCAACTCTCTAGTTGAGTATAATGTCTAGAAATAAGTATATCTTGGCTAAGCACCATACACCCTTATCACTATGGTGTGTTAATTGAGGGGTAAGACCCAATACCAAACCACATATCGATGATAATATAGATAATTTTGAGAGATTAAAATACCTAAAACCAACCATATAATTCTTATGTAGTACCTATTTTAAATACCAAGTTGAGTCATACAATTCTAACTTAAGGCATAAGCCACAAATGAGATAAAAATAACCTTAGGATTTAACATGCTTTAGAGTGTGTTTTATCTTATTTTACTTTTTTTGTGTTCTATTTTTTTGAGTTGTGAGGAATCTAACCCCATTGGGAATTTTTTTACACCATCTTGCCTTCATCTACATCATCTCCATTTCCTTATTTAATGGGTAGCCTTCCTATATTTTCTCATGGAGATCCTAACTTTGTTAAAATATTAAAACATAACCATCTTACCTTAGGTCATTACCTCACATCAAGAGTCACTTATGCAACCAACCTTACCTACAACCAATCCAACCTTATCTATAACTAACCTAACCTCACCCACAATCAACCCATCCTTACCTATCACCAACCCAACCTCACCCAAAATCAACCAAATCTTACCTACCATCAACCTAAACTTACCTACCATCAACCCAACCTCAATTATGAGTAACCCAACCTCACCATAATCAACTCAACCTTACCTACCATCAACGAAATCTCATCTATAACCAACCTAATCTCATCTACAACCAACCCAACCTTGCCTATAATAATTTCAATCTCAACTATAACCAATTAACAACCTTTCAACAACCACTTGATCATCACCTCAACAAACTAATAACAATTTAACCATTATTTGACCTTTTTCATAAGCCATCTCAACTATCTCAACCTCACCAATCTTTAGGTTACCTATCCCAACCATCATATCAATTACCTCAACTACATCAAACTTTTGATTACCTACCTCAACCATCATATTAATCACCTATATACCCTTTGTGTAAACCTTATTTATCTCAAAAATAAGATTTGGTATATCCCCCTAGTCATACCACCCATAACTATAAACCTAACAACTATCAAACCAACCACTATCAACCTACTTTATCAACCTCATCAAATAAAACCAATAATCATCCAAACAATAAATATCATACATAATTTTCTAACCAATAAATATTATCACCCTTATCAACATTATCAAACCTATCAATCCAACCTACCTTACCCACCTTTTCAACCTTATCAACCCCATCAAATCCAACCAATAACTATTAACCTACCTTATTAAACCAACCAAAAATTTTAAACCACCCAACCATATCAAACCTACCCATTGTATCAACCATGTCAAAACTACCAAATACCTCAACCTTACCAAACCTCTCAAACAAACCTACCTTATTTACCTTATCAAACCAACCAAACCTTTCAAACCCTCTAATCTTATTAAACTAACCAACCTCATCAAATTAAACCAATAACTATCAACCAAATTTTTCCAACCCACCAACCTTATCAATCATACCTAACCCATCAAATTACTCAAACTTGTGAAATAAACCAAACTTATTTAACTAACCAACTTCATCAAACCAACCAATTAACTCACAACCTCAAGAGCCATTAGTGCACCCTCTTCCTAGGTAGTATACCCCATTGGGGGAATAATATGCCTCAATCCTTGACAAACTCTTGGAGGCTTCTATCATTAGACTTTCTCCAATCAAACCCATTTAGTTTATAGAGAATGAGTTGTTTAGGTATCATCATACAAATGGTCATGTGATAGATAAATGTTAATATTTTAAGATGATAATCCAAAACCTTATTAACCAAAAGGAGGTCCCAAAGGATAGCCTCCATGTTCTTCCCAACTTAGGCTAGAATGTCTTCAAACAATCAATCATTGAACCTCTTTTTGTACCCATTATTATGTAAACCAATAACCAAATCCCTTAAAGTAATGAGGCCCATCCATTAGATTTTGTCCTTAGACAACATATGACTAAGGAAACTATAATAAAAACCACAACCAATTTATCTATTGACAAAGTGCACCCATCCCAACTTCCTTCAACAACCATCATCACTGAGGAAGAATTAACTTTAACCAATCCACTGGTTTACCAAGTGGAACATTCTAAACTTTCCTTTGAAACCATAATTAAGGAGACCAACCTACCTCTTCCACTTCATCTTTTTGTGGATCAACATCCAAGCAACCTACCTCTTCCACTTCACCTTTTAATGGATTAACCTCCAACCAACCTACCTCTTCCACTTCCTCAAAATTTGGAATCATCCCCAAAAACCATACCTATTCCACCTACCCTTTTGGTGGAACCAATCAAAGTTACCTTACCTCTTCCACCTACCCTTTTATGGGAGCCAATCGAGGCTCAAAAAACCTCACCTATAACTAATCCAACCTCACCTCAAACCAACCCCATTTAATTCCTCTATAATCTACTCATTTTCATCTATCTAATGACACTATCTTTGGTTCAATTCCCTTTTGAATAGGGTCAAATCTTTGTCACCTTACCTTAGCAAACAAACTAAACAAATAAGAAAACTTAACCAACATACCAAGTCAACCACCCATCATACCTCCCTCAACCAATAAAACCAACCTCTAAACCTAATCAATCAACCACGATCAACCCAACCTTTGATCCAAACATAAGAAACTTATCTATCAACCTATAATAGCATCAACCTTTCATTCAAGATTTCTTAAATCTTGGCTACCCTTTTGTCTAAGATACACACACCTTAACTAAGATCCTTCATTAGGATAATCTGACACTCTTGTTTAACCCACCTTTATTTTAGAATGATGTTCCCAACATCATTTTTAGACCCCAACCTTACCCAAATCCAACCTAATAATGTTTCCCTCACCATAGCACCATAAGGTATATCTTGCCTAAAATACCACCTATAACTTGAGCTCCACACCAATTAATTAATAACAACCCTTGGGAGGTGGATGAAGTCATCTTCATCCCTCCTAAACCCTCTTTAATAACCAACATCCTCACCATATATGGAAAAGGTAACTGTAAGAACTCTCCTTCCAAGAAGCTTTGACCATTTGTCATTTACCAACCTCACCTTCTGTAACATCACCCATAGCTTCAACCTTAAACTTATTCCCTCAACCCAATCTCACCTAGGGGCCAAACCAACCCTTAACACCTATGATCAACTCATCCTTTCCTATAACCAAACCAACCTCACCTATAACCAATCAAATCTCAAAAACCACCAAACCAACCTTAAACTTAAACCAACCTTGACCTCAACCTAACCTTTAACCTCAAACCTAAGCAAGACTTCAATGTCAATCACACCTTTTAGACCTCTTTTACTCAAAACCTTGACTGATGGTGGTCTCTATTGAACCATCATTGATATACCCTTAGATTTATTTTACCTTTTAAATCTCAACCCTCACTAATCTTTGGTGAACCATAACCAGTCTACTAATAACCACCAATGGTCACTATCATAACTAGAACCTTACCTGAAACCTTGCCTTTTCACTATCTTGCCTACACCTACCTAGCAAACCAACCCAAGCCAACACCTAAACAAACCAAAAACCAACCAACATTATTGCTAGCCAAAGTCTAGCCACCATAACCTAACCAACCTTGCCTTTTTAATTTGTCCATCCAACATCTTTTCCATGCCTAATCAAGTGTCAAAAGTAGTTGGGGGACCTCTTCTCTCTTGATTGGTTCAAACCATTTACATTTAAGTGTGGATCTAGGCCATATCATAGCATAAAGACCTCAATGATTTACTTTTTTGAGTATTCTTTTGTTAAAACAAGTTCTTAGTCATCTTATGTCTAACTTAAGCTCATCCCCTATTTTCAACCACCTTCATCTCTTTGTTTTAAATATAACTGATTAAAATAGGATCATGTGATTATCCTTCACAACCTTAGCCCATTATTGAAAATGGGTACAATGGCTCTACCAATGGCATGGTCCTCATCGACACTTTTCATCCATTATAGGATGAATCCCCATGGTCATTATCATTTAAACCTATTTTCCCCATTATTAACCTTCTTATGTTATGGTTTTACCTACATAAAAGAAAACCTTTTAGCCTATATAAACTAGTCCATGTCTAAACCAACATAACATTACAATTTTGGATACTGAATATCACCTGGGTCAAAATATCTAGCATTGCAAATTATCCCGTAAAGGACAACTACCCAAAACCACCAAAAATTGCTCAAATTGTAAATTTCTCTCTTTAAGGATAGCTATCACATAAAAAAAATCTAAAGCTTGGAACACTCCCTTGAACGATAGATGAATGAAACATTTGTCAAGAAAACAATAACTTAGAAGCTTCCCACATTGATAAGCTTCCCAAAACAATCAAATAAAAGCATAAAAAAACCCCAAAGTCAGAAGTCAAAAACAAATTAATCCCAAGAAAGCTTTGACCCATTTTCATACATCATTTGTAGACTTCCAGTCTACACCCAATTTGGAGCATGAACTTGTCTATAACAATTCTTAGGTCACCTACAAGATGGGAAATCCCTCCCCATAAGAATGTTACACTACCATTTGTCCACCTACCATTCATCTCCACCTTTTACCCTTTACCAAATCAAGGGATTTTGATCCTACTTGAAATTACGTGATCAAGCTACTTATTTTAACCAATGAACTAATACCAATGCAATACATGAAAGGGGATTATGTTCTTAATTCCACCCATATTTTCATTATCATCTTTGTCAATCAGAGCATTTCAACCTCCTTATACTTTCATGGCCACTTATGAAGTAATGTGTCTTCCATCTTTGAGTCATTGAAACCCCAACCACATAATTTTCACCCTTTCACCAAATAGGGAAATCAGTTTGAGCACCACCCAACAAAACCTTTTCAAATAAAACACAACATTAAAACAACCATACACCTATTAGGGAACACCTTTTTCTCCATAACCTTGAACCTATCAGAGATCTCCTTATTCTCCACCAACCATACAACCAAACTAATTAACCTCAACTTGGTCATTTTATCCCACCTTTCACACTTTTTGAGACCAAAACTTGCCTTGTTCATTTTGAGTTCATACCTACCTTTCCATATTTAAGAACTTTATGCTACTTTTTGTGCCCAACCATTTAGGCACCTTAGAGCATGACCCATTATGGTCCTAAAACCTGTGACCATTTTATCTTCCCAAGATCACATCCTACCTTGGATACCTAAGAACACATTGAACTTGTCTAGGAGACTAGCATTTATGAGTGCAACCATAGCCTCCATTCCTAAATACAGTCACTTGGTCCACTTATCACTTATTCTTCTAATACAAAAATTATTTAACCACCTACCTCAACTATGGTAACTTACTCTATGTACAATCTATGATATTGCACTTAGTCATATTTTATGTTCCTATTCATACTCAAATGCCCAACCAACCAAACCAACCTTATCACCCACCTATCCAGCTTATCAAACCTATGACCTAATCTATGTTTTTATGATCACCCACTTTTTAGACCCTTGATAACATGGAAACCTTTTTCATGGTGATTGGATTTTATAAGTTCACCCATATTAGCTATGGCTAATGTTGTGGCATGGTTAAATTTTCACTTTTCCTCTTTACAGTAACCTATTTTACCAATCCATCAACCTTACCCATTTTGTAATCCACTTATCCACTTATAAAACCCACACCCAACTCCATTTCACCTCATCAATTCTCAATTTAAGGGGGAACACCTCCTCCCATACTTAGGGAATTCAACATTCCACCAAACTTCCATTTTTATTTTATATATTGTAAATACAAATTACATAATAAAAAGGTGCAAAAATGTAGACACTAAAGATCTACATACTACAGTTCTAGATGTTGCACCAATGCCTAGACCATCCCTAGACCCCCTTGATACCGCTTCAAAACCTTTCAACTACCAAACCTAAGTCACCATAACTAACTCTGACCATTCTATTTTTGACCTATTGACCATTGATGGTCAACCTCTAACCATAAATGGTTATACTTGACTACCAATGATCAACCTTTAACCTCCCTAAATGTCAACTCTAACTCAACTCCACCTTTATTTTTTATTCTTAGCCACTCACATATTTATGCATGTTAAGACTAAAATTAGATGACTTGTAGAGACCTTATTTGAACTTATTATTTCACCTCTCCCTTCCTTCTATAAAAAGAGAGGAGGAGGTGAAAAAGAGATCAAAAATCATCAAAGTGAATCAACAATTATCAAAGCTTATTGTGTCAAAACTTCTTTTGAAGTTATTTTTTTGATGAATCTATGAAATATTCTAATGATCATGATAAATATCACAATCACTATAATTCATCAATCATAGCTAAGACACTGACACTCTACCAGAATTGCTCTAGGATTAATAACGATTTTTCAACCACACACCTCAACATTCTTTAGATCAACAACAAAAAATCTAAGTATCTATTTTTAGTAATTAGTTATTTTATTTATATCCTAACCAAACCTCTAAACTAGATATCCATGAATATTATTATCTATCTAATAACTAGCCTCTAGCTTAGGTCCACCTCTCATAATCACTTAAATACCTTCCCAATTAGAACTACCCTTACCTAAGCCAAATCTAACAATAAGCATCGATGGTCACTTAACCATTGATAGTTTTCCCTTGACTACTGATGGTCACCCAACTTTAGATGGTTACGTAAATACTAATGGTTCACCTAACCACTTATGATCACTATGTGAAAATTCTAACAAGTTATTTCCACCTATTAGGCCCCAACCAAATCTTACTTTTTGACTTTTTGCATGATCACAGAATATCACCCTATTTTATTAACCCTGTTAAATTCATTTAACATTAATATCCAATCATTTATTGTTATAATTAGGCATATTCTTCTCTTTTAATCACTTCTTATATTTGATTTTAGTATCTTTTATTATTCATGCAAGCAATTTATCTTTCATTTTTAGAAATTGATTTTTTATAAGTGTGGATTGACAACCTCAAAGGAAGCTTATGATTCTTGGATCTAGCTTGCTATGCAATCCGCCCTACTATATAACTAATCAATTTTTTAATTAGTTCTTTCTTCCTCCCTAGATAAATATGAGTATCTACAACCATCTAGATTATAGAGTGAAAACCGCATCCAGGTTCTACTAACCTCACCCTTCTTTCAAGTTTTACATCTTTCTTCTTAAGAAATAAATCAAAATTTATGTGAAACACACTCATCCACCTTTTCTAAAATTTGGACCATATAAACTAGGCATGATGATGAACAAACTCATGTGCTCATTTCTTCCTAAATCATTCATGCATGTGAAATATAATTCCATCAATATGCTCACTCAGATTATTCTACCACAGAGTTAACTATGCTTAGAACTACTTGGAAAGCCAACTTTATTCTTGTATAACTTTCAATTCACTTCATCTCATGACCTATAATTTATTGAATAAGATCCTCTCAAATAGGGGATTCCATCCATATATTCATCTACTATAGAAAAATTCATACATGCAAGATTTGACATCATAAAAATTCCTACTCAGCTTTTTCTTTCCATCTACAAATTTAATTATGGGAAAACACAATCAAAATTCCTAGGATCCCAACTTTGCTCATGCATATCTTTTGTCTCACTAAATTACATGACCTAAAATTTAGTGCATTGAAACTAGGCACAAAAATGAACAAAATTGTATGATAATTTTGTCTTGACACCTCTACATGTGTAAATTCTAACCTCATAACCATGCTTACTTGGATATGCTTGAACCCTTCTACAAATTAGATAAATATAGAAACTTAGTGAATTCTATCTAAGTATCCAACTTTGTATCCTCATATATTCTACTTTACTTCCATTACTTTAAATTTGGTACATAATAACTAGGGACTAATGTGATCATAACCATATGGAAAACTCACCTAGACTCATCCACATGTGGTAATGGTGACATCAACAAACTGCCTATTTAGATTTTACTCTATATACCCAAAATGTCTAGATGATCAATATGAAAAATTGAATGAATTCCACTCATGAAAAAAAGCACTCCAATCATCCTTTGTTGGAAATATTGCCATTAATGTCAAAGGTCTAGCATTATTGGTGATAAAGGCCCCATTGCATTTAATGATGTTTGTAATAGTTATATCTTGGCTAATGTGTGTTAATATTTATTTAATATTAATGAATATATTTTTGGTTGCATATAAGACAAAATAAGGGCCCATGGAGAATTCAAAGAGTCACGGGGTAAAGACAAAATAAGAATGGGATGCATTTTCCCATGAAGAGTCATTTTGGGGAATTCCAAGAGTCACTAAGTGAAGACAAAAGAGGAAGGGCGTAATTTATCATGAAAGGACACTTTGAGGAATACAAAAAGTCACCAATATAAAGACAAAAGAGGAAAGGATGCTTTTGCTTATGAAGGGTCACCACATGACTTTTCAAATCCAAGGATATGAAGGGTCATACAAGTTTGGCACCATTTTCCATGAGGATTGAAGGGTCACAAAGGGGGAAGGCCAAAGGTCATTTGGAAAGCTATAAATAAAGGATTGAGAATCCATTTGTAATGTGTGAGATAGAGTATGATTTGTATTTGTTATATCTAGCTTAGAAGATCATAAGAGAGAGAGGAAAGAGATATTGTAATGAACTATCATTTATTGAGATAGTAACATTGAGAGATAGTTGTGTGGTATACACAAAAGGGGTTGGTGCTCTTATGCGTTGGTGTTCATGAATTATTGTTGTGTTGGTGCTAAGAAAAAGGGTTGGTGCTCTTGTGGGTTGGTGCTCAACAAAGGGGTTGGTGCTCCTAAAAGTTGGTGCTTGTGAATATTGTAATTTGAGTTGGTGCTCATTCATATACTTGAGATTGTTCTTTGTGGTTTTTCCCACATTGGGTTTCCACGTTAAATCTGGTGTCTCTCTCTATCTTATGTGGTTTTTATTATTTCAGTTTTATTGCATATCTTTAATGTATGGTTAAGTGGAATTTTATTAAGGGAAAGTTTATAAGATTTATGATATACTAGTTCACCCCCCTCTCAGTATATCCCATGCTTAAAAATTGGTATCAAATTCCTTTTTGAAAAAAATTTACATCTTGAAGGTAGATCGGGAAAGCACGATGGCTAGATCACATGAAGGATTTTATACAAATAAGGCACCTTTGTTTTATGGGATGAATTATGTTTTTTAGAGCATAAGAATGAAGAATTATTTGATGGCCCTTGGATTTGACATATGGCAAACAGTAGTAGAGGAATATGAAGAGCCACAGACACTTGTAATTACTCCAGTAGAAAAGAAGGAAAGTGAATGTAATGTTAAATATTTAAATGCTCTTTTATGTGGTTTATGTGAATCTAAATTTGTTAAAGTTATGCAATGTAAATGTACTCATGAAACTTGGGTAAAACTTGAGAATATTTACAAGGTGATCAAAAGGTTTAGCAAGCTACGCTTTAGACTTTTAGAAGATAGTTTAAATTTTTGAAGATGGAAGAAGAAGAAGAAGATTAGCAAGTTATCTTTTGTGATTTGATCAAATATTAAATTAGATTCAAGGTCTTGTAGAAAATTTGGCAGAGTCAATGGTGGTACAAAATGTTTTGAGATCTCTACCAGTGAGATATGATGCCAAGATAAAGATGGATGAGCTTCATGGTATACTCATGGCATATGAGATACAAACTGAACAAGATAAACCCTCAAAGAGAGAAGCAGCTTTCAAGACATCAAAGAAAGAGAAAGTTAATATTCAAAAATCAGGTGATAGTTTTATTGATGATGAAGATGAAAATGGATCTCTATTCATTCGTAAGCTAAAAGGGGAAGATATAAATATCAAGGAAAATTACCTTTTAAATGTTTTAATTGTGGAAATATTGGACATTTTTTAGCTAAATGCCTAAATAAAGGTAATGATGATAATGAAGAAGGAAAGTCTACATACAAGAAGAATTTCAAAGGTAAATTCAAGAAGGGATTTGACAAGAAGAGCCTGTATTCTAAAGATCCTAGCTTAGCTAAAGATAGTGGAGTCAGTGATTTAGAAGAAGAGATTCATACATGAAGATGCATGTACAAGAAAAAGTATAGATGATCAAGAAGAATAAGAGGATGAAGCTAAAGTGAATCTAGAAGGAGAACTCATTTTTGCCTTAGAAGAGTTAGAAGCTATTGAGAAGAAGAATCAAAGATTGAAGTGCCAGATCGAGAAAAATGTAAAAGAATCAAAAGAAATAATTGATTATCTAATAGCACATGTTGAAGAAGTTAAAAGGAATGAAAAATATATAACATCATAGTTTCAAAAAGTAATAAAATAATGTGAAAGGTATGTTATTTAAATTTCCTCTTTAAAAGAAGATATTGAGAAATCAGTCAATGATAAAGTAGTTAGTGATTCAAAATTTGAGGATGGCACTAACATGCTGAATAAGATATTAGAAAGCCAAAAGGCATACTCAGATAAGATAGGTATTAGATTTGAAAATAAAAAGAGCTATGTTGAAGATCTTACAAAAGAGGAAACAAAAGGGGAAGACGTATGGAATATAGAGGACATTTCAAACAAAAAAGGCTGGAGGGAACAAATCTCTAAAAGGTAATCAGGTCAGAGATACATAGACATGTCTTATTTTTATGGTTACTATTTTTATTGTAATAAATATGGTCATAAGAAATTATAATTTCAAAAAAGAGCTACCAATTTTAGAAATAAGGATAAGGAAAGTCATGTAGAGTCAATTAGAAGCTACAACTCTTTTGCTCCTCTATCAAGCTTTGATGAAGAGGCCATAATATGTTACAAGTGCAATAATTTTGGACATATAGCTCAGTATTGTAGAAGTGTTTTTGAGTTAGTCAAGAATGACTAGAGTTTCAAGGCTCCATTCATTAATAAGAAGGTTTAGACATGTTCATGGTAGAAGAAACAACGTGAAGATTCTATGTTGGTTCAGATAGCTTTGCATGTAATAAATGAAGATCAGCCATGGTTGTTGATAATAGATTTTTGAGGCATATGACATGAGACAAGAGTAAGTTCATAACTCTAAATAATATCAATGATGACATAGTGAAATTTGGAGATAAAACCACTGCCAAGATATCCGAAAAAGGTAGTTTGAGTTTGGATAATGGTAGAACCAAGACTAAGAATGTTTTCTATGTAAAAGGTCTTAAGAATAATCTATTGAGTGTAAGTCAAATATGTGATCAGGGATACACATTAAAGTATTATGTATAAGGTTGTAGATTAGAATATAAGATTCAAATTATTTGATTGTATATGCTTAAAGGATAGGCAATGATTTATATTTATCATATATCTTCTCAAAGTCACAATCATAGGACACATTCAAAGATTTACAAGAGGAGATGGGAGTAATTTCTTTTACTTCCTACCATTGAAGTTCAAAATTAGTTGAGGGGGAGCTAAGTGTTAGCTCTAGGTAGGCCCTTTTCCATTGATGTCAAATGGGGAGAATAATAGGTATAGGTATAGGTATAGAAATAGGTAGATGTTACTATGGTAAAGGGGAGTTACTATATGTTTTCAGATGACTACTTCCTGCCATTGAAGTTTAGCATCAGTTGAGGGGGAGCTAAGTGTTAGCTCAATGTAGGATCTTTACCATTGATGTCAAAGGGGGAGAATAATAGGTATAGGTATAGGTGTAGAAATAGGTACAAGGAATAGGTATAGGTTACTACAGTAAGGGGGAGTTATTGTATGTTTTTAGATGATAGTATGTGTAGATTTTAGGATGTGGAAATTTTAGGATTAAGGTTTCCATTAATGACAAAGGAGGATATTATTGGAAATATTGTCATTGATGTCAAAGGTCTAAAATTATTGGTGATAAAGGCCCCATTGCATTTAATGATGTTTGTAATAGTTATATCTTGGCTAATATGTGTTAATATTTATTTAATAACATCATGATGGGAAAGTTTATAAGATTTATGATATACTAATTCACCCCCACTCATTATATCCCATGCCTAACATCCTTGACCTCTAATATGTTTCCTTTCACATCCTAAAATCACCATACTTAGTCCTAAATATCAATGACATCCATAATGCTAATAATCTCCCTTTTGACATCAATGACAATCATATTGCCAACAAACTCCCCTTTTATCATTGATGGCAAAGTAAATGCTCTGATATTCTAATATTCTTCCCCTTCTCTGGCATTGATTGCATTGGTTTATGATGAGTATTAACTAAATATATTCATAACAAACTTGCTCCCACTTAGGCAATGGCACCTTTGCCTAAACTTAACTTGGACACAAACTCTGATCATTTAGCATTTGCACTTTTTCTCCAAACTTTTGTAAAGAGCATTTACACTTGTTCTCCCCCTTTGACATCAATGGAAAATGGAACATTTATCACTATTTTTATATATGTTTCTCCCCCTTTATTAAATAAAATAGTTTTTACAAGAATCAAAAACCATCAAATCACTAGAAATTCACAAAAGTATGCATACTTGAGTTACCTTTTCTATCTTGTAGGGATTAATAGATCTTCTATGATCATCTCCCTAGACTCATGCCCTATCACTAGAATATAATTATGTGATTTAGGAGATACCACTCCTAATTTCTATCCAATTGCATCACTTGAGCATCTTCAAATCTTCATACCCCATGAAGAACCACCATATAGGATTACTAACCTTATCACTCAGTTTCAACTACATAGTCCTCTAATCGTAAGAACTAACTAATTGCAAAGATCACTCTTTGTTTATGCATTAGGATTCAATAAATTTTCAACACACGTAACTTTTTTTGATCAAATCATCATCATAACCTTCTTGAGTTCTCATTTGTAGTAGACATCACAACATCTTGAACATGGCTAAAGCATTTCACCTATGATCCCCTTCACATCATGCATAGCTCCTCAAGCCATTCATGTTATATGAGTTATCTCTCCCTAACTACATACTACATATTCCTAAGCTTGGCCCTTTAAGAACATCTCTATTTCATAAGAAATTATCATACCTTTTAACCTTTCCTAGGTTATTTCAAAGAGGTAAATTTTAAACAAAGATACATAACTTGAAATTCTCATACCTTTGCACCAAAGGACTTCATATAGCACACCATAACTTCATTTACCACTTGTATATCATCATTTTACACATGTTCTCCAAATTTGGTGACCCAACTCATTACAAAACTCAAGATATATAAGGTCAGAAGTGTATTGCATTTGAAACCTTATGCCAACCCATGATACTTATTTCACACTAGGAGACAACCATCACACTCTTATTTACTAATATTTGAACTTCCATACCTTTGGAAAAATTGGCTTTCTATACCATAGATTTAACATTTATGTTTTAACTAAGAAACCCTATAATGTCTAAGAGATAAAATAAATCATTTTGAGCTCATTTATTTTCATATGAACCTATACACCATATATATGAGATGTATTCCATTAGTATCATTATGCCACATTGAAAAACTCATTTTATCCTTGTAGACACTACATAAACAACACTTTTCTCATCTTAACACACTAAATTCAACTGGAGGCACTCATTTCTTGCCTTCTAAAATCTTTTGAATAATACGACATCATTTTCTTCTCCACTAAAAGGAGTCTCTTGACAAGCATAGATAGACACACCCTACTTCACAATGTCTTAGAATAATGTGAAACCAAGAGTTTCCCATAAATCCTCATATTCCTTCTCTTCCTTGTTCATCTTGTACTCATAGTTCTTTTTCTTCTTAAGTTGAAGATAAGTAACATGCTCATCCACTAAAATTTTCACATTTTCTTCTATGATTAGATTAATAATAAATGTTTAAAACATAGATTCATGACATACCTTTTCATCTAATGAATATTCCTTGTATTTCATAATATCATCACTAGGCATAAAAATTTGATATTCTATGCATGAAACTTGCTTAGTAATATCATGGTGTTCACTTGAATTTATACATACTTCAAAAATATCCTCAACCAACACCTTGGACTTCACTTTGAGCTTGGTATTTCCATTCTCAACATGAGTAGACATTGAGAGATCTTGACATTCTCCAAACTCTATATAATTCTCCATCATAGCTTGATCTTTCACTTTTCACACATCCTTGGGTTTCTTGAATGTCATACTTTCCAATTTCAAAGACTTATTTAACTTTATTCACATTGACAGGCATGATTTTATTTACACTTTATGTCTTTGGTCTTACAAAGCTTGTTCTACATTTTTTATCTATGTGGCCAAAATTATTGCAATTATAACATATTACATTTGTATCTAACAAGGGTGAAAATGTATTTTTGCTTACAAAATATGTTATCCTTTTAGATACAACTCTACATTCACTATCCTTATGATAAAAATAATTACATATATAACAATAACCATAGAAATTTGAGGAATACCTAGTCATATCATCTCTTTTTTTAGGATGGGGAGTTCTTAAATTTGGATTTTTCAAGTCTCTCACTCTTGTGTAGCCATCTACATTAGCTCCTTATTTGTTTTGCATCTTCATTTTTTTAGGATTATTTTATCCTTTAGATTTATTCACATTATTAGTGCTTATATATGTATTTGTATCCTTGAATAATTTCTCTTTCTTTTCTCTTGATCCTACTTTTGCTTTGAAGTTGTCATATAAATTTATAGATGTACTGGTTATGGGACATTTTCCTTTCACATAACCAAGACCAGATCTCTCTTTTAAAGGATTTTGAGAGTTAATAAATTAATCAATAATTATTGAACCTCATTTAATATCCATACCTTTGTCTATTTTTTATTTAGCCTTTTCAAGTTCTTTTCTCAAAGCCCCTATTTCTGCTTCTAAATCCATACATTCATTAGATTTAAATTTTAGTTCAATTTTGACTACATATTCTATTTTTTTAGCCTCTTTAACTTGTGTTCTTAGGATAACCACCATATGATCAAAAATTTTGAGACCTTTGGATAGTTTTTCAATTTCATTTTGTGTTATCTTCTTCTACCTTGAGTTCTCTTTTCTCAGCATGTCAATCTCATCTAGATCACATATGATTTCACAGTCTAGATATACTTCTCCTTCCTCTTATTCATTAGAGTCTTCAAATTCTTATTTTTCTAAATCTATAAAATTTGATCCTAATGACATGAATAGGGATTTATTTCCCTTAGTCACAAAGGAACAATCATGATCATACTCTTAGCTATCACACTCATCCAATGAATCACTATCTTATCTTATATACAAGCCCTTCTTATTTTTATTAGAATAGTGGGGCTTCATCCTTTTACCATCCTCTTCTTTCTCAGAGTTATCCTTTTTGTCATAAGGGTATTTAATAACAAAATTTCCTACCTTACAATAGTTAAAGTATTTAAAGGTTAACTTAACTTTGTACTTTCTAGACCCTCTTATTAATCCTTTGACAAAGTTGGCTTCTTCTTCACTAATCTCCTCAGATCCAAATGTAGATGTTTCTAATTTTAATTTCTTGGATGATTTAAGTGTAAATTGTCTCTTAGAAGTATTTTCTTCTCCCATTCTCATCTCATAGGTATTGAAGGTTCCATGCAACTCATCAATAATGAGTTTATTTAGATCTCTTGATTCCTCTATTGTAGATATTTTAGAGTAATACCTTGATGGTAGAGATCTTAGGACCTTTTTGGTAATGAAATATTATTTCATCTCTTCTCTAAGTCCTCTAATTGTATTAACTATTTTATCTACCCTGAGGAGGTAGTCTACAATTTTTTCTTCTTCAATCATTTTAAGACTTTGAAACATAGTTCTATATGTTTTTATCCTAGCTTGATTTACCTTATCATCACATTAATAGATGTTCTTCAATTTGTTCTAGATATATTGTATATTTTGATAATGCATCACTTTAACAAACTCTGATTTAGACAATCCACAAAGAATAGCATTCTTTGCCTTATTATTTCTCTCATATGCATTCTTGGTAGCTTGATTAGTAGGAGTTGTAGGAGGATCTATTTATCCATTTACAATAGACATCCAAACATCAAACTCTAATAAGGATAAATATGCTTCCATTCTAATGCTCTAAAATGCATAGTTTGATCCATCAAAAAGAGGTTCTTTGTTTGAGGAAGAACCTTTTTAACTAGAAATTTATGTTCACCATCCAAGATCTACCTAAGATGATTAAGCTTTTTAAAGGAACCAAGGCTATGATACCAAGTTTTAGAACAAAACAATCTACTGAGAGGGGGGTGAATCTATAGATTTACTAAATTAGTCTTTTTTAAATCACTTTTAAAAATAAACTAGAAAGGATATGTAGATTAAAACATGTATGTAGAGATCACACACACAAAAACACATAACACTATATGTATACATGGAAAACCTAATATGAGAAAAAACGTGATGAGAATAGCTTCTAAAATTTACTATTCTAATCTAGTCTCATAGTCAAAACTTTACTGGTTACACATTTAAGGGCACTGACCCTAAGGAGACACCAATCCCCTCGTTTAAGAGTACTAACTCTAAAGAAGCACCAATTCCCTGAATTATGAGCATCAACCCTAAATAAGAACACACTCCCTAGCTGATCATAGACTCAACTTATCTGATGGCACCCACCAATCAGATCTATATGGAGCTATAACTCCAAATTATAATATATATTCAGAAAAGAATCTAGTCTCAATTATCTATTATAGGTCTAGTCTATAATTTATTGTACTCTACACATTATCTCTCTCTACTTTTTCACTTAGCCCCTCTATCTCTATGTCTGGATATATCTATTATTCAACACTTTTCATGTCTCTTTGTAGCCTCTTCTCTTATCTTCTCTTCTATTTATATATCACTTATATTTCTCTATTTGACACAATTCTAGAAACTTCTTACTATATCCATGATGACATATATAAGCATTTGGTCTAAGCTTTCATATCTTCTTTATGTTCACACTAGTTTTCTAACACATCATGATTAGTTTTGTTAGACTTTAGTTCATCTTTAATTTCAAGTTTCCCACATATTGAACTCATTCTCCAACACCATGATTCTTCATCTCATTACTATTTTTAGCATATATTAGGCTCTAGTTTTGATTCACATGCCATTTAACACAAATTTGATCAATTACCATAATCAAATTCATTATCTATGTCATAATTTATAGCTTAACTATAAGTTCCTATGTGTTCCATTCCTTTACCATCAGGATGAACATATATTTAAATATTGACCATTGATCTTAAGCTATGCACCAAGATTTGATGATCCTCATTTAATCTACTCAAATTTAAAACACATCCATTTGATCAAATTATAACAAGTTTATACACTCCATTCGATCCTTATACAATTACAAGATTTAATTATTCAAATTTAAAATACATCCATTAAATCCTTTGATCCAAGCTCCTATGTGCCATTATATATTCAAACTAGCATGAAATTTACTTTTATCTTGTCATTAAACATCAAGCTCTTTATCTCATCTCATTACTTCCTAAGTCTTTAGAACATATACACTTCATTAATCTCATCAAACTAGCTCAGTATTTAAAACTCCTCTATCTCATTAAATATTGAGTACTTGATCCCATTAAGTCCACTTGCTCTATTGGATATTCATTGCATGATCATATGCTCACCATTGATCCTTGGAAGAAGCTTGATCTTTATCTTTGATGATCTCTCGAGAATGTGACTCTTAGAATTAGGACATGCCTTCTACACATTACTATTAGTTCCCTCTATTGAGACACTTGGCATCTTCACATTTATCTATGACTATTTGACTTTGAGCCACACTATAGATTTACTGTTTAGGCTCTGTGATTGTGACACTTGTCACTAGTACACTAACTCAAAGGTGAATTTGACATATTTTATTCCTTTCATGTCATTGGATATTTAAATTATCATTAATTTCTCACCATTATATCTTCTAACAAGCTCAAAATTTACCTTTTACATATTTGACTAAGTATGGGGACCATCTCAATATGCTTGGAAGGCTAACTTTTCACCTTCATATCTTTTGCTTCGTTCATATGCCTATTCTAAAATTTGGACCATATAAACTAGGCATGATGATGAAAAAACCCATGTTATCATTTATTCCTAAATCATTCATTAATTAAAAATATAATTCCATTAATATGCTCACTCAGATTATTCTATCATAGAGCTAACTATGCTTAAAATTGCCTAGAAGGCCAATTTTGTTCTTGCATAACTTTTGATGTGCTTCATCACATGACCTATAATTTAGTGAATAATATATTGTTACATATATTATTATATCTATATATTCATTTAATCCAAAAAAATTCATACGTGTAAGATATGACATCATGAAAAATGCCTATTTAGCTTTTTTTATCATTTATAAATTTTACAAAGTCTGGGAAAACATTATCAAAATGCTTAGGAGCCCAACTTTGCTCATGCATATATTTTGTTACACTACATTAAGTGACTTTAGATTCAATTTATATAAACTAGGAACAAAAATTAACAAACCCATATGATCATTTTGTCTTAACACCTCCATGTACGTAAATGTTGACCTCATCAATATGCTTACTTGGCTCTGCTTGAACCCTTTTGCAAATTTGGCTAAGTATAGAAACTTATTGAATTTTTTTTGAGTAGTTAACTTTTCATCCTCATATAATCTACCACATTTCATCACATGAGTTTAAATCTAATTCATAACAACTAGGGACTAATGTGATCACAACCATATGACCAACTCCCCCAAATTCATCCATATGTGGCAATGGTGACATCAAAAAACTACCTATTTAGATTTTCCTCTATATACCTAAAATGTTTAGATGATCAATATGAATTATACTCATTCACATAAGAAACTCTAATAATCCTTGACCTCTTATATAATTCTTTTCACATCCTCAAATAACCATACTCAGCCCTAAACATCAATGACATCCCTAATGCCAATAATCTCCCTAGTGAAATCAATGAAAATCATATTGCAAACACACCAATAAATATAAATGGGAATAAATATGAAACAAAGGGAATAATTTTAATTTAAACAACAATAAATATAAATGGAAATAATTATAGAGATTATAACATAACTCTAGTACCTTTACCAGTTAAGATATATAGGAACAACTACAAACCCAAGGGAATAGTTTGAGTTCAAACACCAATAAATATATAATGGAATAAATCAAAACATATCTCTAATTCATACAATGATCAACATATTTTACATAAATCATACAACTTAGAGTGAAGTTTCTACACATCAACCGATCAAGATTTTTTCACCATAATCTACACATCTATACACTATAAGTGCATCACATGCAGCTCTAGTTTCAAATTTTCCTTATACACCAACACAACATGTGTAGTATGGTCATTATTTCTCCATGCCATCTAGGTTCAGATAGGGAATAATATCATCACATGATATAAACATATAAATATTATAGAATATAATAAAACCCTATACTAATAAATATAAGATATTATTCCACTACACATATGTCTAAACATTTATAACCATATAAAATTATCATCTTTTCAAATAATTAAACCAATTAAACATATACAATCTAATAATATCTAGTTAAAAATATACATAGTACAAATTTAAACAACAAACATCCATATATATAACTCAAAATATAGTTTTAATACATATATAGTCCATCATTAAATGATGTGGACATGACTATTGAGACCATCTCCCTTACTCTCAATCTCAAATATATCAAATCTAGAACTAGAATCCCTACTATATCTACATGACCTAGATCAATGACTCTGTCTATTCTCTCTCTCTCTCTCTCTCTCATGGTACTTGCTTAACTCAACCAAACACATCACATGATCTCCTTTAAGACATATGTATTTATTTACAATCTAAATAATATCCCCACCTAAAGCATTAGGTGTGGGAATGGTATACCTATGTAACTCAGCACATGCCTCATATTTATCCATCACCACTTACCTAAATAATGTAGTAGTTATCATAGATGGATCAAATAAATGGGCATGCACCTCAACCACATTAGTGTCCCTCTCCACTAATCTATCCTCCATGGAATCATTAACAATATGTCATGTCAACTCATGAATCACTAACTTAATGGTGACCTCCTAATAATCATCATCCCCTAAACCTAAAATGCCCATGTAGTTTATAATATTCCTAATCACATAAAGATATAATCATCTTTACATAAAAAATACAAACATGTTATATTAAATTACCATCATAACCCTCAAGGTATCTACATCTAATACATCATCTATAACCATCCCACCTCTTGAAAATATATATGCCCATATATGGTCACTCCACTAGGCTATGTAGGCCTCAGTCACTCCCACATCATATATATCTAGTATATCAGTATCAGGGTCCTATTCTATTAATGGAATAATAATTAACTCCATAATAGATGGCCTCAACATACTACCTAGCCTTATAGCAGCCTAAGAACTCCTCAACTATATCATGGGTGTAGGGGCACATCTTACACCACATCAAACTATCATGTGACCCACTCATACTAAAATCACTCATATACATCGTCACAATGGTCATATATCCAAAAAACTCACTTGAATATGCCTTAGCTAAGTACTATCCTCAAGCCACCATGCATAACCCTTTTAGGGTCTCTAGATAATATCCCTTGCTATCAAACTATCTAACAACTATCAACATTGCATAGTTTTCCTCCTAAGTGTATGACCTATACATGTCCATCTCTCTACAAAAAACTATGGATGAGCCCATCCATCTCATGCATGTGCCACTGGCATGTTCACATCTATATTTTGATATGCCCAACAATGTAATAATGTCAATGCTCTAATACCTACATCACACATCTCATGTGTAAAATTATATATATCCCTATATAGGTGAGATAGCATCATATTACCCTAAGAGTACATAGTACTATGATCCTAGATATCTTGAACTATCTCATGCATGCTAAAGGAAGTTGAAACATCAATCCCATCTATATCCAAAAATGGATACATATAAATAGATAGGAAATTCAATAATCATGGGACCTCATGAGTCATAATAAAGATCAATAATATATCATTGATACTTCATACATGATGGGTTCATGCCACCTTGGTAGATAAATATCTATAAGCCCACTATATGGCCCTAGGACTTGTGGCCTCCTACAATATATCTCTTTACCAAAAGATTGACAATTTTAAAAATTGGTACACATCCTCTAGTGTAATAGTCATCTTCCCAATGGGTAACCAAAACATGCATGTATTTATGTCCCATCTCTCACATAGTGTAGTCATCATATGCCTATCCCCAGGCATAGAGTCTAAGAATGAAACATATCTCAAACCTGCTCTCTTGAGCACCTCCATCTTAGCATCCACTGGGGGAAATCTATAATGTCTCCATAATCCATCTAGTGTGAAACTCCCTCATGTGGGAATCAACCGACAAAAATACAACCAAATTAGAAATCAGTAAGAAAAAATAAAACCAAATGACAAAAACACGTAATTATAACCAATTAACTATACTCAACATCACATCTCAGGATTACTAGACACTAGCATCATTCTTTACAAAATAGGCCCTAAATTGGTTCATTTTTAGTAAAAATAGTAAATAAGACAACATAAATAATTAAAAAGGAAATAGTTTGGGTTCCTTACTAGGTGAACCTCCTCCTCAGCCTAAATCTGATCCTTAAGCTCTTCATAGCACAACAAGCTATCTCCCCATCTCCTCAACATATTTCTCTCACTCATACACAAAATGCTTTTAAATCAAATACTCCAAATGAATTGTAAAATTAATAAAACAACCTATTTAAGTGATACTTACCCAATTCCACCTTATTAAGGTTACCCTTGTGAGCCAATTTCACCACCTAATACAAATCCCTTGCTATCACCATATATCAATAATCATATCTCTAATTTATGAACCATTTCTTACATATGGGACTTGGAATTGATACATAATGTCCCATATTAGTTAAACTAATATTCTAGTCCTTGTCAAATCTATAAAATGATAAAAATAATATCATTATCTTTAACATAACAACTGACAAAAAAATTATCCAATTACACATTCGATTATCAACATTGTCACAATAAATTCACTATTCAAACTTAACATAATAATACTCCTATTAATTAAAACTAGTATAACTAATCATTACCACTTTGGTTACATATCCTCACCATAGTCTCTAATGTCTCACCAAAAGGGGGGAAATATGCATAGATTGATTTAGACATATAGAGTTTCATGCAAACATAGACACATAGATATACATAGGTACACATGTTTACATAGGTATTTAGATTCATAGGTTTTTAGATATATAGATACATAGGTACAAAGGTTCACATAGGTATTCAAGTTCATAGGTTTTAAAATATATACACACATGGGTATACACAAGTATAAAGGTTTATACATATTTATATTTATAAGTTTTTAGATATATAGATACATAAACTCAAAAAAATATAAACACATAGATATATAATTTTGACTCAGGTATACTAGTTTACTCAAATATTTAGATGCACAACTACATTATTTAAATTTAAAGGTTAAGGGGCAAGATGCAAAGTGCACATCCTTGGTCCTCATTTTAATATTATTAGGTTATACTTAGTATCATCACCATATTTTCACTATTTGGGGTTAGAAGACTGTTAGCATCAGTTTATCCATAGCATTCCATCAAACCCAGTTCACATACTCACATTTAGTCTAGATATTAGAGTGGGGGAAATTGATCCTTGTTTTTCCACACATTCAATTTACATACTCAGATTTAATCTAGATATTAGAGTGGGGGAAAGTGATACTTATTTATCCACATGTTTAATTTACACACTCAAATTTAATATAGGTAACATCCACACTATGTGTCTCCCATTCACATTTACACTCCAATTCATATACACTTCTCTGGCTAAGAAGTGGACAAAATTTATATAATGTTCACATAGGTAAGTTTAGGTACACATTCCTATTTTTCTTTTACTTTAGTAATTTCATTTCATTGCTTTACTAGAATAAAAGGGGGGAAATATAAACATCCAAATTTGGTCAAGCAACCAAAAGTATTATGTTGTTCTTAAACAATAAGGTCTTAGTGATGATTATAGTCCTTTTTTACATGGTCATTTTGATTTTTTTGATATTTCTTATGTTTTATTTTCCTTGTTCATGATACTCCTAGTAGTCATAGGTTAGATTTTCTCAATCATAGGGGCCCCTAGCTTATCTTCCTTCATTTTATCTCTATTTAGGCCTTAGGATAGTAGTGCCACATGGAACTAGTGTCCAATTATGGATCTAGTATCTGATAGGTCCTTTCTCTTATGTTTAATTCCTAACCCCTCCATGAGTCTTATCTTATGTTTTTATCCCTCTTTTATGACTTGTTGGCTAGTGAACAAGGTATTATATTCAAAAAGATGTTACTTCTATATAAAGAGCCTCATAAGGAATTTTACCTCTAACACTTACTATTTTAACAATTATTTACATAAAATCAATCAATAGTACAACTTAATACTCTACGTACTACTCAGTATTCACACGTAGACATTACATGATTGATCAACGAAGGGACTGAGTAAAACTCATTCTAGCATACCATATAATTAGATGGTTCATATTCTCTAAGGAAGAACTACATGTGATATGAGACCCATAACATTAGTTTTAATATAGGCAATAGATATTTTGGCACTAATTTTACATAAAATTAATTAATAGTATAGCTCAATACTCTACATACTACTCAATATTCACACCTAGACATTGCATGCTTGATTAATGAAGGCCTATGAAAAAATAATTCTATCATACCATGTAAGTTGATGGTACATTTTCCATAAGGGAGAACTACATGTAATCTGAGACCCATAGCATTGGGTTTAATGTAGGCAGTAGTTAGGACAAAATGGGTTCTACTCCACATGATTGTAACATCCCATAACCAAATTATCCCTTTCCCTTTTGTTTATTGATTCATATGTACAAGTATTCATTAGGTGTTCAAAGGATATTTAAAAAAAAAATGATGCAAACAATACCTTGACTAACATAAAACTACCTTTAAGACTTATATAACCTCCTACAACTTATATATAAGTTTTAGACAATCCCTATAAGAAGGAGATTATCACCAAAATTGGATGCTACTACTATCCTAATAGGGTGCTACTATCCTAAACCATATCTCAACAAATAGTCATAAGTTGAAATATTTATGTGTGTCTACTCAGTAATTTCTAGTACCTTGATTCATAAAAATCTTTATTAGTCTCTAGATAAGTATCCTTTTTACTCTCATTTAGTATTTTGGTAAATTTCAATTAAATCAATAATTTCTAGTTTTATTTCAAATTAGAAACATACTCAACCCTTTAACTATAGAAGATTTACACTAGTAAACCCCTAAAAGGTTAAAAAAATAACCATATTTATAATTAAGAGTTGTGAGACCCATATTGAAGGATTCAACCACAATGTCATTAGGACTAATGGTAGGTAATTTATTTGGAATAAAATCTATCACATTAGTTGGTATCTTGCAAGAATGGGATTATAAGGTAGGATTTAATTAAGCTATGATATTATGATGAAAATTAAATGTTTTTCTTTTAAGCTTAACCTCATCATGATCATCATCACTATAATCAAGGATGTTTGGTAGGATTCTACCCACAATATCATGGTCACAACTATAACCTCTAATTAAATCAATGAGGAAGTTGAAGTTTTGATACTCATAAAAAGGAATAATTCAAAGTAATTTAATGGAAGGTATTTTAAACACACCATGTTGTTAGAATTGTTAATAACTTTAAGGCTTAGTATCATAATGAATTTTGTAGATTGCTCTTAAATATATGAATTTGATGCATTTCCATGCGGAAGAAGCTCTTGCCCTCATGTGATGGGTAAAAGGGATACCAATAAAAATATTATAAGATAAGAAAAAGTTGAAAACCATAAATTACACCCTATATATAATAGGAGGTATCATTATAATAATCCAAATGCACTAGATGGGTGGAATTTTTCTTTAGACATATCCTTGGCACATGTAAAGGTTGACTTAAGGTTGTTTATAGACCTAACTGATTAAATTAATTCCAAAGTGGTGACACAAGTACCATAAACTTCATCAAAAAATTTTATCTCTACTTATAAATCACCAATTTTAATGCTAATGAGAATAAGATTAACATCGACATAAAGAAGGATTTCATCTAAGATCATCACCTAGATAGGAAATTTTAAAGACAAGGCTTTATACATTGTCTTATCAATTTATATAGACATATATTCACATTTATGAATGATATTTTCCTCAGTGTTAGATTAGGGGTTATTTATTTTTCCCATATTTATTTATCATGGTATTTTTCACTTTATTTTTTCCTACTTTGGATAAGCTTACTTATGTGTACAGTTTGATCGGATGATTAGGAAGTAACTCAATTAACTAGATATTATAGTTATGGGATTAACTCTTATATTCCAAGGGTCTTAACCAACTTTCATGGAGGAATTAATATTTTATTATAAGGGTCTTTTAACACCTTTTACAGAGGATTTATTGTTTTATTTTGATGATCTTTGAACCCATTTTGTGGAGGAGTTACTCATCACTCTCCTATATGTACACCTCATATTTGTGATCTTTTCTTAATGGAAGATTGGTATTTTGGATCCTATTTTGTCTTTTGTAATATTTTCATATAGTAGTTTCATTTTTTTTCAACTACATTGTGGTGTGCACCTACTTGGTTCATGTGATCACTCTACTTGTGCATTCAACTTACCCAAACTTTAGACTCAACTCTGATATGGCATCAGAGCCACTACAATACTTGTGTGTTTTGGTTTGTATTGACATTAAGATTAATTGAATATCAAGTTTAAATGTATTAAGTTTTCAATGTTCTATATGAGTATTAGATCTCTCATGTTTTTTAGTTCTAGTGTGTTACTGTTTCAAAAGTATGAGTATTGGATCTTTTGTTTGGTAGGTAGGTTGTTTGGTCTCTAGTTTTGAATGTAGGTAGACCTCCATATCCATTATGGCATTTTGGAAGTTGTGTTTATGAATACAAATATTTTTTATGTATTGAGTCATGCCTTCCTCCATTTTTGTGTTTTTCTCTATGGTAGTTAAAAATTTAGACCTATGTGTGAAAAAGGGTGTTTATTTCTAAGGATCTACTTAAATCCATCTAATAGTATGTGTATAGACCCACATGACTTATTCAATAAGCAACACCAAAGGTCTATTTTTTTCACTCTTATAAATCTAAGTCAGACACTATTTATTTTTCCTTAAGAATAGTTATTTTATTAATTCTTTTTTAAAAATAATATCCTGTTCTTTATTTCTCCCCTCAAAGGGAAATTACTCATTGAGTTACACATGTAGAGGTGCATATAAAGATTTTTTAAGACTTTAAAATTACTTTTTAGAGGTCATTAATTCAATTCCATCCCATGCAAGTAAGGATATATCTATTTTTATCCATTAGTGCATTTAAATTTTGTGTTTTTTATAGGACATTGAAGATGAGAAAATGATATACTATGTAAAGTTTGACCTATAACTCATATTTGAGTACCATTATGTTCAAAAGTGCATGTTTTTTCATGTCCCATCCATTGGTATCATTTATTTTGTAAAATGAACTAAAATTATAAAGTACCAAAGCTGGGTGGTTTAATCAAAATTAATTTAAGGGCCATGTTTTTTTATGGTGCATCTTCTTCTATATTTATTTCAATTCTTTTATTTATGTAAAAAATAAAAAAATTAACTACTACTACAAAAAAAATTGCACAATGTATACAGGTTCAATTAATCCTCTAATTATATTTAACTACTATGAATGGAAAATAAAAATGCAAATTATACTAAGGAGTATGGTTTACATTGTATTAAAATGGTCAATGATACTAAACCTAATACATAAGAAAAAAAAGTTAAATGATACAACCATTGTGATGAACCCTATGGGTTACTATGTCTATCAATTTATCTTGATTTTATCTTTCATGTAGAGTCTGCTAAAACTCCTACTTAAGTATAAACCACATTAGAAAATATCTTTGGTAATATATATGTAATGAGAGGGTATGAATTAGAGAACACATTCATTAGTTTGAGTCCTAGTAGTTTTGACACTCTTTAAGATTTATTCACTAAGTTTAATTCCTTAATATTGTAGTTCAAATAATATGGGATAGAGGAGAAATATGATCAACTTATTATTTTCATGCTCTCAAAACTAGGTCTAGAATATTATGTCTTTGTCTCTACCTTTCATTCCACTAAAAGTGATCTGGCACTACATTCAAGATGCCTTATTTATATGACTTTGTTTCCAACTTAACTTAATATAAAGACAAGTTAATATATATGGGTACATTGAAGTCATCAAAACCTCAAGCCCTAATTATTTGGAATGGGAAATAAAAGGATTTAAATAAAGAGAGGAATAAAAATAAAAAGGATCAAGAGAATAAGAAATAATCAAACTCTACCAAAAAAACCCATTAAAACCTCCTCTTCCAATTACAAACCTAAAAAAGAGAAGGTTAAGTGTGCCTATTGCAATAAAAATGGGCATGCTAACACAAGTGAATGAAAAAATAAATTGATCACCGAACTCATCTTCTTATAAAAAACATAGGTATTCTTATCAATAAAATTTCAACTTGTAATTATTATAAGGTAAAAGTCAAAGGAAAGAGAAGGAAAAGGGAAAGGCTCATGTAGTAGTTATAGTTCCAACCTATTTATGGGTTATTTAATCAAGTGATTCTCACCACATGAGCTCTTCACAAGTTGATTTTTATTCCTTCGATACTTATTGAATTTATTTTAACACTTTGGCTGATGACATTTCAATATAAGTTTCAAGGATGGGATCTATTAAAATGGATGGAGGAACATTTTATTAAAATGGATAAAGGAACATTAAAAAATGTTCTAAGTGTTTCATCACTTTCAAATAATATCCTATCAATGTACCAAATCATTCACATAAGTAAGGGCATGAGGGAAGATTTTTCACTATATTTAGTCATGATTAGAGGGTTTTATAATGATTCTACCATGGTAGTGGGTAGGGAAGATCACCAAGCTAGATTATAAACCTTCTCACAATTTTCACCTAATTATTCTCTAATTCCATTGCTAACTAATTTAGTTAGAGTTAGAAAATTATGGCATGAGTAATTTGTCCACCTAAACTACCACTACCTATAACAACTCATAAAAAATGGCATGGCCATAGGCTTACCTAGATTCCATTTCTCTAAGGCTCTTTTTAATGGTTACACCCTTGGGAAACATCTTAGAAATAAATTTGATAAAGGTAAATCTTGGAGGCCTTCAAGGGCATTGGAATTAGTAAAAAGTGATGTATCTAGGCATATTTCCATTCTATATTTAAAAATGGATAATTGTGTGCTTAACTTAATTGATGATTTCTCAAGATACACATAGATCAACTTTTTATGAAGAAATATGAAGTTTTCGACAAGTTTCAAAAATGAAAAGTTTTTTCATGGAAACAATATGAGAAATGCATCAAGGTTATTATAGCTAATAATAGGGGTGAATATGTTAATAACATATTTGAGAAATTTTTCATAATATAGGTGATTAATTTGTAGTGTATAATTCCATATATTCCTTAACAAAATAAAGTTGTTGAACATAAGAATAGGTCCTTAAAATACATGGTTAATTGCATGATTCACTCTAAGTCATTAATATCTTAGTATTTGGTTTAATCCATTAATTTTTTCTAATAAATTCATAATATTATTCCTCATAAATATCTAAAAATTATAACTCCCTTTGAATCTTGGCACAATAGAAAACCCATAGTTGAGCACTTTAGGGGTTTTAGATATACATCTATGGCATCCATATCAAATAAGAAACACAAAGATATGGAACCTAAAAGTAAGACTTGAATATTCATAGGCTATTAAAATAGTGTTAATTGGTACCACCTTATTTATCCAACCACACATGAGCCATTCATTGAGAGAAGTGTTCACTTTCAAGAGAGTCCCATAGACTCAACACTTGACACTTCTCCCACCTCATTAGAATCACTTTTATTTGATTTAGATTATTTAGATCATCCTAAGAACATTATAGAGGTTGATAACACTTTTTAAAATTCTAATAATGAGATTAGTGATGTGTGTTCATCTCTATCCTTGTCCAACCATACTTTAAAGGATGATGTTTATTTACTTGACTCATTCACTTTTGGTCATATTTGTGCTAACAAGAACCTATTGAGTGTAATTACATGGGTTAGGGATCCTTCAAATGATAAGTGGACATATTTAAATTTTTAGAATGGGCCCCATTATTTTTATGCCTCTACCTCAAATCCATACACTTTTTAGGAGGCATTAGGTATTCCTAAGTGGGATTCTACCATGCATGAGGAGTATAACTCCTTAATCAAGATTCATACTTGTGATTTGAAATTTCTTCCTAAGGGTGTCAAAACCACAATTTATTTTTAATATATCATCCAAAAAATAATAGAGAAATAAATTTTCACCCAGAGTTCAACATGGAAACATATAATGAGATCCATAACTATGTTACATCCAACACATGAATTAGACTAAGTACATAACCCATAAATGACCTCATTAGGAAATATTTTAACCACTTGGTGTTCAAATATAATTGGGTCATTTTGGTCTTATCCACTCACCTCTATCTATGTTTTGTTTTGTGACCTTCCCATCAGAGTGGTTACTAACTTATATCCTTATCCAAGTACCTATATAGACTATAAAACAACCAATACCTCATGGTTAATTTATAAAAGTCTAGTAAATAGTGGTAAATTAAGATTAGTTCAACATATGAATCATCATACTAAGATTAATTAATTAATATTTATGAAATCATAATTAATATATAAATATCAAGGGAAAAGGGCTATTTCTAAAAGTAATGCAAAGAATCTGAACACCTTTTTATTTAACAGGCAAATTGACACATGAGGTTTGACACAAACTTATTCAATAAGTGTGAAAGCTTCATGATGTGCTTCAAAAACCATGGTTATGTTTTAATTAGGAACATCTTACCATTATACAAGCAAGGTAAAAGCTTATGCAAAAACATGCTTGTTATTAAATATTTACCATTTGTTTTGGATCCATGATCTTAGACTAAGCATTATTTAATTGTTTACTTTAATATTAAAGATTAATTATTCTTAAATTAAAAATTATATTTTTATAATAACTTAAAAATATAATTTCATTAACTTCTCTTATCATTAAATGATATGAACCATATTGTTAAAAGTATTCAAATGGCCTATCCCAGACATGGAGAATTTGATCCTCAATCACAATATGCTTTAGCTAGGAAAAATCATACCATTTTTAAAACATTATATGAAGTATATTATTACCAATTTACCTTCAACATATGCATAAGTTTCACATAATCTCATTATAATTTAATTTCAACGAATTATTTAGGAGTTGCCCTTAACATTCCAATACATTTAACAATACTTAATAATTTCAATTGAAATGATTGTCTTCTATAAGAAATTATTTAAAATATGTATAAATTTTTAATTACTTAACTAATTATCCCATCTTAATCATTATCATATGTTCTACCAAGTTATTAAAACTCATGTGTAAGTATTATGCAAAATATAATCCATTCAATTCACCAATTATAATTTAAAGATTTCATTTTACAATACCATACAGTTATAATCTAAGGTCATTAACTAAGTCTCATAAACTTTCATTAATTAATCCATCTTTCACAAATTTTGGTATAGTATATAGTGATTTTTAAAATCCTTTAAAACATAACTTTCAAATACACTAAAATATTGTATCACAATGTTTATCACAATTGAACTTGTTCAAACAATAACACCACTTAAATTTTATAATATTAAGGTTAATTATATAAAAATCATTCAAATAAACTTATCATACTAAAATTACATTTTAATTCCCATATTCTCAATGTAATAAATAATCTTGTGATAATCATAATTAATTTTTCTAATTGAGTTATAAGGCAATTATTTACATCTTCGAATAACCAATTAATTCAATATCATAATTTCAATAGTGTACAATTATAACCCAAGACATAAATACATTTTCATATTATGTTTTATAAAATAACTAATATCATATAACAACTCAAAATGCTACAACTTTATAATCAAAGATATCAAACTACTTATTCCAAATAAGTGTCTAGCTACTAGTACATGATAAAGACCACATATCTATGTTCTTATATCAAAATACTTAATGAAATAATTTAATTTCATATTTAAATAGTAAAACAAGATTACATAGATAATCAAATTATTAAGTATTATCATATCATGAACTAAAATTACATGATAACATACATCTCTTTGTGTCAAGTATAACTATGATGAATAAAATGAATTACAACCATAAAGAATTACATAATTTTTTTTAATTCATCTACAACCAACCATCACAAATCAAAGTAAGAATAAACAAATAAAATCATTACATGCAAACCAATGAAGCTAAGCCCACCTCACTAGTTTTATTAAGTCCAACCATAAGAAGCCCTAGCCCATCCCAACCATCAGTTAGATATAGATTAGGTTAGTAGAAAAACAATGGAGAAAGAATAACAAAATTAACTAAGATTGACAACATTAAAAAAAATGATCAAGAGATAAAACACCAAACATGGAAACCAACCCACCAAGATCCATTAACTTAGTACGTAATTATGGCTATAACTCACTTTTTGAGCTTCTCAATTTATGGTCCATATTCTATTCGAGAATACAATATGGTTTGTAAATCCTTAAGCCATAATTTATTTCACAATCATCTTAACGAAATAACTTAATATATATTAATGAGGTAAAATTTAATTCCTAAAATGAATACAATAATTCCATCCAATTTAGAATTAATAAATTAAAAACTTACATAAAGTTATAGGTCATAATTTTTATTGAAATAAACTTTAAAAAATATATTAAATGCTTAAATATTAAATATAATGATTAACATAATAACTACAAATAAAATTAATCAACTAATCAATGTTTTCAAACATATGTCAACTTAATAATGAATTGAAATAATTTCAAACATCATTACTAGAATTATGCCACTAATTCCAACATTATTTCCACAAACGTGAGTCAACCCTATAATTACCCAATAACATAACAAAAGTCAAACATATCATGTAAATAATAAAAATAATAAAATAGTACTTTTCCACAAAACCCTCCAAATCATTCGAACCCTCATGTAGAATCATTATATCATTGCCCCAATTTTTTGTTGTATTTATAAATAATAACAAGATAAATACTATTTCTTATTTTATAAACTTGACTACATCTAAGTTATGGTTTATTAAAATATAAAACTAAATCAAATACCCAACATAGTTGAAGAAACTAGTCATAGCTGTTTACATAATAGATTCACAAAGCAACAAACCAAGTCAAGATTTAGAATCATAAAACTAATTTTAATCAACACACAATCACCAAATAAATTCATAGCCTATTTTTGTAAAAATTACTTCATATTGCTATAAAATCCAACCACCAATAAGTAAAAACATATATCTAGTGAATAAATATGCACAAACATCCATATACAAAAATTAAAGAACGTAAATATAAATAATAATAATGTACTATATGTATGCATAAAAATCCATTACTAGGTATATATGGCTTCTATGCATCAAATAAAAAAATAAAAGCTTTAACCCTAGTTACAGTTTTATCTAAAAATATGATAACATGGGCAGAAACAATTCCAATGTTTATATATTATCATATAGTAAAGTGAGAATTTTGAAAACAAGCATAGGGTAGATGAGACTAGTTTGCATCAACCTTGTGTATTAATGATATTATTAGCAAGTAGCATATACATGTAACACAATGTAAAATACATGTGATTAGTAAAACAAATTAATACATATTTATCAACATGGTAGATAGGTTTTGGATAGATACAACATGTTGAAGTGTTCATAGAGAGTAAAGATATGCTACCAACTTAACAAGGCTATTGGGTAATAAGGGAATCCGATAATCAAAAAACCATGTCATAGTATGTCATATATCAAACTCACATACCTCATGAAAATAATTGAATCTATGAAAATTTAAATACCTTATTTAAGTAACATGAAATAAATAACATATGTAATAAAGTAAGCTAGCAACATTTGAAAATGTTTATCGACCTAGATTTTGAAAATTTGAAAATATTTTAAATTTTTTATGTTTTCAACATATATATATATATATATATATATATATTAAATTTTTAAAATATTTCAACTTAAAATATTGTAAAAGTGATAAGAAGTAAGGTTATGAAAATAGAATAAGTGGGAGAGATTCAAACAATACATAAAAAGGTGCTAAAGCATAGTTTGGAAAGAAATAAGATAAGAAATATGCCCCCAATGTATGTGTAAAATATTCATAGCTATATGGAACAAATGATTTATATACATAAAAATTTACATTCCCCCAATGGGCAATATGTTATACATGATCATGGATAATGTAGGAGTAGATAGATGTGATGATTTAAGTGCAAAGTGTGCTAAATTATGATAAATATTCAATAGTAAGAGAGTGGACTATTATAAAGAATGAGATTATAAATCCTTGTAATATATATTTTTATTTTTTCCAATTTATTTTTTAAAACCAAGAGGTAAAGTGCCCAAAGTTAAAATAAAGCTAAGGGATAGAAAAATACTTGAATAAGGGATAGAAGAAGTAGCAACAAAGTAAAATAAAAAGGTTATGTATAAAAGAGAATATGTAAATAATTAATCAAGATAATTGACCTAATCATTGAGTTTTGAGGAAGTATGAGGTTGTGTCCAATCAAATATATCATCAAGAGGATGCACATATGTACACCCTATTGGTGTAAAATTTTGTCCCACTAGGTTTTGTCTACACATTCTTATTTAGCTTTCTTAGGTTAATAATAAGTAATTATGGGAAATGCACTTTAATTAATTTTCTAATTATGATTTGAGCTAATTATATTTTAATGTGACCAAATTTATCACTATATAATGTATCTTCCTATGCACCTTTTGGCTAATGCTCATTAATACATCTTTTTTTATGAAAACAAGTTTCTTTCATTTTGTGAGTTATTCTTTAGGTTTTACTAATCCATCCAGGTTCATCTCCATATATTTGACCCTATCAAGTTAATCTTCATTATAGTCAAATATAACATGGTATCATAGCTTTGATGGTAGACTATTACCATCAATTATATTGTGAGATCTTGTATTATAGCTTGTTCATGTTTTTCATTGATTTTTGTTTTCTAGGGTTTGGTGGGGTTTCTCAAAAATTTGTGTAAATTTTCATATATGGGGTCTAAAACTAAAAAAAATAGCACGTTGAGATTTTTAAGGTGTTAAAACCTTAGATTTGACTACCCACATGACCTTATTGTATGATAGGCATTTTTGACCATTTTTGGGGGGTTTGGAGTGTTTTCTTGGGATCTACAAAATTATGTACATCTAATAAATTCTAAGAAAATCATTTCTAGGTTTGTCAAAAACCAATTAGATATTTATTAGTTTTTGAATAAATTTATCCAAATTCATAGATATGGTCTTACTTCAACTTGGCAAAATTTTGTTCACTTACCTACAAAACTTGTGGAACTTGATACCCCTAATTACAAGCCCATTAGGTTTAGAAACCCCTACTTGCATGACCATTGGGTCTTGACGCACCCATGTTCACATATGGAAGACCTTAATGACCCTATGTACATGTCTAATAGACCCCAATGGCCCTACCTACACATATAATAGATCCCAATGAATTTTAAAGCACCCCTACAGACCTTGATAAACTATAAACACCCCTAGTGGACCCTAACAAGTGTGCCAACACACTCATAAAAATTTGGTATCCATAACATCATGACATTTTGAACCCAATAGTGGTAAAATCAACCCCCATAAAACCTAATGGTGGTGTAAGAAACCCCCATAAAACATAATGGTGGTGCAAACACACCCTATGGTCTTTGATAGGGGTTTCATAAAACACCATATAACCTACTGATAGTCCAAACAACCCTGATAGACTCTAGAAAATACTCAATCACACTAAAAAAAATTCCTTTCTAGTGGCCTTAACTATGACATGTGAGAAACCATCAAATTTGACATAGTGAAGTTCAAAACTATTCATTTTCCAAAAGGTGTCATTTTGAGGGTGATGCAAAAAAATTTAGAGGGTGATGTAACACTCACATAAATCAAATCAATCAAAGTGGGGTCCTAATCCTATCCATTATCCCCATGGTCACATGTTAATTTAATCCCTTGGTTACTCCCAATCCAAAGGGGATTAATTTTTCTCACCAAGTTGGCCAACCCACTCTTGCACACCCAATAATTTTCAATTTCTAAAAAGTGGAGAACATCTTTTTTTGCAAGCAAGAAACATTCAAATGAGAATAAATTTTAGCCAACTATCCCTTTTTAGTGATTTTTTTTTAAATTATGGGGATTTTTATCTCTTTGCATTTATGATATTATCAAGCCTTGTAAATTCAAATCTCTACAAATTCAAAGAGTTATTATATTACTAGTTTATAACACACATATACTGGAAAATACTTCCTTTCTACACCATGGATCTCAATTTAGTTCCACTTCTTTTACCTTTCAACTATCACAAGTGGAAATTCAAATTCTAAATCCTCTTGAGGAATAAATTATTTCACCAAATCATGATGGATAAAAAATAAAACTGATGCCTAATGTAGAGAAGGTAAAGTGGTATAACTAAAGTGATGAAGCTTATGGTCTATTGTGCCTATCTATGTATTTCAAATTACTTTTTCATATCAAATCTATAATAAATACAAATAAAGTGTATACCTTATTAGATAAAATATTTGGAAAAAAGGATGAAATGAGGGGTTATGAGTTGGATAATGATCTCATCAATTTGAGCCCAAGTGACTTCGATATGATTCAAGACTTCACCAAGTTCAAAAATTAGAATTTTGTGGCATTGAAAAAAGGATGATCAATTGATTCTTTCCATCCTTGCCAAATTAGGATTTGACTATTCTATATTCTTTTCTACTTTCCACACCACTACGTGTGACCTTGGAGTTGCATGGACTATGTTATCCTTGGATGAATTTTGTATTGAATTGACTTGGGAGCAAGACTAGATTATCTAAATGGTTAGAATAAAGTCATGTAAATCACATAATTTAATTGTGAGTCATGACAAACAAAAGGCTTCAAAAATTAAGGAAAAGACAAAAATAAGGACCTAGAGAAATGAAAGGGTAGAAAATATGATGCTAAGCCAAAAGCATCAAAAGAGTCTACTTTAGATAAGAAACTTAAGAATGAGTGACTCAAATGTGTCTATTTCAATAAATCTAGGCATGATGAGTCCAAATGCATGAAGACACAGATGAACCATCTAAAAAAAAAATTGAGAAGTGAAATGTTTATGTCCCTAATTATTGTACTCAAATTTCATTAGCACAAACATATTCTAAGGTCAAAGATAGTAAGCAGGGTAAATATAAGGGTAAAGCACTTGTAGTTACATCCTAGCCTTTCACTTGGATTATTTCTTTTGGTTCTTCACAGAACATGGATTCATCACATGACATGTTATAATACTTGGAGCCTTGTTATATGCCTTCAATATTATTGGGTGATGATACTTCAATAGAAGTTAGTGGGAGTGGATCTATTGAAGTGAATGATGGGACATTTCATGTTGTTTTATGTGTTCCCTCTTTATCCACCAAACTCTTATCTATTTACCAGATCACTCACATCAATTTGGGAAAGATATTTGAGTTTAAACCTAGTTTCAATGTTATTTGGGAAGCTAATAGTGAATCTATTATTGGATTTGGTAAAGAAAATAACCAATCTAGGTTGTATACTTTCTCTCATTTTTCTCTTCATCAACCCTCTATTGTGTTACTCACTCAATTATATGAAGTGATTAAATTATGGCATGAGAGATAAATCCATTTCAACTATCACTACCTAAAGCAACTCAGTCATCAAGACATGGTTTTAGGGTAACCATGATTTAAGTTTTCTAATGGAGTTTGTTAAGGTTTCATTCCTAGTAACCATCTAGAGGACAAGTATGAAAAGGGTAAATCACAAAGAGCTACATAGATATTGGAGGCTATTTATAGTGACATTATTGGTCCATTTCCAAAAAAATTAAATAATAGGACTAAATACATGCTTACTTTCATTTATTTATATTAAAGGTACACTAGGGTGTATTTTATCAAGCACAAATTTGAGGTCTTTCACCATTTTTAGGACTTCAAGGCACTTATGGAAAAATATTCAGGTAAATCCATCAATATTTTATGCACTGAAAATGGTGGTGATTATGTTATTAATAATTTTGATTAATTATGTACATTATTAGGGATTTAAATACAATGTACAATGCCATATATCGATAAAAAAAATGGTGTTGTAGAGTATAAGAACAAGTCCTTGAAGGAAATAGATAACTTTATGCTACACTACTTGTTTCTTGCACCTCATTATTGGGATGAGTTCATCAACTATACTTGTTACATCTAAAAATGATTTCCTCACAAATAATTGAATGGAGTCTCCTTTCAAATCTTGGATTGGTTAAAAACTAATATTTGAGTACTTTAGAGTGTTTGTTTTACATTTTATGGTTCATATTCTAAGGAAGAAACATAAGGCATTAGAACCTTAGAATTAGTCTTATATGTTTGTTGGATATCTTTAGGGTGTCAAGGGATATAGGATTATCCACCCCACCACTCATGATTTGTTCATTAAGAGTAGTGTTAATTTTATAGAGGATATTTTAGACTCCACACTTGACACCTATTCCCTTCATTGGACACACTTAGATTTGATGACATTTTTGATAATTTAGATCCACCTGATCAACCTCATGATGATTTAGATTCTTATTATAGTTATAAAGATGAGACTAGTGGTGAGGATTACTTCCTCCTTCTACAAGATTATATTTATATGATGAGGAATCCCCTCATATATCTATGATCACTAGTCCTCTTTGGGCTAGCTAGATAGTGAAAATTTATGGATAATGGGTTGGATATCCATCAAATAATAAATGCACATGTTCACAATTGTAAGTTGCCCCACATGGTTTTATTTTATCTACTTTCAATTGAAAATCATTTTGTGAGGCTTTAAGAACTCCTAAGTGGGACAATGCTATGGAAGAGGAGTATAGTTCCTTGTAAAGTAATAACACTTGGAATTTAGTCCCATTTCCTAAGGGAATAAATTTTTTTTGATGTAGGTGGATCTACCAAACAAAGTATGCAACATATGGGTCTATAAACAAGTTTAGATCATGTTTGGTAGCAAAGGGTTTTTATCAAGTACTTTGAATTGAATATATTGATATGTTCACCTTACTTTCCAATAAGAACTCAATTCAGCTCAATCACCATTACTATAACACATCACTGGGATATTCATCAAATGGATGTGAAGAATGCCTTTTTCATGATGACCTCAAAGAGTAAATATACATATATCAACCATAATAATTTGTGTAATATTATTTATTATTTTTCAAATTTCATAAGTATATCTATGGCTTCAAATAGGCTCATCAATCTTGGTATGCCAAGGTGGAATCTTTCTTCTTTTGATTAGGTTCACTAGATGCCATTTAGATCTGAATGTCTACATTTTATGGTAGGATGATTCACTATTAATTTTGGTTCTCTATGTGGATGACCTATTAATCATAGGGAGTTATCCATCCACCATCATAGTAGTGAAAACTAATTTGTCTAATAGGTTATGAATGATTGAAATAGGCTTGTTTCACTAGTTCCTCAGGATTTAAATTTCTCAATCTAACTCTAGGATCACCATTGCATAATCCAAACATGCTCTTAATTTGTTTACAAAGTTTAGAATGACTGAATATAATCTAGTTCTAAATCCATTTATATTTGGTTTGAATCTTGAGGCTAATTTTCCATCTCTATTAGTTGATGCTACCTCATATCGATAACTTGGTAGTCTTATCTACCTTATGCACACTAGAGCAAACATTTCATATTCAATGGGCATGGTCTCAAGATTCATGTAGGAACCACATGAGGTGATAAATTTAAAATAAAAAAGTGGATTCTCCACTAAATTTAGGGTACTCATAGTTTTGGAATTAAATACGGAGTGGGCATCAACATAGAGTTTATTTGATATAAAGATTCAGATTGGGCTGTCAACATTCAAAATCACAAGTCTATTTTTGGTTATAGTTTATCCCTTGGTTTAGGTCAAATTAGTTGGTCTATTAAAAAGTATAATTTTATTAATTTATATTCTATAGAGGTATAATACAAAGGATTGATTAATGCTTGCATTGAGGCTATTTGGATTTATGGGATTATCATTGATTTTGACATCTAGTTTTGACAACCAATAGTCATCTATAGTGATAACTAAAACATAATCTAGATTTTCAATAATTAGGTCCTCCATCAATAAACCAAACATATCTAGATTCACATGCATTTCATTTAGGATATCATCCATGAGTAATTCATTGATCTATAATACATCCAAATAATAGAGAAAATTACTGATATATTCACCAAACCTTTCACTGATAACAAGAACAATCATTTACGATCTCTTCTTGGGGTTCATGAAGCTGAATCTTCCTCTTCCTCTAAGGGATAATCTATATATACTTGGGTACCTTATCAAGCCTTTTTTTGAGGACCTAATTATTATACCCACCTAAGATATGCTTAAGGGGGATGTTGGTGTAGACTTTTATCCCACTAGATTTTGTCTACATGGTCTTATTTATCTTACTTAGGTTAATAATAGGTGATTAGTGTGAATGTACTTCAAGTGATTTTATAATTGTGAGTTGAGTTAATTACATTTTTGGTTGACCTAATTTCTCACTATATAATGTATCTTCTTATGAACTTTTTTTCTAATGTTCATTAATACAAATTTTGTTGTGAAGATAATCTTCTTCCATTCTATGAGTTGTTCTTCAGGGTTCATTACTCCATATAGATTCATATTCATGCATTAAACCCTATTCAATTGATCCTCATTATGTCTCACTCTGACACACCCAACTATATTGTATGAAGGAATGTTGCCCTATGAAGAGGAAGTGCCAACTGTAGATGCCCATGAATATGACTTAGAATAATATGCTATAATATATCCATTTGAATCACTCCTCATATATATTTTCAAATGTGTATCCTCACATTTAATATGAGAACATGTAATTACCTGTACCTATAGTGGATAATTTTGAATACCCTGTGGTGCCTTAGGAGATGAAGATCTCATTCTAAATGCTAATTTCTATTTAGGATAATGTACCATGCTATTTATAACTAATTGATTATGCTCATGTGTAACTATATCATGCTCATAGATAGACAAAAAAACTAATTTGATAATATGTTTGTGTGAACTTCATCATGTTCATAAATAGATAGAGAAACTAATTCTTTAATATAATCTTAAATAGTTATATAGACTATTTCATTATCATGTTTCTCAATGAATGTTCCCTCTAACTACTCTATAGGAGGAGTAAATATCATTGGTTACAAAAAATATTCATATTAGAGTCCTATAATTTTGACCACTTGATTACTATGAATATATTCAAGACATTTATGCACTATAGAAGATATTGTTATAATATTTATATCTAATTTCATCTTTGTGGCATGTCAAAGACCCCTGTGTTCCCACTTTTAAAGGTAGTTCTATATGCCCAAGTGTATCTTATATATGACCATAAAATTAGTTGAAAATACAAGAAGTATCTTATTAATATTGATCAATATACCTTATGGAATAGAATATTTTTATGGTGCACACATTTTCACTTGATCTATTGTTTATCATTACAATATGAATGAATTGTTTATTAGAACATGATGGAATAAATATGGCATGTATATCTTAGTTATTATCAATAACTTCACTATGATCAAATGTAATAATAGGATGTGAAACTTTTTTACTTATAATTATACTAATAAATCTATTAAGTTGATGTGTATATGCGTAAAGAGGTTGAACATTGTATGCATAATTTACTTTAGAATAATCCTTTTTATTTTTTGCTTCATGAATTTGAAAATGATGTTTTTACATTTTGAGCTTTGATTTGTCATTTTTTTTGGCTTTTCCTCTTAAGTAGGTGTGACAATATTAATAATATTATCATCAATGAGATCTTGATTTTTTTAGGTTATATAGGATCAAAGAGAAATCATCCAAATAATTAATACAATAATGTAAATGTGGAATAAAAAAATAAAATATAAGGAGTAAAAAATAAATGAACACAACACATTACATAAGAATTATGTAGGAAAACCACAATGATGTAAAAAACCCATGAAAAAGCATTATCCTTTATTGAGAAACATTTAACAAAATGCAATACCTCTCCTTCTCAATTATCTCTCATAGATATTTTCACCTCATTCAATTTTATTTCCAATCATTACATTCCATAATGTGGATAAATCATTTATAAATTTAAGTGAATGGTTATACCCCTATAAGGTTATACCTTTTCATATGAAACTATTTATATTAATTTTAATTTATTGATCAATAATCTATTCACTTTATAAATTAATAATATTAATTTATTTAATTTAGATATATGTGTACAAAATCATGTGACCCATAAATATTAATGATCAAACACTCACTCTTAATGTTTATCGGGCATACGTTCTAATACACATTTTTCAATGCAATTACAATACTCCCAATTAATGTTTTCATGGGGATATATGACAATATATTTTTTATAAAAGGAATTACAATCTATAAACCATCCACAATGAGCTTAGGCTAGAATGTAAAACTTTAAGGATCTATATACCTTCATCATGTAAATATTACCTTTCTAATTTAGAAAGGATTTATAATCTGTAAACCACATATGGTGATTTTGGCTAGCATGATAGTGGGACTATATCCTACTATTTATCATGGATATATGCTTACAAGAATTTGGAGCCTTTTATAAAATAAGAACCTCCATTATAAAATTCTCTAATGTATTCATGGAAAACTCACATACAATGTTTTTTTACATGAAAATCATAAAGTGTGATTTTTTACTTTACTATTACAATGGAAACTATATATAAGAAAGGAAAAACATGACCATTATGAGGTGAAATTGCCATGCTATAAGGCCCCATTTTGCATAGTGATCATTTTTAGAAATATGAAATGAAATTATCATTTATTTATTATAATTATTAAATTATGTGGTGAATACACATTTAATAGAGATGTGAAAGGATTTCATGAAGACTCTCCTATGTTTGAAACCATGATAAATACCTATTATCAATCATATTGTGATTGTTTACTTATGAAATAATTATGTTTACATTTATTATGTCATGTATACTTATGAATTTTATTATGTTTATGAGAAATATTGACTTAAATCATGTTGAATCATTGATTTTAAGCTTATAAAATAGAAACTACTTATGCATTAAATCATATGAAATTATCTACGTGTGTGTGTCGATATTCCATTAATGATTGACTATGATTAATTGATTGAAATTATCTTATTTTATTAAATTTATTATCTTCAATTGTTAAGTTAGAGAAATTTTATGTGTTCATTTAGTGTGCAGGCACAAGAAAAAGGGAAAATAAATTAAAGAGACTATGATAAGCATGGCTATATCACTAATTAGGTTTTTAACCTTCTTAGAATCATGCTAATAATTCAATTGCCTAGTTCACCACCTTTATTGACTTAGAGTCTATGTTGGGTGGCCAAAATCTAAGCCTTGTGGGTGATACTATCACCTAATTTGAAGACTTGGTATCCAACATCTAGAATATCAAGTGGCTAATTGGAATAGCTTCCATGATTTTACTTAGTACTAAGATCAAGTGAGAAAGGAGGTAAGTAAGTCTTGGAAGTAACCACATAAATATATAAGAGCCTTCATGTGCTTTAATTTAGCATAGGAAATAATGTTCCTTAATGAGGCATGGATAGGCAAATGTAGGTGGTTGTCTTATTTTTGGATGTCTTTATTTAAAATTTGAGGTCCTTTAATGGGGGACTTTTGGTTGATTCCAAAATAATTAGACTTAGCACAAGAGAAGGATAAGTACAAGATAGAATAAATTGGTTAGGGGAGATGAGTCTAGATAGTAGTTGGATAATTCCCAAGTGGTCTAAGGGCTGATAGGTGGGCTTCCTTTTAACTATTTTTTTATACTATTCATTTGGAATGAAATGATATATTCTTTTCTTGCTCTTCTTGATTTTAGGGGAATAAGACCACTTGGTTTATTTGGCTTGTTTTTATTATTTTCCCATGGTTGAGAACTGGTCAATATGTATTTCTTGCCTATTTTAGGGCCTTTTAGAGGGTGTTCTTCCTTGGTTGAATTAAAAGATTTCTATATTCTTATGTGAATATATTTATGCTATTATGATATTAAGTGATGGTGGTCTATTAGAATCATCCTCATGTGGGTAGAATATAAAATTCCTCATATGTTTGTCATGGTGGAATATTTTTTGATCCTCCCATAAATATCCTAAAAATAATTTGTCAAAGTCCTCTATGTTGGGCATGGTATTAGGTTATTTGACCCATATTTGGATGTCATATTGATAGCAGTTGAATTCCTCCTCTACTAAGAATGGTGGTAGGTTGCTAAAATATCCCATCACCATTGGTATAAATAATATAGTGAAACATACTCTTGTTACTCTAATATTTTTGTGGGCCTTGTTATTCCATGAAATCTTGCATGTTATTTTTATGTTTTTAAATGCTTAACTTCACCTGTATGATCATTTTAATGCTTGTTTATTCTATATTTGGGACTAGGAGTCTCTTTGGGTATAACCAGGAATGGGATTGTAGGTGTTACATGGTCTATCAATTGGGTCAAACACCCTTACTTATATATCCATCCTTTACTTTAACAAATGATATGAACTTTCTCAAAGCTAGGAGTCTCAAGCTCAGGGGTGTCTATAGGAGAAACTTGATGATGATAAAAGGTTGTGTAGTGAGCCTTCCTTATAATGGACATCAAATTATTGGGATTAGATATGAAATTAAATTGAAGACCTCTTAGTTCTTATTTACTTGATCAGATAAAAAGACATATCTCTCATTTGTGATAAAAGATGAATGAATCTATTATTCTACCAATGTTGTAGTAGCTAGCTTGCTTGTAATATTATTATTACAGATAGAGTTTGGATGATATTCCAACTATGGGATAAGACATTTTATTTTATTTATTAAAACCTTAGTTTAAATCCTCTATGTAAATTGAATATGAATGATTGATTTATAGGATCTTGGGAAGAGTCATGTATGTATCAAAGTCTTTGGACCCTGAAGCACTTTCAAATGAATAAACAAATTATTTTCCTTGATTATATATTGTCATGAATTATTAATCTATTAATAACTATAAATATTTATTTATTTAAATGACAAGGGTTAGTGGAATTGAAATTTCTAAAAATAAGTGGAACTTAGATATATAGCTATGAGGTTGCAATTGGGAATAATAATTCATCTTGTTGAAAATAATTAAACACTAGTGTTTTATGTTATAATTATGATAGTAATGAATAAATACTTAGCTTTTATTTATGTTGAACCTTTTAGAAAAGGAGTCATAACTATTTATAACCATTTGTATTTAGACCATTGGGAAGTAGTCTTTTTGTAAAGGAAAGTTCTATTTTGATTTATAGTTTCACTAATAAATGATTGAGATTGATTTGATTAAAGCTTTACTAACATAGTTTATTTATTATGCATGTGTTTCTCCTTTTTAAATTGATTATGGTTTATTTATTATCTACATCTAGCTTATGTAGGGATAAGTAGGATGTAATGCTAAGCTATAGACTATTATTTGGAATGAAAATAAAAATAGTTTTTTGAGCCTTTTTTGTGTTGTTGTGGATTGGAATGATATCTATGAAATAGTTTCCTAAGATTTGATAGTTCAGTTGCTTCCTATTTTATGCCTTCCAAACAACTAGGTCATTTAATAAAAATGATGAATTTTTATTAAGATTAGATCACCAATGTGGTTTTTGTGAGCCATTATTTTAGATAAGTTGGATTGATAAAAAATTTCCTTATGTTCATTTGACAAATCTACTAAACCAATGAGTTTACTGGTTTGGGATCGTGTTCTTCACTCAAGTAGGCATTTTCTTCCTTTTGGGCATGGTAATAGTAATGTAGGCATGTATATTTTTTTCCTTGTTATTTTTCCATTTATACATCCATCTATCTATTTTTATTTAGATCACATAGCTAATTTTTTAGATTTTGATGCCTTTTGACCTTAGTCATTTTCCTTATCAACTCATTCAATGTCTTACCTTAGCTAATTTTGCTTTGAGTTTCTTTCAGATTTTTATTTATCTAAATTTAATTATTTTTTAAATTTGGATGGATGATGCCACATGGAATAATCCAATAGACCTAAATATTAGCTAGAAGGCTAAGCTTCTAACATCCTGGAGTTATGAAAAACTGCCAAGTGGAAGCGTCTGAGAGTGCAACAACTTAGAGGGACTAAATCATTTAGTCAAATATCCCAATGCCTTTACATTTTTCATATTTGAATAGGTTAATGAGTTGAAGGAATATGACTTTGAGTTCAAGTCCCTTTACTTTGTTTTTCCTTAATAAATTTGTATGAATTTGAGAAATGGTTCAGAGTAATCCATGTGTCACCATTCCATTAACCTAAGAGTGATGTCAACAAGGTCAATTTTATGATCTAAGCCAGGATAGTAGGTGATCAATATTTTACCATGTAGCATCATCCCAAAAACTTTTAAACTAGAAAGGAATGTGTTGAGTGCATAACCTCTAAGCTATCTAGAAAATATAATGTTTCCATATGGCATCATCTCAAAAACTCAAAAACCTAGAGATGACCACATGTGATGCTCAAAAGGCCAAATAGTAGCATCATGGAGTGCATAAGATCATAGTGAATAACCTAATTTGGATAATACCGTAATACCTCCTTGATTTTGATGATGTAGGAAACTACCAAGTGGTAAGGCCCAATGTATTAGAAGTTTAAGCTTGAGAAGCCCTAAGGTAGACACATGGAATCTATCAACTTAAGGAAATGTTGAGTATGAATTTTATGGCCATCTTCATGTCATTAATCAATCTTATTTTTGTCATAATCTTATGAAAGTATACTAAGTAATGACTAAATGAATTAGGATTATGGTATTTTGAATTATTGGCTTACATCTATTAAAGTCTCATCCAGTGTAAGATATATTTTATATGACTAAATGGATATTGTTATCTATATGTAATCATAGGTTTTATTATTGTTTATATTATTTTTTGTTATTTTTTTATGTTGAAAAATGGGCATGAATTTTTTGTATTAGATCCTAGGTTATAATGCTAGGAGCTCTGTGTAATTTAATTATTTATGGCTTTCTAGTTTTGCATACATTCTGATGTCTTACCTATTAGTATGTAGAATGAGATGAGGACATCAAACATGTCATGATGAGGATATCATTGATGAGAATGATCCTCTAAATCATCAAGGACTCAACAAAATTGGACCAAAACTCATCTTAGCCATGCAATATATGTGGGATGTCTTACATGAGACATTACATGTGGTTCAACATGAAGTATAATGACACTCTCCATGACATTCCAAGGATGATGAAGAATAAGTTAAAAAAGAAATGTAAATGTATAGGAATCCTACCCATCACCATTTCAAGGATATTAAAATTGAATTATATCTCCATAATGGGTGATGAGAGATACAAGACTTAGACCATCTTCATAGACCTACAACTAATGACTTAGTGAAGGATTTTATCAAGTTGTAACTTCCTAATTTCAGTGGGACTCAAGAAAGATTTATAGTAGAAGCCTAGTTGGAAAACATGAGAGGATTATTTACCTTATATGATTATTACTCCAATAAGATGGCTAGTTTAGTCACTCACCTCCTTAGAAATGTATCCAAGATGTGGTGGGAAGGAGAGGAGTAGAAGCTCCATTTGACACTAGTTTCCCTCACATGGGAATTATTTGAGGAAAAATTTAGATCATGATACTTATCCTTTAGATATTTTATAAATAATGTATATGAATTTCATGACATTTTATAGGGAAGTGGCACTATGGTATAATATGAGTTGCATTTTCTAGACTTGATCAGAGATGTGCAAGGTTACACATATGAATCAATCCAAGTGAACAGGGTCATTCAAGGCTTAGATTTTTAGTTATATGGAATAGTGCAAATTTTGGATCTTGTAACCTTGGAAATATTATTTGAAAAGGCCTACTTTATTTTGGAGTATTTTGTAAAGATATAGGAAACATGAGATAAGTTTCATGGTAAATTACAATCTTAACACAAATCAGATTTGTAAGATGCATAGCCTACAGCTAATGGAGGTAGGAAAGCAACTCAATCCAACATTTGGATACATAAACAATAATAATTTAAACATTAAAATTATATAAATAGTTTGAGTAGGAACCAATTGGAGAAAGGATGTTGAAGGTAAGGTGATGCTTTACCCTAGGATTATCATTAGTCTGGGACTACATGAAGCTAGTAGTTTGAGTAGGCAATACCATTAGGATCAACTAATTTTTTCAGGGTGAGACTAGTGAAAGGGTAGATATTTCACATGTGGATATATGGATCATTATGTGAAATATTATCCTCTTAGACCATCATCTTCCATTAGGTAAAAGTCCGTAGTGTTAGAATAGATAGTCGGTGATATGGGTTAAAGACATATGATTTATGAAGTGGTGGATGACCACCAAGTTTAACACCAAGAAATAGTTATTAATACCATAGGTATGATTTAAATAATTTAAATTTTATTTATTTTTTATTCTATAGCTTTAGATTCCTTTATTTATCCTTCTATCATGGACTATTATGAGCTAGTGGCAGTTAGGCAATTATAAATATGGGTAGTTGAGTTGGCCTCTAGGGATAATATGTCTGTTATCTCCCTAGTGATTAATTTCATATTAGACTCTAGTGTTTTATCCACTACATTAGACTTGTGCATTATTCCCTTAGGAACATATGACATTGTCTTGGGTATGGATTGGATTATGGATCATAAATCTAAGTTATATTATCATGACAAGGTTATAAAATGTGAAGATGACCTCAAGATACATATGGTAATATCAAGGTTTAAGAGTCCTGTATCCCTTCACACTATCATTATGATGTAGCTTAAGAAGATTATAAGGAAGGGTTTCCAATATTTTGCTATTATGGTGAGTGATAGGTCAGATGAGTCATAAAAGGCTTATATGGATGGCCATCATGTTTTATGGGAATTTATTAATGTGTTCCCAAATAGATTTCCATGTACTCCCCCTCCATGGGAAAATGATTTATAGATTTATTTAGTACGTAGGGTGGATCCCATCTCAAAATCACCATATCAGATAACCACTCTTGAGTTGTGTGAAATTAAGTTACAACTTGAAAAGTTTTTGGAAAAGGGGCTGATTCATCCAAACATGTCCCCATAGGGAGAAATAATCATCATTGTGAAGAAAAAGGATGGTTCCCTTTGATTTTATGTAGATTACCACTAATTGAATAAGGTTTAGATAAAGAATAATTTCCCCTTACCTAGAATTGATGATTTTTTTGATCAAATGCAAGGAGCCAAGGCATTCTCCAAGATTGAATTAACATCTAGATATCATTAATTATGTATTATAGAGCCAAATATTCCTAATACTACATTTCAAACACAATATAGGTACTATGAATTTATTGTAGTATGATTTGGATTGAACAATGCCCAAACAATATTCATGGTCCTTATGAGTGGAGTTTTTCACACCTTCCTGAACCATTTTGTTTTAGTTTTTCTTAATGACATTTTAATGTAGACAAAGAATGAAGAAGAGCATGAGGACCACTTGAGGAAACTTTTATAGGTTTTGGGATAAAATAAATTGTTTGGAAACTTGGATAAATGTGATTTTGTGCAGTCTAAGGTGCAATACCTTGGGAGTATCATTTCATAAGGAGTCTTAGTGCACCATACCCAAATTCTTTCCATTATGAAAAGGCCAACACCCCTTAACATTTTATAAGTTTACATGTTCATGGGATTGGTAGGATATTATAGATGCTTTGTTGAGAATTTATCTAACATTGTGAATCCCAACACTTCATAAAAATGGAATAAGTTTGTTTTGACAATAAGTTATGAAGAATCTTTCTAGGTGCTTAAGAAGTGACTTACTAGTGCACCAATTTTGGTTGTGTATAATCCTATGGAATAATTATTTATTTGCATTAATTTATCAAAAGAAGGATTAAGAGATGTACTCATGCAATAAAGTAGAGTTATTATTTATGAAACTTGAAAACTCAAGTATTATGAGATGAGATACCTCACACATGACATGGAATTTATATCCATAATTCATAAGTATTTAAGGTGGTGACACTTTTTATTGATTTTCATTTTGTTTTAAAAATTTACCACTTAAGTATAAAAAATCTATTCAATCAAATAAACTTCTGTGCACATCAATGACATTAGATGGAATTATTGTGTGAATATGACTATGAAATTTTGTATATCAAAGGAAATAAAAACATATTTGTCGATGCCTTAACCAAAATATGCCATTAATTTGTTGTAATGAGTTTTTTTAACTAACTTGAGAAGTCATATTTTGAAGCATCTTCCATAGGATAACCTATATAAATAAGTAACACAACTTTTTGATTCTAGTATAAATATGAAAGGTAAGTTTGAAAGTTATTCTCTTAAGCCTAATGGTTTGTTTCTCTTATGGGGCCTAGATATGTTCCCTTAGAAATTGGCTTACATGAGCTAATTCTATTTGAATCTCATATATCTCTTTATCAAATCCACCCTAGAGTTAATAAAAATCATTCCAAGTTAAGGCAATCATATATTTGGGATGGTTTGAGGCATGACATTGATGATTTTCTAGCTTATTATCTAGAGTGACAAAGGGTAATGGTTGAACATAAACATACAACATGATTTTAATACCCTCACGATATTCTAGAATGAAAGTGGGACACTATGTCCATGGATTTTATTATAGGCTTTCCTACATAGACTTATCACCATGATGTGATCATGTTTAAAGTGGATAAGTTGACTAAAGTGGCTCACATTTCTCCCAAAAATACCACTAATAATGCCAATTCAGTGGCAAAGGTATTTATGGATGGAATTGTTAGATTTATTAGAATGCCCTATAAGATTATTTCAAATTGAATTCCAGGTTTTACTTCTCACATCTAGACTTCCTTGTAGAAGTCATTGGGCACACAACTCAATTTTAACACTTCTTACCATCTAAAGACTAATGGGTAGACTCAAAGGGTCAATCAAGTCTTGGAAGACATGTTGTGCATGTATGTTATGGATTATCAATCCTAATGGGAATACTATTTATATCTTGTTTAATTTTCTTACATTAATAGCTACCATAGTTTAATCAAGATGGTACCTCTATAGGATTTGTATGGATAAGCTTGTAAAAACCCGTCGAGTTGGGATAAAATTTAGGATAGATTCATGATTATCCCTATCATGATATAAGACATGGAGAAATAAGTGATTAATATATGGTAAAACCTAGAGATTACCAGAGATTAGCATAAGAAGTATGTTGACACAAAAAATAATTAATCGACATTTTAATGTTGGTGATAAAGTTTTTGTAAGGGTGAGACCCAAAAAGATCCCCATACATCATGGAAAGGGGTTGAAGTTATCACCTTATTTTTTGGACCATTTGAGGTCTTGGAGACCATTGTTCTAGTAGATTATAGATTGGCCTTGTCACTTAGCCTATCTTGTGTTCATAATGTATTTCATGTCTATATTTATTGTTAGTATGTTGCTAACATTACTCATGTTTTGGATTGGAAAAACTTGTCAGTCAAGACTAATGGGGCTATGATTTTGGAGCCTATTAGGATTTTAACACATAGGGAATTGGTACTAGACTTGGATCAGGTCAAGGTCTAATGGGATAAATATGATGAATCAACAATAACTTGGGAAGATGTTACACCTTTGAGGGTTCAATATCCTCTAATTTTTAGTGAATTCCAAGTAGAAGTATGCATAAGGGGAGGGGAATGTAAGGTCCCATTTTAAATATAGATCATATTTTTCAAGATGACTATGAAATTATGATTTATTTATTTTAATTATTAAATCATGTGATTAAGTCCTATCCAGTTGAGACATGAAAGAATTTCATAAAGATTATCATGTGTTGGGAAACATGAGAAATACCTAATATCAATCATATTTTGATTAATTATGAAATAATAATGTTTACATTTATTATGTAATGTCTAATTATGAAATTAGATTATGTTTATGAATAATATTGACTTAAATCATGTTGAATAATTGATTCTAAGCTTATGAAATGGTAACCACTTATGCATTGAATCACATGAAACTATCTATGTGTGTTGATATTCCATGAAGGACTAACTATGATTAATTTATTTAAATTGACTTGTTTTATTAAATTTATTATCTTTGGATATTAGGTTAGAGGAATTTGATGTGTGCATTGGGTGTGTAGGCATAGGAAAAAGGGACAATGAAGGAAAGAGACAATGCCAAGCATGGTCATATCACTAGTTAGTTTTTGTAACCTTTTTAGACCATGCTTAAATTTTAGTTGCCTAGTTTTCCACGTTTGTTGACTTAACATCTATGTTGGGCAACCAACCTTTAAGCTCGATGGGTGAAACTTATTATTACCTGACCTAGATATTAGGCAACCAAAAAATATAATGTCAAGTAGATGATTGGTATATATTCCATGATTTTACTCAATAATAATATCAAGTGGGAAAGGAGGTAAATAAGTCTTGGAAGTAACCATAAAAATATGTAAGAGCTGTCATACACCTTAATCAAGCATAGGAAAGAAAATTTCTTAATGATGCATGTCTAGGCAAATGTAGATGGATAGCTTATTTTGGGATGTCTTTATGTATAAGTTGATCTCATTTAGTGGGGGAAGTTTTTCCAATTCAAAAATAATTAGACTTAATAGAAGATAAGGAGAATCAATAGACAAAATTAATTGGTTAGGGGAATTGACTCTAAATAGCTAGAAAGTAGTGCCTAGGTGGTCTAATGGTTGATAGGTGGGATTAATTTTAACTCTAATATTCTATTATTCATTTAGAATGAAATGATATATTCTTTGCTTTATCTTATTACTTTCAAGGGGATAATACCACTTGGTTTATTCTACCTTTTTAATTGTTTTCCAATGGTTGAACATTGGTCACCATGTAGTGTGTATCTATTTGAGAGACTTGGAGAGGTTGTTCCTCCTTTATTGAATGAAATTATTTATGACTTATTATGTGAATATATTTATGTTTTTATGATGCTAAAGAATGGTTGTATATGAGAAGTATCCTCATGTGGGTAGCATATCAAAGTCCTCCTGTGCTAGAAGGTTGTTTGATCCTACCATGAATGCCTTAATAGTTTCATGTCAATGTCCTAATTTGATGGGCATGGTGGTAGGTTGTTTGACCATTACTTGGATGCCATAATGGTAGAAGTTAAATTCATCCTTTACTGGGCATGGTGGTAGTTGTATCAACTCTCCCATGAATGTTCATAGGAAGCAATAGAGTGAAACATACTCTTGTTAATACAATATTATGCCATGAAAGATTTCCTACTAATTCTATATTTATGAATGCTTAGCTTCACTTCTATGATAATTTAGATGCTTGTTTTCTTTATATTTGGGATTGGGAGTATCTTTGGCTAGAATTGGCAATGGGATTATAAGTGGTCTATGGTATCTTCCTTGTGCTAAATACCCTTGCTTAGATATCCACCATTACCTTTACCAAGTGATATGAAAATACTCAAAGCTAGAAGTCTCAATCTAATAGGTGTCTATAGTAGTAGCTTGATGATGATAAAATGATGGGTTGTGAGCCTTCCTTCTAATGGCCAAAAAATGATCAAGAGTGGATGTAGAACACCATTAAAAAATGCTTAGTTTTTTGTGCTTGACTAGATAGAATGATGTATCTCTCATTTGTGATAAAAGATGAATGAATATGTTGTTTTAAAAAATGTTATAACATCAATCTTACTTGTAATATTATTGTTATAGATAGAGTTTAGATGATATTTAAACTATGGAATAAGACATCTACTTTTATTTATTATAACCTCGATGTTGATGTAAGATTTAAATTGATCATGCTTGATTTATATGATCTTGGAAAGAGTATTATATGTATCAAAGTCATTATCCTTTGAGGAAATTTAAAATGAATAAATAGATTAATTTATTTAATTATATCTTGTCATGAGTGACTTTTATATTAATCATTATGTATCTCTATTTATTTAAATGATAAGTGTTAATGGAATTAAACTTATATAAAATAAGTGAAAATTAGATATATAGCTATAAGGTTGTTATTGGGAATAACAATTCATCTTGTTGAAAAGAATTAAACATGAGTTCTTTATGGTATAGTTACTATGGTAATGAATAAATACTTATGTTGTATTTATGTTGAGCCTTTTTAGAAAAGGAGTCATAACTGGTTATGACTATTTTCATGTAGACGCTTAGGAAGGAGTCATTTTGTAAAGGAAATATCCATTTTGATTTATGGATTCAATAATAAATGACTAAGAGTTATTTGATTAAATCCTTGATGAGAACATTCCCTTTATTATGCAGGTATCTCTCCTTTTTAAATTGATTATGGTTTAATTATTATCTGAATCTAGATTTTTTAGGGATAAGCATGACACAATTGATAAGCTATGGATTGTTAATTAGAATAATAATATAAATAGTTTGTTGAAACATTTTGGCATTATTGTGGATTATAATTATTTATGTGAAAGAATCCATTGGGATTTTATAGTTGATTTGTTGTCTATTTTATGGCTTCCCAACAACTAAGTTGTTTAATAAAATTGACGAATTTTTATTAATCTTAGATCTTCAACATGGTTTTAGTGAGCCATTATTTTAGAGATGTTGGATTTATAAGTATTTACTCGTGTTCATTTGACAAATTGACTAAACCAGTGAGTTTATTGGTTTAGGATTGTGTTCTTTTCTCAAGAAGGACTTTGCTTTCTTCTAGAAGTAGGAACAACATAGACATGTATATTTTTTACCTTTTTGTGTTTCTAGTTATAGAGCCATTTCTATGATTTTAATCACATCACAGCTTAGTCAATTTATGAGCTTTTGATGGCCTTGCCTTAGTCATTTTATTTATTGGCTAATTTGATGTCTTGCCTTAGGCACTTTTGATTTGAGTTTATTTAGACTTTTGCCTTAGCCAAATTTTGGGATTTTTGAAATTTAGCCAAATGATGCCACATGGAATCATCTTGATAGACCAAAGGACTAGCCAAATGGATAAGACTCTAACATCCATGATTTTTATGAAAGTACAAAGTGGTAACATATAAGAACTATAATCTTGGAGGGAATAAGTCATTGGGTTTAATACCCCAATGCCTTTATATTTGACATATCTGATTAGATTAATGACCCAAAGGACTACACCTTAGAGTTAGGAGACCTTTGATTGTTTTTGTCTTAGACAACTTGTATGACTTTGATAAATGGTTCAGAGAAGACATGTGATACCATACTACTAACTTGGGAGTGATGTTATCATGGTTAGATGTATAGTCAGTGATGAGATAGTAAGTGATTGAGATGTTTCTATGTGTAATCATACCAAAAACATATGAACCTAGAGATGATCATGTAAAGTGTGAAGCCTCTAAGCTAGTTTGAGAGTGTGATGTTTTCATATGGCATCATCTTGGTAACCTACAATTCCATAAATTACCACATGGGTTTCTTATATGGTTAAGTGGAAAAATCTGGGAGTGTGAAATCTTGGAGGGACTAAGCCAATGTGGGATAATACCTTTATACCTCTATTTTTTTATGATCTAGGGAAATACCAAATGGTATCACCTAATGTACCAGAAGCTTAAGCTAGAAGAGATTTGAGGCAAACATGTTGAATTTGCTTACTTAAGTAACTACTAAATATGAAGTTGACATCCATATTCACATCATTAATGTAGATCTACTTTGGTTCAAGTTCATGAATGTACCATAAATACTAACCAAATGAATTAGGACTGTGGTCCTTATAATTATTGGCTTGTGTCTATTAAAGTTTCATGGTAGTCATAAGATATGTTTTTCATGAATAAATGGATATTGTTATCTATCCATAATCACAAGTTTTATGATTGGTTTTATGTTGTGGTTTTCTTTTTTTATAGGAAAAAATAGTCATGGCTCCTACACAATTTCCCTCAATGATAGTTTTGAAAGCTCTAGTATTGCTCAGAACTTGATTTTTTTACAGTACAAAGAGGTTTAGTGAATATATCCACCACTTGATCATTTGTTGGAAAAAATTGAAGATATATATCACCACTGAGGACTTTTTTTCTAATAAAATTCACATTAACATTAATATGCTTCACTCTTTGATTATGAACTATATTTTCACCATGGTTATATAATTTGATTACCATAAAAAATAATTCTATTTTGAGAAACACTCATAAGTATTTCTTCTAATGATCTTCACAACCACATATATTTTCTTACTAGCTTCCACATGATAGATTTTTTACCATACTTAAAACATATCTAGAAATATATTTATGATATCACAACATGGTTATCATTAAAATAATAAAATACAAGAACATAATTGATGGCATATGTTTATTTATGATACAACATGTTTCAAACAATCATTTAATGTCTTAGTAAAACTAGTTCACTACTTTAATTACTAATTTAATGACACATAAGAAATCATTATATGTAATTCATTATTGGACATCTCTAATGTTGACATGATGGGAATCCCTAATTTTCATGTGAGGCACATACATAAATTTTACTATTAGTCTAATACAAAGTTAGCCAAACATTACATATTTTAATATAAATAATTAATATTTTTATATATTTTGAGTCTTCAAACTTTTAAATCTTAATATGATTTATATAGTGTCTTTTAATATCTCACTTGAGGAAGACAATATGAAAAAAACATTAAATGAATCCATTTATAAAATTAAACATATCAACCACTTTACCAATTTTATTTTTCAAAGATATGCAAGTAATGAGTGACAATATATCATATATTTAAATCTAACCACTATATGTGATAATTCCTTAATGGAAACAATGCTTCTAATATAATAAACTTCAATTATCTTCCAATCAATTTATAGATACCAAATCCATATAGAGTGTAACCAAATAATGGTTAATAGTGTTGAGATTGATGTGCCCCATAATATAGATAGACCATTTGCCTTAAATACAATTATTGAAAAAATTCACCATTATCATATAAAATCAATATAATGAATGTTATTAAGACTAAAATAATGTTCAAAGCAAATGAAAATGTGTGATACTAATCTTGAAATGTGATTTTAGTATCATAGGTAATATTTATCTTATTGGAAAATAATATTGACTAATTGGTATCATGGTCAGTGTACCTAATACACATACAACCCTTAAAAAATTAAATTTAACCCCAAGTATCTAGGATCATAATTTATAGTAGATACATATGACCTGATCCAAATCTTTGTCCTAATGATAATGTGATACCATTTTGACCTATAAATAATTTCAATGGCATATTCATCAAATTTATAGTCCTAGTATCACCTTTAATTTCCAATGAGGTAAGGTTTAAGCTAATTTAAAACTATTATGGGATTAAATATCAATTTTTAACTTTATTTCTATTTAAATTCTTGACTCTTTTATTCAATAAATAGCCTCAAGTTTACAATTCTAATCCTTATATTTGACTATTATGTTTAGTCCCATTTGGCAATCTTGAATATCAAGTCTTCAACTTTACATTCTTTGAGACCAAAAAATAATGTGGATGGACATAACCCAAACAACATCTAAGGTCTAGGTATAATAGGAACCATAAGATGCATTTTAGAAATATATATCAACAAAATATGAGAAGTTCATATTTTTTAAAGCCATTTTTAAAACATGTACAACTATATCAATGTAAGATTATTATTCAAGTAATTTGAAAATTAGTTCATTTGAACCCATTACTATAAAATCTACCCAAGAAGTAGGGAATTTTGATTACACAAATTTTGATGCATCTCAAAACACTATTCTTGATGCAAAAGGTAGGTATAAAATCTTGTTTGGGGAAGAGTTAAGGGATCTTTAGAGGATACTCTAGCCTAAATATTGTATCTAATGAAACATAAAAGAATTATATGAGATTTATTTATTAAGTATACAAAGGATATCAATAAATAAAGTGGAGGATAATATGTATTAATGTGGAAGTTAATTCCACTATAGATATATTCCACATATAGGTGAACAACATACAATTGAGAAAGTACTGAAATGGTATAAATTTACAACCATAATCCAAATGACCCACAAAGCATGATAATCACCCCTATGAAATTTTAGTGACAAATAAGTTGGTTAATAAGGTTGGTTTCTAGGAGTCAAATTTCTTATCAGTGTCCATAACTTATATACATAAAATATAACTTAATCCAGAAGCCATAACTAGTGACCTAATATGTAAGGCCCAAACATGTAGAAAATTGGGCTAGATGAGGCCAATTGATTAAAATGAGATAACTATCCCATTATTTTTAATCTCCACTTTAACTATAATTTATGTATAACCTAATTTTATATATATGACATTGATATAAAACCAAAATATAGGAAATCATTATAATATTTTGAAGTTAGAAATGGAAAATTATTAAAAAAAACATTCAAGAATTTTAGACATCACAACTAAAAATAAAAGTTAGATTTTAGAACTAGATAATTAAAACTTATTTGATGAAAAACCAACTTGAAAATTTATGTATACCTTCCCTATATTTATCCTAGAGACTCAAATATTAGTTCTTAATTTTACATGTATGAGATCTCAAAAAAAAAAAAATGTTGTTATAATTACTTCAATATGCCAATACTTCCTTGGTATGAGGTGTAGAACTTAACATCAAGAATGGATATAGGATTAACATGGATACAACCTACTTAAAAACTTACACACACACACACACACACACACACACACACACACACACACACACACACACACACACACACACACACACACACACACACACACACACACACACACACACATTAAAGATAAAATATATACTAGTTTTAAGGTAGGTTGGTGGATCTAGAGGTATGATATCTAGTTATATTATGATTCCCTTAGAGTCCCTTCTCCAATAGTTTTCCCAATTTTGAGGTCATATGCCATATTATATCCAAACTCTTTAGGAAAGAAATTTATAGCAAAAAAATCCAAAACTTCACCATATAACACTCAAATATGATAAATATTCACATATTGGGGTGCATTTTATCATCATGGTCTTAGTAAAAACCATCATAGTTTGTTGCCACACTATCATTAACCAATGATCCCAATTAATTTATGATGAAAAGATCAAATACAATTCATTATATCTTTGTGCATAAAAATATAGGACTCTTTCAACTTATGACTATGGATGACTAGATAGGTTAAATATCATTCCATGTCGAACTTCACGTATCATAAATAGTTAAAATTATGATAATAATCCATAGACTAGTCACTATACAAATAAAATTGAGTCCTTTAATAGGATTATTAGTCATGTCTCATCACTTATTTCATAATAAATACCTCCCTATTTTCACATTTTATGATAAACATGTCAATATGCATGCATAACCATTTGAAAAATGCACTTGTGTAATGATACATAAATCACATATCATGTTCACACCATATTGGAGCACATAAATTTCAAAAGAATGAAAACATACATATCATTCATGCATAAATTTTTACTACCTCAAAATTTTGTAATTTACTTATACTCAAGTGCATACATATTGTTCTAAAATACCAAAGTATTAGATCAATAACATATCTTTTTTTAGTTCAAAGAAAAAGCCAATATTCTTAAAGTCAAATGATAGATTCAATTACAAGAATTTGGACTTATAGTTACAAAATATTGAGGCATACTCAAATACTCACCATGACATGAATGATGCAAAATTATTCTAATTATCTAGGTCCATTTGGAAGTAACTACTTAGATTAGAGGCATAAAATTAGAAAATGTTGGGTACCATAGGAATGAATAAAATCAAATTAAAATCTATCTTGAATAAAGGATGATACCTTGTGGGTATTAAGATAATATTTTAGTATGATGAATTTATATCAAGAATATTTTAGGTCAAATACTTAAATATTGATATTACATGTCATATCTAGATGTGTTCTTTAACAACAATTAGAAAATGTAATTATAAATAACAACAAAAGCAATATAAATATTTAACAACAAAAAATAATATTGCAATGATGAATTTTATCAACTAGATGATGTGAATTTTATAAAATTTCTTCCAAATAATTTATCAAATAATTCAAATGTATTCTATATGATTTCACATTTTCACAATTTTCATTCAAGCATTTTTTCAAACATTTCAAATGCCTTTGAAATTAATTTTTTTCAAGAATTTCATCAAATAATTTGACTAACTTATAAAATTAAATCAATTATTTTGTCAAATATTTTGACTAAATTTGAAATGAATTTCATTTAGGAAAATTTTCAAATAATTTTACCTCCTTTTGTATGATTCTGCATTTTGCATAAATATCTATTATAGATTTTCAATTGTAACATTTTTACCAAAAAATTCTCTTTTAGTTGATTTTATGCATACCTCATGTATTCCATGAAGAGATGATTACTAAGAGGGATGGGATGTTGACATGAATCTATACTATCTAAAAAAGGATTCATATAGGTCTCACTAACTTTATTGAACATTACCATCTCTAAATCCCCTTTAGTTCATCTTAAAGTTTTTCAACCCTGGTATTTTTTTAATGTAACCAATAATCCTTGTCCCCATTTCATCATCATATTATGGTTTAAAATAATATTTTTGGACTAGTTCTATAGTTGAATATAAAATTATTCCATCCAAATCTAACACAAGCATTTGAAATCTCCCATATTATTAAATTTTGGGAGGATGCGAGTAAATGCTTGTGGAATTTTCTTTAGAACTTCCAATTACACCTTAATTATACTTAAAATATTTTTTATCCAGTTTGTACCTATATTTAATAGTATGGGAAAATAAATAATAATATTGATTCAATCACATTCTGCTCACCTTCCTTCAAAGATTCTACATTGGAAGTTGTACTCAAAATGCTGGAAAATGTAACATAGGTAGCTTTCATGTCTATCATATGCATTTTATAAAATGTTGGAAGGAATCATTAGCATTCCACACATTGACATACCCTAAATTAACTATATTCCATAAAAATGTTTCTATAATTATTCACTAAGCCCATTCTAAATATATGCAATAATAATTGAATGGTATGAAGCTCAACTTGGTTGATGAATTTTTATAAACACTTTTACATGCATACTTTTAAAAATTGCTTGGATAATAGACCCTAGCTTTAATACTTGTTAGATTATATAGTATCAAATAGTAATTGTCCAAATAATTTATGAAAGAATGTAAATGTGTAGTATAACTATAAATCTAAATAACTACATAATAAATGTACACAACACATTACACAATAATTATGTGGGAAAACATAAATGAGGTTAAAAACCCATTATTGATAAACATTTTTTTTAATCTAGTATCCTCTCCTAATGAATTATTTTCTCTCACAAATCTTCACACCTCTTTCAATAATTTATACATTCAACAATGTAGACAAACTATTTATAAAGTGAAGTGAACAATAATACCCCTATATGGTTATATATTTTCACATGAAACTAATTATATTAGTATTAATTTATAGTTATTAGTAAATAAGTTATTCAATTTATAAAATAAATAACCTTAATTTATTTAATCTAGATTAATATGTGTACACATGCATGTGACCAATATATATTAGTTCTCTAACAATTTTTTTTTGAGATTGAAACACTATTTATGGAATGCTCAATACATCTATGATAGTTACAATATGCATTACTATAAAAGTTTCTAGATTATGGTTTAGACATGTCCACTTTAATTGGTGGAGGAAGAGAGATGAAATTTCATTCAATTAACATTTGAAACAATACATCAGGTGGTGATGGTAATCTTCATAATTTCTTCCTTGTTGGAGCTTATAAATGAATTTTTTGTGTTGTTTTTGAGATAACATTAAATATAATATTATATTAATTTTTAATTTCATTGGGTTTAATCTTAAAATTTAGATTGCTTTGAAATTTGAAATTTGAAGTAGAAGGAACATTTGAAGTGTAATTGAGCTTATTCAAAGTAAGAAATTTGACTTATTTTTACTTAACAATATGACAACTAATAAAAAAATTTAAAATTATCAAACATAATTGAATCTTGGAGTGGAGATAATAAAATTTAAGTGAATATGTATTGGATTTCAGTGTCATCTATTTGATTTGTCATTTTTTCTATCATATTCTTGTTTCTTAGAAAATATTCACTTATAATTTCATTAGATCCTTGTTTGAGATTTGTAATTTTAGCATATCATAGATTTTCACTAATTTTGATATAAAATTTTGTTAAAAACTAAATCTCTAAAGAATTGAAAATATTTATTAATTTAATAGGATCACTAGAAAACCATCTAAGAGCATATTATTTGATACTTATTAAAATCTTTGTCAACAATTTGTCATTATCTACATAGTATAGACAAGCAACATGTAATGTACAATATTCAATATCACATTTAACTTAATATAGAGGAAGCTTTTGAGACATAAATTCAATTAGTAATGGATAAGATATAATTTTAGGTGCCAAAGAGATATGTAATAAGGAACATGAATCTGTGGATGGGATAGTATGAGAAAATGTTTTCTAAATTTTAGATAACTTAGCTTGTAAGGAAATAATTATATGTGGAAGAATATTATTTATTTATGTGATTTGGAGGAGTATAAGTAGCATGAGTAGGCATAGTCACAAATACTTTTTGGAAACCAAGTAATGTTCCCAAATTAAGGGATGATGTTATGGAAGTAGTTAGAGAAGTATAAATAGGAATGGATGCACTAATGAAAATGGAAACATTGGAAGAACTAACTTTCACACCAATATATTCTTTATGTATATAAACATATAAGATTAAGTTAAACTTTTATGAATGTTTATGAAGATATTCCATGAATTTTGCTTCATTCGTCTCACTAGAATTTTCTTAAGTATTGGGTTCTAAAATGATAACCATAATGAATCATTCAAGGTGTAGAATAGGAAACAACTAATACTTTTAAGCTTAATATTTGATAAAATTTATATCATATGATTCTAATTATTCCCAAGTCATTTCAAATTTGACAAAAGCTATTGTACAAGAATAATGGTGTGATATAGTAATGAAATCATTTGAAATAAGAAGGTCATGAGATTGGACATTATTTAGTATGGTTTATCTATTAATTTGAAATTGAATCCATGTAATAACATAATAAATAGCATGATAAAAATCAAAATAAGATGTAAAAATTAGTTTCATAATCCCATGTAACATATGAAAAAGATATTCATTTACTGGTCCCATTATGAATATAATACAAGAAAAAGTAAAGGTATGAAGGGTGATCTAGGTAAGGGTTTAAATGATTGTGTGGGATATAAATCATATTTTATCATTCATAGAGTATTTTTAGAACAATATTTTAGATCACTAACTATAAAGCTAAATTATGCTTCTATCTCACTATCCCATCTCTAAGGTTATAGTGAGAGTAACTTCCTTGAGTGATACCCTCCTATTAGGTGCACCAAAAATAAACTGGATAGATAGGATTCCTATGGTGTAAAAAAGGGACTCAAGGTGTTTCCAATATATACAAGGTATAGGAAAAATAAACTCTATGTTTAGTGATGTACAATGGATTGAGTATTTGGGAAGTACCCTTCACACCATGGTGTCTATAAAATAGGTAACTACTTAGCCTATAATAAAATCACTAAATATTTGTACAACTATTCAAACATAATTTGTAAAAATAAGAAACAATAAAATATAAAATAAATAAAAAACATAAGCTAAAATATTTTTGTGGATAGATATCAAAAAAAATCAACTAGAGGTCGAAATAAAATGCTTGAACGTTAGATTTTATCCAAAGTGTTAAGATAAATTATTTAGTGTCAGATTAAATGGAATCTTGAAGAATATTTATTAATGATGTTAGATTTATATCCAAGGTTGAAGATTATTTTAGTTTACTATTAGAAATTTATAAAAAGAAATGTATGAAATCTTAAGACCAAAATCAAGTAAAAAACAATTAGTGTTCTAAGAAAAATTATGGGTTCATCAAAACATTTAATGGTTATTTTGATTTAAAAATGAAATGTAATAAACATTAAAATATTGATTTAGATTACATAATATATAGAACCTAAATGTGAAATAAAATTTATTTTTTAAAATGATTTATAAATAGTAATAAATAATGAAATGCACAAACTTGAATTGGATTTGATTTATATTGATTGGGTAGGCTTATTGTTAATTATAAATTGATTAGAATATTATGCAAAATATGTCATAAAAAAATTCAATTATATGATGTACAAGGATAGGGACACACTAGGTGAATAAAGGCACACTATGTTCTTGTCTATTGACTATGGTCATGTCTTAGTTGATTGTATGATTTGTCCTTTTATTCAATCACTTATAATTATCTGATAGGTTTGACTACTTGAATTTGGGAGATTATTTCACATGAAAAATAAATATAATAACAAAACCCTATTTCTTACACATAAACCAAATAGAATATCAAATACAAAATAGGAAATCAAGAATGAGGAATATATGAGCTATCCTCAAAAAATTAGTGTATTTAGAGTGTTGATGTAGGTCTCTCTCTTAGAGTGAATGTGTGAATCTTGAAATTTGATATATTAATGCAACTAGATATATTGAATTGAATGATTGAAAATGAGTGTCTTTTACCTACAATAAAATTTATTTAAATTTGTCCAATGACTCTTATGATAAATTATAATTAGAGTTGGAAATATTAATGCCCTTTTCTCAATTTGTAGTATGATTTCCAATTGATTTCTAGATATGATTAAGAGGCCTTGATATGATTATATAGAGGAGTATCTAGACTATTTTTGTTAACTAAAATTTATAAAAGTGTATTATAGTTAATATGAAACATATTGAATTTTAAAATTTACTATCAGAACATGAGGGATAGGGCCACACCAGTAGACATAGTCAAGCTACAACATTTTCTACCTAGTACAGTTTTATCCTAAAAGGACAACGATTATTGAGATTTGGATGAAAATAACCTACTAGTAGAATATGGATGCTTGATTAATGTTTCTAGTAATTAAAATAGTGAACACCCTCATAGATAATACAAGTAAAAAAAATGACAAACAGACTAAGTGAAATAAGGATGTCAAGATTAAACATTGTCAACAACTTAATTATTAAATTTGAGTGTTTAAATTTTACATCCCATTTATTATAGTGATACAATGAAGAATAATTACTAGATTAAAGGAGATTGAAACCTAAGTGTGTCTACACAATTTATCTTTTGATGTGGATATTGATTGTGCAAGATCACTCAATTTAAAACCTAAAATAATGCCACTAAAAGTAGTTATTATTCATATTTTAAAATTGAAAAGTTAAAAATTGAAATTTGAAATTTCAAAAAGAGAGCAAGGAAATAATCCACCTAAAAGAGTATGTAATCTAATTACACTATAAATTGAAAGTGTAAAATTATGTGTAACCCATTATCATACATTCAAACACTCATAGTCATTATCATTAGAGATAGTTTAAAGTGGTATGCAAGGAAATGGATTTCAAGGTCATGAAGGGATGAATGAACTTTTAAGAGTTATTATAATGTCTCATAGGGTGATTAAATACTCTATTACCTTCATTATTACTCATATTTTATACACTACCTATAAATCACTCACCTACAACCACTTAAGGTATAGTCATACCCCTTGTTGGCATATAAAGAGAAGCACTATGGTATATAAGTGGTGAATGGTCATATGGAGTAAGCACTATAATTAATGAGTTTGGAAAGGTCATGGTAGGGGATTAGTCAAGATACAGCTATAGGTTTTCAACCTCAAGATGAACACACCTATAACATTTTACAATAAACATATGATTAGATGTCAAGGTAAGTTGTATGTTACAATTTAAAGTATTGGTCATATGAGTAATTCATTAAGATATTTTTAGTACACCCATCTTTTATAAATGTCTAACCACTCATATAAGGATAGAAACTATCACTTATAGAAGTCTAAAGGAAAAATACAATCATCATGAAAATCATAAGGAGTTTGCATATAGTTTGGTCTATGAAGTATGTTCCATGGTCAAGATGTTAATATGAATGAATGTTATCAAAAGGACCAATGAAAGATTAAAATAGGGAATAAGTGAAGTTTTCAAATGATTATATAGTCATTATGAAATATTACACCCATACAATACATAATTAAATAGTAATATAAACTAAACACTTACCTACAACTATCTCCATAGGGAAAATGTCCTCTAATTTGTCTCAGAGGTAGGTCACTTTTAGGCAAACAAGAATGTAGGCAATGGTGAGAGAATGATCAAAATGAGTGTTGATGGTCTTAGAAACACTTTTTGACACTTTGGGATGATGAAATAAGGTGTATTAAAATTTAAAAAACATAAATGAATCTTAGGATTCATGAGAAACCACTCAAAAGTGGTGGTGAGGTGCCATTTATAGTTAAAGCCCACTAGCCTAAACTAGGCCTATTACCCAAAATGAGGTAAAATTTAATTTATAGAACTAATTATAATTAAAAATAATGATAAATTATTATTGAGGAGTTATTAGGTGTTTTAAACCTATTGGTTTGTATATAAATTCATGATGAAGCCATTTCTTGGCTCAAGAACTCAACAGGGTGTACATAATCCAAGAATCAAGTTGAGAGGCCATGTTTGGATGCTCATACTAGCATGAAGGTTTATAATGGGACCTCAATGAGTTATGGGATGTTATATGGTTTCTTAAAATTTAATTTTGTGTAATGTTTTCATAGTTTGGATGTCAAAGCTTTATGAATCATCCTTAAGGGTGGAAACTACCAGAAACCTTCATAAAACCCCAATGTGGACCTACTTATAGATATTGAGTTGGAAAAACCATATAATGACACATTTACCTCGTGAAAAATATCATGGTTATATTATAATCTCAAAGGCTCTTCCACTTACATTTTTGATGCACCTTCACTTGTGCAAAATGGTAAAAACCTATATATTATTTTGAGCTAAACTGGGTATTCTGATGAGTGTAGAAAGATGAAAATTATTTACGGAGGTGTATTAATAATTTTTTACTATATAAGATCAAAATTACATAATAAATTTTTTATAGGTGCCCAAACCATTCAATCCTTCTGGGGCAGTCAAAAAATGCCTCAGAAAGGCAAGCCTTCTAAAGGCCATTTCATGGTTCCAATACCTCCAAGGTGTTCCAAACCACCAAATTTGACATGTATCTTTGTGGGAGCATGTTAAAGGTGAATATAATGTTTTTTTTAGTTTAATACATTTTAGGGGTCTCAAGAGCAAGTTTCCCACATTTTAGGCCTAAGAGGGTTAATTAGGCATAATTTGGTTGAGAAAATGTGCTAAAAACATATCTATACTTGGAATTTGGCCATAAAATTTTTTCAAGAGATATATTAGGATAAATGGTACATATAAAAATGTTTATTTTTTTAATATTACATCTAGTTTATCCTAGATAAGGAGCTTTTCTAAAAAAAGGCTACAAGGAATTCATGGGAAATTCATAGTTTTGGCATCAAATCAAGTTTGTTTGAGTGGTTGATGTAATAAATAAATTTTACCTAGGTATGGTATGGTATGGTATGGAATTAATAACCATTACATGGTGTAAATATGTAATCTTGAATAAATCTTGATGAAATATTCACTTTTTCCTTCTATGCCTCAATGAAAAGTGAGGAATTAAGGAGTTAAGAGACTACATCAATGCATATATCCATTCATAAGGCCTTATCAAGATAATAAATGATATTTTACACCACATTAAATATAGTAATAATCCATGAAGAGGTTTTAATTAATGAGATAAAGTTGGAAAAGGTCCAGACTCTAAATAAAGTTGCCTTGCTCATTCTTACACCAAGCTTCAAGACCAAGTCAAAGATGCCTTTGTGAGAGATTCTAAGAGTAATATCAAGATGTAAATACATCATGCATGAGTTAAGGAGTCAAAAAGTACTTTTTATATGCATTAAATACCTTTTTTCAAGGGTGAAGACTTAATCTCCAAGAATATAGTGAGTTTATGAAATAACAAGGCACTTTTGTTAGTCAAACACCACCAATGAAGGAGAAATACTTATTTAATATTTCCAAATTAATCACCCATGAAATTATATTCCATATTTACAAAGGATAAGGAAAATTAATAATATAAATTCTACGTACCATTTTTGAGGAGTTATTTGAAAGGACATTTTCCTAGTTTTGGGGGCTCTTGTCTCCTTCTCTCTCCTCTCTCTCAATTCTCTATATGTAATCCAATTTTTGGAAATAAAAAATATCCTTATCTTGAGTTTTGGTAAGGCCATGCTCATAAAACATTTTTGCTTTCCTCTTTTTATGAATAAGATATAATTCATACCTCCTTATAGCTTCTTTTTAGTGTATTTTCATGGTTTGTTGATGAATGACAGTGATAGCATAAAGTTCCTTTCTTTTTTCCTTTCCTAATTAAATATTTTTAGGTGTTAATATAATCTTCATATATTACATAGTGTGATTAAATAATCTTGTTTGTATGGTAAGTGCAATATTTATTTAGTGTCTTTGAGAGACCTATTGAATAGGTGCCTTAAATCATACATCAAGCCTAAGCCTTTGTGAGAAACATTATTGTTTAGAGGCTATCATTTGAGAATTTTAGTCAAGTTTATGTTCTCATTCATCCTTGTAGTGCATAAAACACAGTTTTAGGTCATATTTTGGTGTATCACCTTAGTTAGATAGGTTTTAATTTTGATTTTACTTCTTCCCTTTTCCCTTGCAAGCTAGTAGTGTAGAGTATGGATACTGACTGATACATCAAGGGGAACTATCCATTATAATATAGATATTAGATCCACATATTAGGCCACCCATAGCCTAGGATTTTCTCCATGTTAATTTAGACTATGAAGGCCTAAAACTAACTTTGTACGGATGCAAGTCTAGAAGACAACAATTATGGGTCAAGATGTCTTAAAAATGTTGGAAGAATCAAAGTGTAAAATAAGGGTTATCCATAATTTGAATGTCACCTTTATTTATTTGTTCTCAAAAGGTGAGACCCAATAAATATTTGTGTACTTTAGACCCATTTCAATTTATAATACTATATATAATTAATTTTGAAAGCAATGGTAGTGTCTAAAGCCTCTTCTAAACTTTTTTATCTCCAAAGAACAAGTTGGTTTTGTGTGTAGTAAAAAAATTAAATAAGGAATTATTATTATCCATGAGATTATTCATTCTCTAGTTAATGATCACAAGAAAGGTATGTTATTAAAAGTGGATATTAAAAAAGCATATGATTGAGTCAATTGGAAGTTTTGATTAAAGTAATGGAAAAAATTAGTTTTAATAAGGATTGGTGTGACTGGTGTTTAGTTGTGTCTCAGGAAAGATATTTTTGGTTCTAGTGAATGGTAGTATAGTTGGTTTATTTTAAGATTTGTATGGGATCTATTAAGGTGATTCTTAGTCACCTTTCTTATTTATCATTATGGAAGAAGCGTTAGGTCAGATTATTAACCAAGTCTTTCTGGCTCATTCACTGTCTAGTTTGAAAGTGGTGGAAGGATTAGACCAAGTTTCTCATCAATAATTTATATATGATACCTTTATATTTAATCAAGCATCGATGATGGGATCTTTAAATTAATTATATCCAATTATGAATGAGATTATGTTCAATAAATTAATGATTCAAAATTAGAATTGTCTTTTGTAAATTGTTCTGCTTATCTTTATTAGGAAATCTCAAGGTTCTTGGGTTTCAAAATTGGTAAATTACTAAATGAATAATTGGGAGTGTCTCTCTTTACTAGTCAAGGTAACAGATCTCTAGACTAAATTAACTAATTCTTTTAAGTCTCAATTTTATTCTTATAAATGGAAATGTTTCTTTCTCATAGGTCATCTCACCTTAATCAAGTTCATCCTTAGTTTTCTCCCTATGTGTTTTTTCTCAGTGCTTAAACCTCATGCTAAGGTCTTCAAAATTATGAATTAAATTATAAAGGATTTTATCTGGTAAGGTTCAAGTGATAAGATTACAATTCCTCTTCTCAAGTGGGATAAGGTTTGTAGTGTGAAAGTAAGAGGAAAGGCTATAATGAAGTGTCTATAAGTTTAGAATCTATCTCTAGGAGGTAAATTGGTTTTGGGGATGCTTTAGTTCCTTGAAGCCCTTTGGAGTAGGATTCTTCAGTGTAAATATTTGGATAAAGATAATCCTATCAGCATTGTTTCTATTTCTAATCAGTCATGTGGGTCTCATATCAAGAATTTTTTTCTCAAATGTTGTCTAATTATTATGAATCATTTATCATGGATAATGAATAATGTAAGGATGGATGATTTATAGAATAATTATTAGAATGACCACAAGGCATTGATAGAATATCAAGGTTTATATGAGGCTCTAAAGAATTTTTATCAAGCTTAGGAGAATAAGGTAGGAAATTATAATGAGCTAGTGGAGGTCTCTAGTTTTTCAAGTTGTAAATGGAAAATTTGGGATCAAATGGCACTTATAGATTTATAAAGTTCTCTTCTTTCCTTGATTCTCAAAAAAAAATAAAAATCATCAATAATAAAGAAGATAAGATTTTATAGATTAGGGCCAAGTTATAAATTATTTTGTTAATATCAATTATCAAATGGGGGTAAAAAATGATTTTACTATGGCCTAAGCTAGGAATATTTGTTGGATAAAGGAAGGTTTGTAAGAGGTTAGGTTATTTGATTGGTTGGCCTCCCAGAAAAACATTCTCATAGCTGCTAGGTTGGCTAAAATTAGTTCTAGGGTCCTTCTAGATGCATCGAATGTAAATACATAGAGGATACTGTAAATAATATCTTATTTAAATGTTTTTTACAAACTAGTGTTGGGTGTGTTTATGTGGTAAATGGGACTAGACATGGCCTTGTCCTACATCTCTCTAGTCATATATTTATTCATGGCTAGTTGGTAAGGAAAATAATACTTTATTTTACCTTTAGAGAGTTAGCTCAATTATTGTGATTTGGTCCATTTAGAAAGAAAGGATTAGGAGGATCTTTGAAGAAATGAAATAACACCTAAACTCATTTATACATGATGTAGAGGTGTTTATATTTGAATTAGTTTGAGCTCAAGTGAAATAATGGAAATATATTTTAACTACTTGGGATATGAGAACAGGAGCTAAATGGAAGTTGATTAAAATTGCTCCTATGAAAGGGTTGGTGGTGGATTGTATAAGAAAATTTAGGAAGGATAATTATAATTGGGTTCTTCCCTTACTAAGTTGGTTTAAATTGAATTTCAATGGAGCCTCACATGGTAATCTTGACACATCTGACATGGGTTGCATTATCTAGGATAGGAGTAGTTATTTAATCTAGGTTGATTTGATTAAACTCTCTAATGGAACCAATAACGAATCATAATTTTTATCACTATTGTCTAGTATAGAGATAGATGAGTACAGTGATATCTCCCATCTTATGAATGAAGGGGATTCTTAGGTTATTATTCAATATTTAAATAATATAAAGGCAAAATCCTAGAATTTAACTTCTATTATGGATAATTATTTTCCCTTATTATTTTTTTTTAAAGACTAAAAGGCTAGTCACTAATTTTATGAAGCCAATAAAGTTAATGATGCCTTGGAAAATACTAAAATTAGTCAACCTATGGATATAATGATTGATAATCATTACAAAGCTTGGGTGATGAGTTTGGGCATTAATTTAGCCAATGTTATTTAATTATCCTTTTTTCCCCTCCACCACCACATTTTTTATTATTATTAGTTTATGTGAATTAATTTCCTTTGTGAGATGGATTTAAATCTCTCGGTCATCATTTTAACTCTTCATTATTACCATAAACTATTGGTTTCATAGAGTAGTGTTTGTAGTGGTTTGGCTTAGATTTTTTTGGTTTTTGGTTGGAATTAATAGGTAGTCTATATTTTGGAAGCCTTGGTGTATCCTTTGATAGTAAACTTGTGAAACACAAGATAAATGGATTTAATTAACAAGATCTCACATGGTTGGCTATAAAATGTTTTTTGGATTCCATCTAAAGAGGCTTTCAATGCTATCCTTTATATTACTAGCGATGAAGTTATTTGTGCTATCTAGATGGTGAAAGTTAATTTAATGGATTCTTACATCTTTTCTAGAAATATAATATTCATTGTCTCTGATAAAGAGGATGTCAAATTATTGGTCAATTTCTTTGTTAATAATATTTTAGGGTGGGCCTAAATGAATCTCTAATGGTGATTGATGATGGATAGGAAGAGTCACTACCCTTATTAGGAAAAGATAAGTTTGGGTTAGTGTCAATGGCAATGTTCAAGGAGTTGGAAACAAAATTATCTCTCCTTTGTAGATACAACTAATCCTTTTTTTAGGTAAGGGATAATATATTATCAAGATTATGGTTTCTCCTTCCACCTTGGAGTAAATAATGTCACCCTTAGCTACTTTAGAATCCATGTATTTAATTTTCCATTTTTAGAAGATAATTGAGGTGATCAAATTATTGGTTAGGTTGGTATTTCATGTAATTTATTATCCTCCTCTATGGTTGGTGAGATAACCTTAGGTGGAGGTCACTATGGTTTTGAGTGGACATTTGGAGTTAGTAAATCATACGTCTTCATAATAGGGCTCTTTATGTGGTTTGTTTGATCCATGTTCCTATTTGGTGGAAATTATTTTGGCTTTAGTGAATCATCATCTACTAGATAAGAGCTATTATAGGATTTTGTCTTGAGGTTATTAAACTAAATTTTTTGAACTGGATTAGTTCTATAAGAGGTTATTTTCCTATTAGATTTTTATGGTTCTTAGGCCTTGGTGGTGGAAGTTGAATATATAGTATGTTTAGTTTCTTGTATTTTTATAATACAGCCTACCTTTTGTCTTGCCAACAAATTTTTTTGTGGCTAGTTTTTCTTAATTAATCTCCTTTTATATTATGTAAGGGTCTTGAAAACCCAATATAAATAGTACAATAAATGGAAATGCATGAGTAAAAGGAAACTTAGGAAAACATAGGTCAAGAAAAATAGTTCTTAAATAACTAACCATTGGTTAATTCCTTAAAGATATGCCTTTCATTCATTTACAACATATAATCTCTAGGTCCAAGGATGTCCTTGAATACGTAATGACCACACCACTTTTGGGTGTACTCACACTCTTCTTGTGTGTAATCTAGTTTCAACACCAGGTCTCTGACATTAAAAGTATAAAATTTGAATTTATTATAATGCTTGTTAGAAATATACCTTTTTTATTTATGGTTATGATGTAATTCACTCATATTTCACTCATAATTTAAGTATAAAGTTTTAAGGTGGGCTTTTAAAATCTCTTCATCAAGTATGATGCAATAAAGATAAATACACAAATAAGTTAACTACACTTCTAGTGGTAAGATGATTAGAGACATAAAATAGAGATAATGGAGTTGACCAAGTGGTTGTATGATTACTATTACAATAGGCCTAAATTCAAAGGTAAAGCTAAAGATACCAATATAAATGAGAATCCATGATCATATTTTTCAAGATATTGTTAATAATTTTGTTAGTGGTTTCTTCTTGACCATTGCACTAAGGGTGATAAGGTGTGGAAATTTTTTTGTGTGATCTTTGATTTTGTACAAAGTTGTCTCATGTATTTATTTTTAAAATTCCCACAATTATTAGATATGATGGTTTAAGTATTTCCAAAATGGCATATAATATAGTTAAGAATTATTTTGGAGATAGTGAAACCAATAATATTAACAAGGGGCATAACTTTTAACCTCTTAGTAAAGTATAAAATGGAAATAATAATGAATACATGTCATTTTTATGATTGAGGTAACTTGTTAATGAGATCTAATTCCCACATAGAGAATGTCCAGGGAGATTCAAGAGTATGAAGCTCAACGAAAGGAGAATCAATAAGGTCATCACAAATTTGGAAAGGATTACGCTTCTTCACAAATGTGATTGCGTAATTTTTAAGAGTATGCCAATAATATCTAATGTGTAGGCATTTATGACATGTATCATGTCCACTAAAATGGTCACAATAGATTCTTATATGAAATTTATCAAAATAATAATGAAATTATTATTTAGTGACACAATGGAATGGAGTAAATTTGATAGTAATATAGTAATGTATATATCTCTAAGGATAAATTTAAATGTTTTCTTTCAAAGTATAATATTTTCACATGAATCAACCTTAGAAGGATATGTATGGTGTTTGATAAATTATATGATGTTATTATACCATGAGATTTATCAAGTAGTAACAAATTAAATGTGGAAAATAAAAGAATCATCCTTAATTTTTTGTAGATACTAAAATCTAGTATTCAATACTTGATAATGATAAGTTTCATACATATTTACCATGCATAACTTAAACACCCAAAAAAGGTCCTAATTCACCATTACATAACACTTGCATGTTATTTTATGAGTCAAAAGTTTTGTTATATTAATATATACCTTCAAGAACCTCACTATCTATTTTAAAAATGCTAAATATCCTACACATACATCTCCAAACTCTCAATTTAGTCTTCTTATACACAAATTAGTTCTGCTAGTTTGGTTAGTATTGTTAGTTAATATTGACTAACCCAATTAATACAAATCCACTACTAGTAATGGATATTTTATAAAATAAACACCATAATTAGGGTCAGCCCATAATCATATTATGTTAGTGGCATGAATAATTTTCTAATTGGACTAGTATATAAAAATATCAAGGTCTCATTAAAATGGGATTGGGCACTCATCTAATATACATATATACACTATTTCAAAGTGATAAAATATACCTTATTATTCATAATTTGATAAAATATCACTAGGATTAGTTACAATCCAAGTATGAAGCACTAAAAATTCAAGTAAAATTAAACATTATCAAGTATCAGGATCATTAGCTCATATAGATAATGAATTAGAATGATCATAAAATCACATTAGGTGGAAAAATTACATGTGGCTTGATTTCCATCTTTGGAGTATTGGATACATTAGTAATGTACGATAGAGGGATATTGAGTTGGATTATGACTACTCCTTATGAGTATTACAAAATTTGGGTAGAATAGGATAGATGTTATCAATGTGTAAAAGCATACATTTTTATACAAAGTGAGTAACAAGTCACTTAATGAATTATTATTTACATGTATTTATAGGTGAATATTTTGATAATATCATTTATCTGACCTTATTAAACATATAGGAAGACCCAAAATGATAACTTAGAATTTGGAAACTAGTTGTTATTTGGAGTGAGATGCAACTAACCTAAGTGGACAATGGAACTTTATGCCCCAATTTTCATAAGGTGGACCTGTCTAGATAGGTAAAGGTCATGATTTCAAATCTTAAGATATTTTGATAGATGATTTTAGATAGCTTAATAATTTGACATTGAAAATTTATATGTAATTATAACAAAAAACTAAGTTTCAAACCCACATATATGTGAATGGTGAATAAGAGTAATGTAATTGGGTATAATTCATATGGTTAGGAATGTGTATAGAATTATAATTTTTAATTATATATGACAAATTTTTTGTGCTTAAATTCTCCATAGCACATTTATTCTAGTAATTAAATTATTAGAGTAAAAGAGAAAGAGTTGAACCTAAGTGTATATATTAACACACTTTGTCTTTGATCAAATATTTAAATTATCTATGGAAATCTAATTTAGAAAGCCCAAAAAAAAATAATGAAATAGTAATTTGTTCATTTTAAATTTTAAAAATATTCAAACTTTACAAATTGGAAAAATGAAAATAATAGTAAGGGATGAGTAAAACTATGTATAGGTGAAACCAAATTTCCCTTTAACATAAAACTAATAATGGATAACCATTCACCCTTGCTAAAGCATGATGATAATGCATGAATTATGTTGAAGTAATTTTTTCAAGAGTTGAGAGTGATCAAGTCTCAAATTTTAGATATAACCAATCAATACTATGAGTTGGAAAGATGCAATATTCCAACTTTCAAGAATGAGGAATATTATGTAATGTACTAACTGCAAAAGGTGGAATGATGATATGTTCACTATAAGTGATGGTAAGGCCATTGAGTATCACTAGATTTGAATGTATATCACCCACATATATTTAAATCACAACAATATATATGGATATAGACTCTATAATTACATTATAGAAAGTAAATCAATGTTTTTCATGCCCCCATCATGACTACATTGCTCATATAATTTTCTTTAAAATGAATATTTTTCCTTTAAATTGTATATTTTGATCTCTAAACTTTGAAAATTTAAAACTTTAAATTTTTTAGTTCTTGAAACTTTTAAATTTTTCATATTTGAAAATCTTGATCATGAATGAATATCATGCCCCCTTTGAGTATACACCCATGATATATAATGGTATACACCTTTAAGCTCAATTGTATTTTTAACCTGTAGCTTTGATTTTGTAAATTTTATTCACACACCCATGCATATATATTCAAGTGTGTATAATTATATACTTTTAGTCTTTGGCAAGTGAGTTCATATTCACGTCATATTTCCAAAAAAATTGTATTTATATAATAATATCTATCATGTGTTTAATTTTTGAATGTTGTTAAATATTTGAAACCTATATTATGTTATGAAATCTTATTTTGAAATAGTTTAAATATTTGAAAACCTATAATTTGTACTTTTTAAACCTATATTATCTATATTTTTACTTGTATTATATCTCCAAACTTATTCATGGAGGTGTTAATATATTAATAGAATGCTACTATAATTCCCCCCATTTTGAGATGATCGATGTAGCTTAGAAGTCACTCATCTCAAAACAAGAGTTAAATGTATCATAATAATGATATAATCATATATATAAATGTCATCATGTTGGATAGTATGTGATTATATAATTACAATTATCATTTTAAGAATGTATGTAACATATGGAAATTGAAGCATACAAATGTCATGTTTAGACATATTTTTCCAATGAATCACACTATAATATAAGTATATTTAAAGAATAATATTCCCTAGGTGTGCATGATGAATATTATGGAACCACTAATCATTATCAAAAATCACACAAACATAACAAATAATAATTTCACATAATTTCATACAATAAGGATAAGGGCCACATACAAGGGACATGTTCAAATGTCACATAAAAAAAGATTGCACACATATAAGGCCAAGGGCCATAAAGAATGGACATGTTCAAATGTCACAATTATCAAAAAATGAACTCATAAATATTCTTAAGACATTTTAGACAAGGGAAAAGGGATACACATGATAATTAATCAATGTTAAACCTATCACAAAATAAAATAAACAACATTTAAGGAGGATAGAACAAGTGAAAACTAGTCTATTATATCCACATGTATCGATGTCATATTGTTATAAAAGATTCATATCTAGTACCATAATGTAGAATATGAGTGATTTAAAAAGACATTTTTAGGATATGTAGATTAACATTGAATTTTATTTTATATATTAATATAACCTTTTACAATGCAATATATATATATATATATATATGCCCTTTTCATAATCACATCCACTCTGTAGAAGGTAAATCTAACATATAAGGATGCATCTATAATGTATGTCATGTATCACTTAAATACCTTGTGAAATAAATGTGTGTATATAAAATTATATGATATATACTAACATATATGATAAATAACATATGAATAGAAATAACTAGCATCTCATGTCAAGTTTAGGTCTCTCTTTTTTTTTTGAAATTATTTTGAATATTTTTTATTTTTTCAATATTTTTATTTTTTTAATATGTTTTAAGGGATATTAACCTATGATCCCATAAATGGAAGGATCATAATGCATTCATGTATCAAATAGATTATGTCTAATTTTCCATGGGTGAATAATTATAGATATAAATGTATATGAATATAAAAAAGCATCAAGTGTCATATCATAACTATCATGATCATTATTTATAGAGTTTGTTTCTATCTGTAATTGGATAATGTATATGAACTGGTAAATTATACTATATAATTTGTTTTTAATGTTGTGGAACTTGAAAAATTATCTTAGGAGTTACTTTAGGATTTTTTTTAAACCTCGACTAACTTTTTGAGATGAAAACTTTTGTTTGGGAAGGTAAACCTTTTTCCCTTTAACTGATTATATATATATATATATATATATATATATATAATTTATAGGTAAAACAACTAATTTTATACATTGATATAAAATTGGTGTACTAAATATATTTTTACTACATTTCATATTAAATACCTTTATTGGCATATTGTGGTGCTCTTTAATGGGCATCAAAACCAACTATAGTGGTGGTGGGGGAGGAGAAGGATATACCACTAATTATAGAGGCTAATCATATGTAATACCTTTAAATTAACCACTTGATTACAATTTATGTATTTGAGGCATATATACACTATAGATAGCACTATGAAAATATTTTATATCTAAGGGCATCCTAATAACATGTTAAAGACCCCTATGCTTTACAAGAATAAAAATAGAGTTTCCACTAATGTGAGACCCACTTGAAGAGGTAATAATACATGGAAAAGGGTATCTTATGTATTCGCATAAAATTATTTGACTACCTTTGATGTAACTTTTAAATATTTCTTTTTGTATCTAAGACTATAAACTAATGTCATTGTGAACACATTTTTGCTTCATTCATTATAAGTCATGATGTTATGCATGGGTTTCTTAGTGATGCATGCTCTAAAAAATAGTGCATTCTTATTAGAATAATCATCATTGATTTATTTATCATAAAATTTAATTAATGGATTTACACTAATGTACCAATTATTCCATCTATTGTATGCCCATATGAGTTGGGAAGATGATGTATGTTATACACATGATGTACTTATGAGTTACCTACATGATTGATTGTACCAGGATTTGGAAAAAATATTATTCAATATTTTTTTATTTTAATTATTTTTATATGTTTGTATATATTCCTTTGTGGTTATGCTTACCTCAATATTAATATCATCAATGAGATCCTATATCCTATACCTTATCTTGTAACACTTGTTATTAGAATATCCATTGCATCTAAGGTAATTAAAATATGCATTACTATCAAGGACCTTAGGTTGAGCCTTGGTTAAATAAAGATCAAATGGAAGAGGTAAAGTGATGAGATTTAAATTAATAAGCTATTGTAATATGATATGAATAGGTTTTGTTTATTGATTAAATTTATTCCTAAGTGGATATGTCACCTTGGATTAATTTTTGATTTTAGTACATTTGAATATTTAGTTTTGCTTGCTTTGCAACTTCAAATTGGATGTAGAGGGAGAATTTGGTGAATATTTTAAAATTTTCAATGTAAAATCTTAACTTCCATGTCTTTAACTATATGGCCTATCGCATCTAAATATTGAAATTTGTCAAACATTATTGATTCCATAAGTGGGTTTTAAAAACTTTGAGTGAATATATCTTGTAATTCGTTATCATTCGTAGAGTTTGTCATATTTTATACCATAGTATTATATCATAGAACATAGTCATTGATTTTATCATTTGACCCTTGATTGAGTTTAGAAATTTGTACATAAGATAAATTTTCACCAATATTTATTGAGAAATGTGCTAAAAGTTGATCTACCAAAGGGTTGAATATTATAACTAACTAAAGTGGGAAATCATATAACCATCAAAGTGCATAGTCTTTGAAACTTCTTGGAAAGAGCTTGATGAGTAATTTATCATTGTAAGCATAGTCCAAAAATGTTGTATGTAATGAAATAATATGATTATTAGGATTACATTACCCATATAGAGTGGTATCATAGGTGATACAAACCCTATTGGTAGTGGGTAGGAGGCTATTTAATGTGCTAAAGGATTATGAATTAAAGTATGAGATTCAATTGCAAAAGTAGATTTAAATACACCTTTTTTTTTCACTCCAATATGCTCATTATCATGAGACTCCCATGAGATTGAGAATTACTTAAAAAGGGGAAGGTGGGGACAACTAAATACTTTTTTTCTCCATTTTAGGACTGATTTGGGATCAACCCAAGGTATGGCTATAGGTATTGGAATTTACAAATAGAGTTTGCATATATAATATCCAAGAGATGCATTATTACCATTGGAAGTTAAATATATTGTACTTAAAACAAGTTAATGATAGGGTATGAATACTTGAGTATTGGGATTATTATTTATAAACACAAGGGGAAAAAGGGATATTGTAGATCCACTTAAAAAACACAAAAGAAATAGAAGGGTAAGGTATAGAAGGGAAGCCTCTAGGTCTAAAATGATATCAATGCAATGGTCATTTAACTAAGTGACTCTACAACCATTATAACACTATGCATCAAGTTTCACTAAAGTTCTACCTCCAAGAACATACAATGGGGACAGTCTAGAGAATTAAGACTATGCATTCAATGTGAATTCCTAGTAGCAATTAATACTATGAGTTTATTTTTGAAAACACATAAATACCATTGAGAATTTGTAATTTGGCATACAAATTATCAACACTACCAAAAGAGAAATAGAACAACTCACACATATATTATAATAACTAATCACATCATAATCATGACATACATAAAGTGGCAAATTGTTAATCCAATTAACATAGTACTACTGATCAGTTAAACATGTAGATGAAATAAAATTGAACATAAAAGAGACACTTTTACAAAAAATAGAGATTTTATTCATCAAAAGAGTGAAAAAATACTATAATAATCAATTTGGGTTATGATTATAGTCTAGAGTGAATAAAGAAATGCAAGTAAAATCCTATGAATAATCCAACAACACTTTCAAGTTATTTTGTGGTTAACCTTAAAATATAATATGGATCTTATATATATAAGGATTGGGGCTCACCTAAAAAAATAATGAGGATACCATCCTCGTCTATGATGATCAATCATTATAGCTAGAACCATAATTCAAAATTTGAACAAAAATAAATCCTAATAAATACGTAACATATCTATGGGGGAAAACTAGTAAACACACAAAGGAAGCTAAGAGGGGTTAGTTCTTAATTTCTTTGAATGGGCACTTCTATCCTTTAATGTGATTCCCACTAGGTCAAATTCCTTGTCCATCTTGGCCAAGTTTATTGTAGGCTCCATGAAGATCACCTCATCTTGAGCTACCAATCTATGGGAGATCTATAAAGTAGCTTCCATTGAGACATAGACTTTAAATACTCAGTTGATGCTCATAATGGACTAAGTTGATAGGTCAAACACCACTTAGGATACTTTTTGGTTTACCTTGGCCACTTTCTCCCTCATAACTTGGCTAGATTGACCCAAGTAGACTTTGAATTCCCCTTGGTCAAGTAAAGTTCCATCTGGGTAGAATAGTATGAACTTATTCACATCCTTGAAGTAGGTCAATACTTAATCTTGACCTCTTTTTAGGGTTTTGTTTTTATATGGGCCAAGTCTATCCAGTCCTCCATTTCCACTCTCATATTCCCAGCATATGTTTGGTATAACCCCAACTTTTAGGTTGGCATCAGTTTGAAATTTGGTAACATCCCCCTATTGACCACTACGTATAACTTCTAGCACTTACCATAATTTTTTTTGATTCTCCCCATTTAGGCCTACATCAGTTATATAATTATATTAGTTTTAGTTTGAGTCTTCACTACTTTCCCAAGGATTAAGAAAACTAGTGGGAGGGCATCCTTAACCTACTCAATTAGTCCAACTAGGAAAGTACTCTTAACTTTGACCTCAAGATTTTGGACTTGGATTTGCATATCCTTGATGAGTTTATTAGAGATGTCATGGGTAGCTCACAAGATAGATAGTGGGTCCTTAGGCATATTTTATTCTCTATTATCAATCCTCACCTTGATGAGGTAAAACAAATCTTAATGGGTTTGCCATATCATCAGGTTCCCCTCCTAGATGAAACTCTAAATAAACATCCTCTTCATGCTATCAAAGTCTCTATAAAAACACCATTGTATGTCCATGTCACCTTGAACATCCATATGTGGTATATATGACCTTAGGACCATCCCTCAAGTTGTTAGGGATGTAGGAAGTATGCCTAAAATTATGGAGGGTCAAGGATAAGGTAGAGGGGAGATGAAGGAACTAGAAGGAGAGAAAAAATAAAGGAGTGTAGGTAAAGGGGGAATGGGTTTGAAAGGATGAAGAATTAATTGGGAGGCCAATGGGAAGATTTGATCTCACCATTATTCTAGAGTAAGGTTCACTTGAGGTGGGATTACCCATAGGAATGGTTCATGGAGTAATATGAATGAGATATGCTGGTTGAAGGCAAGGATACTCAAGCCTTGGATAAGAGATGAGTTGAGGATCCAATCATCAACTTGATCCTACTAGTTTTAGAGGGGTCATTAATCCCTATAGAGGAGGTGAAGTTGGAACTCAAGGATTTTAAGTTGAATTTGGAGTATGGGTCACCTTTTGTCTCTTCTTTGGCCTCTTTTCTTGGGTTAGCTTTAATTAATGTGATGAATAGTCTGACTATGATGGTGGGGGATACAAGAGATGATATCAAAGTATGTAGAGTCATGGAGGGTAGTGTTGGGATAATTAGAGTGGGGACCAAGATGGTCCTTGTTAGAGGTGATAAGATTTTGAAGGCTATTGTCATGCCTACTATTGAGGCAATACCCAAGGAAGGAACTAAGAGGACTCCAAGATATGAAATGGGAAGATCAAAGGGGAATGGGGAATTGAGGATGCTTATAAATTCCAAATCCCAGGGTACTTGTCTAAAATATGGAGGGGAAGTAGTGAGAAATAGAGAGGGGGAACAAAACTAGTGGACATCAAAATAAGGATTTGGAATGAGGCAGGAACAAGGGGTAGAAGGGAAATGGGAAGAGATGGAGGAGTGAATGGGGGGACCTAGATGGATTCTTATTGGGTACCTCATTCTATGATTTCTATCTAGCTAATGGATGCATCAAATATTAGATATTATTATGTTAATGGTTGAGTGGGCTACACTTGGGCTATTTGGTGTTGTGTAGTCTAGGTGTGACTCTATTTGGGCATGATCACTGGTGATATTAGATAAGGTGGAGGTAGAGTGTGAAGAGTAAATAAAGGAGGTGGAGGTATAACATGGGGATAAACTAGAGGAGGCAAAGGCAAATTGCAAGGATTAACTAAAGGAAGTGGAGGTGGAGCCAAAGCTTGAGGAGTCAGGGATGCCAACAAAAGTGAAATATGAGTTGGGGATGTATATTTAGGAGGATAAGGTGTTGAGATGCCCTAAAATATTCTCTAGGAGATGGTTGGATATATTGAAGTTGGGTCCTCAAATAACTAAGTAGGAGATGGAGGAGTTATAGAGGGGCTTGCCTAAGCCTTCTTCCCTTTCTTTTTTTCCTTCAATTATATTTAGGATAACACTTCCTAGTCATAAGTGATATTCAAATAGTTCTCATCATCATCTTTGGCTTGATGACCATAGTTGATGTTGAGTCAAGTTGAGTATTATGTCAAATGGGACTAAATAACCCCTTTAGGGTCCCACTATCGAATCTTTAATTTTACAATCTTGAAGGAGTCTATCCTAACTACCATATTTTTTATTTAAGAGAAGTTCCTATATATTTGACTTTTTATGGTGATCGAGAGATATGAACATGACTTGTACTAATGTTTTATTAAAACCTAATAATGTTATTCACCAATTCATATGTGATCTCTTATTATAATAAATAATTAGGTACATAATATGGTAGGTGTAAGGGGTCTTAGAGGAATCCTATAACTTAAATCATTATGTTATATTTATATATACAATGGTCTATAATGGCTATGATAGAGTCCTATATTATCTTTGAGAGTTAAGGCATTAGAGTTTTATTGATTTCCTAGTACACCACTAGGTAGAAGTGGTCATAGACATCCCAAACATGTTGGTGGAATTGGTTGCCATACAAATTATGCAAGACCATGTGGACATTTGGGCCACTAATAACATACATATGAAAGTATAAAGGCTTTAATGAGAGCATCCTAAAAATTACATCAAGTAGGTAACTCATCATGTAGAAGTCACACCCTTTTTGAGAATTTTTAATGACATGGACTAACTTGAAGTTGATCAAGCCTCTAATGTTTAGGATGTTAGAGTGAGATAGGATCATGTGAAAAATGGGCACCCACATCTTGTTAACCTACTACTAATCTGATTCTCTAAATAGTTAGTTCAATAGGATCATGCCTACTCAAACCTCCTTTGGGAAGGTGCATACTATGTAGGAATTGATATTTTCCTTGTTGACTCACTTGGAGTTGGGATTATATTATATACTAAATTTACACCCTAGATAAGTCAATTATACCTTCTAAAATTTTGGATAACATGGAACTATCTATGAATGTAGGCATATTACTAGAATAGATATATCTCTAAATGATGGGTTAGCTCCCTTGATATATCTATTTAGGTTCTCAGATACACTAGACTAATCTCTTATTTGGGTGAAAATGGAAGAAGGAAACATGAAAATAACCTATATTAATGAAGTTTATAGACCAAGGATATCTCTACAAACATACTTGAAACTTACAATATAAAGGTAGATTACTAGAAGTGATCTCAACTCGAGGTTATTATAGCATAAGTGTTTCTACATAGAGGTAATTTGTTATGAATTTCCAAAGGTGATTGAATAAGAGGTCTTATATTATAAACTACTATTATTATTCACACTTCAAATACACCTAAAAAACATTTACACTTCATGAGACCTATTAGAATAAATGTTACTCACATAATGCATACAAGAGCAAAATGAATGCAAGGAGAAAGAATCATCACTTGCCATCCACATGGACTACTTGACATACTTAGGGAAGAATTTTAGAGACCAAACTAGTTTAATAACTTTATTCAAAGGAAAAATAATATGCCAAACTAGTAAGGCTTTACCATACCAATTATGGATATTTTACAATGCCAAAATGGCTTCAAAATATAGAGAAATAAGATAAGAGAGAGAAAGAGTGACATTGGGGAGTCAAAATTCAAAGTTTCAAGTTTTTAAGACCAATTAAAATTCAATGGAAAGAGTTTAAAAAATTCATGAATTTATCTTGAACAAGTGTTGATCTAAAATATGACATCCTCCTAAAGTTAGCATAGGGATACTTCATTATCCTTCTTGAAAATATTTTATTTATGAGGAGTCCACTTAACTATATTGAACTATCATGGAAATAATCAAAAAAATTTCACTAACTTGATAATATGGAAACATTATTGGTGTAGGTTATTATGCACCCCTGTAATTGATTATCTTCTCTTTGCCACTTGTTACTTACCCTTATAGCAACTCACTAGTCTTCTAGGCCTAAACTCTCACACTTATCACCAGGATGACCTAAATATACTCAAAATAGTTCATTTTAGAGATGTGAGACACATCGTAAAGACTTATTTGTCCTCTGGTATATCAAGTATACTTAAATAAAACCCAAAATCACACTTCTCATCTTCAACTTGGTAGTCACGTTACTCATAGCCTATTATATCCAAGACTTCCTAAAATATTTATCTTAGTATATGAGTCTAAATACATTAATAAGGTAATAATTGGGTTTAATGAGTTACACTATATATCTACACACCTTACACCATGATTTTAGCTTATATATTCCTTTTTACACCTATAAATCACTTTAATTCTTGCACAAAACACATAATTTGATCCATTTGTACAAGCGATGGTATGTAAAAAATAAGTGGTATGGATACTAAGAGAGTGAAAATTAGGTAAAAATCACTTTCTAATGCAATTTAACACTTTTGGATACAATTGTCTTCATCTTTTTCTCATCAGGCTCTTATGAGGGTTTTTGGAGGGTTTTAGGTAGTTTAGGTTCTTAGAAATGGTTCATAAATGTTAGACCCCTAAAATTAAAAATAATACCACTAAATTCAATTAAATTATCCCCCTAAACTATCCCCAAGTGATAAAGAATGAATGCATCTTTTTTTTGTAGATGGGAGTGAAATAAGATGCTTCTTAGGTAGCTACTTTGTATTATAGACACCCCTAAGACAAATTGAGGTAAAAAGTGGCCAATATGACTTATTATATACAAAATAATGAGTCTCATAAACCCTTTACTCTCCCATTAAACTTGTCACATTTCTTTTGAATATCACATGATCATAGGAATAACATTACAAGTCTATGGTTTATGCTTATTTCTAGGTCTAAAAGGCATATATAGGGTTTTCTAAGTATTTGACCACCTATGAGTGATAAAAACGGATTTAGTACCTTTTAAAAACTTATTTACTCTAATTAAATCCTACACATCATTCCATAGTGCCTTAACACTCTATCATTCATTCTTTCACCATAAATTCAACATGAAATGGGTGGATATGCTTTAAAAGTATACATAAATTACTTGGTTCCCATAGATCAATCACCAGATGAGAAAAAGTGAGTCATTAGGATTGAATAGAAAGATTAGAGGTTCTAAAAATATTAATTATTTTTCATCAAGCACAATCCACTAATCTTTAAACTATGACCATGAAATAGAAGATCATAATGACCTCTAACATCCTCCAAGTGCACTCACTCTAACTCCTCTTCTCTAATTTCTAAAAAATGACAATCATTGACCCTTTTTGAGTTGTCTAAGTGAGATATAGGAGAGATAAGATGGTTTTTCTCAATTTTTGATTTTTTATGCCACTTGAGCTTTAAAATGACCTATGCAGATTCTAAGACACCTTCATATAGCATTCACACCTATAGATGAGTCAACCCGAACTGTAAAAATACCTAAAACTAATTTTTTTGCATGCGATCTTGTTATTTTTACATTGAAAATAAAATATTTAAATTTCAAAGCTTTATATGGCTCTTCTCTAACATATTTTATGTTATATTATTTATTTAAACATTTATGTTTTTGTGAAAAAACTATACAATCCTTAAATTGACCATAAGGTAACATAAAAGGATATTAACACAAATGGACAAGTATTGCAAAGGATAAAACATGTTATGTGGCCCTAAAAGTATGGATTCAATTAATTTATGACCACAGTATCCATTTTCAAACCTAGGGGACATTATGGAATGTTTTAATATGTAGGGGTTGGCCCAATTTGAATTGGGGTGCAATTTTGGTCATTACTTTAGCAATTTCTAGGGATAGCATGTTTTTTATTCTAAGGAGAAGTTTCATTAACCTTACATTAGGAATTGGAGTCACTAATATGATTATATTGAAACTAAGATGCCTATTAAAATAGTCCAAACTCACACCAAACAAAACAAGAAACAAACACACAAAATAAGACACCAAGACACACACTTGTACTCTTTAAGCACTTAGGTAAAACATACCAACATCGCACACCAAAAAATGTGCCCAACACTTATGGAAAACACACACTTATCCTAATATATACAATATATCAAAACACTTAAGGTTAAGGATAAATTCTTCATTGATTCAACTAGGGTCAATAGAATCACTTCTACTTCATGAAAATAAATAATCCTAACATGAATGTTTGTCAATGAAAACTTGCTTATGGAGGTAAGAAAATGACTTACCATTTTTGAGATTATGCTAACAAAACATTTGTCACTTGAAACTCTCATGAAAACTCCATATATATTTCTTATAAGTTTATTTGACTTTGTAGCTTTCTTGTCCTTTATCATGTTCACTTAGAACTCCTTAATTTGATCATTGGGAGTCATGAAACCCTTCCCAAATTCAAATTTATTTTAATCATGATGTGTTTGTTGTTGAGAGTCATCAAGGCTATCCTCTAGTTTAAAAAACACTTCATGATCTACTAAAGTTATTCTATACTTGGTATAGACCCCAAGCTATTCTTTGTGCTCATTAGGTACATGATTGACCTCATAATCAAGTTTTTTTTCATTTTAAAGTGTTATAGACCTACTTACCTCTTCAAAATTTTGGACTATGGAATTAAATTATTTCCACATATCATCTACCTTTTCTTGAGGTTCATACTCATGAATATTATCCTCTTTGGTAGGTAGAAGTGAATTCTCACTAGGACTGTCATACTTTGTCACAACTAGGATATGAACATCATAATCCATGTGTAAAAGGTAGTTTCCCCATGTAACCTATCTTATAGTGTCATCATAATTTGCCTCAAGAGATCCATCAAATTATTCATGGATTATGTATGTACAAAGACTAGTTTATTCAATCTACTCATATGGATCAAATCCATACTGCTTAACTCCCCATTCATCAAGGTAAAAGTTAGCTATTGCATCAAGAGGTGTTAGAGATTCTTGATCACTAGGGTTATCATATTCATCAATGATGTTACATTTCATGTTTGATATATAATCAACATATGTATCTACATGAAATTGAGATAGTGGTTCAGATTTGATTGATACTTTAGCACCATACTTAGTCCTAAATGCCATATAAGACTAATCTAAATTCAATTATCCTCCAATATTATTAGTAAAACCTCTTGACAAACAAAGGGCTAAGTGAGGTGGCACATCCACAACCATAACATATTGAAGAATAGTGAAAGTAGGGCAAACATGAAGGACAAGTTTCAAAAAATTTATTGTGTTAGTTATCTTGGTAGTTGATCTATTTAGTTATATCAATCCCTTAAAATGAGGCTCATACTTCAAATTCAACTTATCAATTAATTTCTTGGGCATGACTGAAGTATTTTTTACACTATCAATCAAATAATTTTTAACCAAATCATCTCCAATTATGATAGAGATATATAATGGAGGAGGTTTGTCTACTTTTTCAATTTTTTTGGTTATCCTTCACTATGCTTCAATGTGTTTATCAAGGCTACCTCTTTCCCACTAGGCTACTAGGTTTCCATGCTAAGTTTAGATAGCTCTTCTTGGATCAAGTGTGATTATCCAATTATTTTTATTGTATCCCACATTGATACACTTACATGATCCTTCTTAATCTTCTCTAAAATATTAGTAAAAGATCCAATAACCTTAGATTGTCCACTAATAGGAATAGTTTTGTCTATGACTTGAGAATTATGAGGTGTGAAAGGACTCTTGGCATTCTAGTTTATTTAATCTACTTGTGCTTTTGGTAGTACATTAAACATACTTTCCCTTTGGGATTTTTTAAATCTCATTGATATTACCATCCCCTTGAACCTCTTCAATTACCTTTGTTTTTGACCTTGTGTTTATAACTATAGGACTTGAGTCTTTATTTGATTGTCCTTGGTAATTCAAAACACATGAGCCTTCTTAATAATAATTGAATGAAGTATACCCCACTTGAATACTCTTTCCATTATTTTATCCTCCATTAGGTAACTTCTCTTGAACCATGGTTGGCATTGTTCCAAAATTTTCCATGAAAGATTGATTGAAGGACTCATTGACATAGGTAGATGGATCATAAGGTTGATCCTATATAGGTTGAAACTCATGCTCTTGATCAAGATTATTTTGAGTAGGCACTAATTATTTTTAGGTTGATATATCATTGGGATTATAACCATTTTATTATCTTTCTTGAAGTAGTTATCCTTGGCCTTAGAGATGACCTTGAAAGGGTGGTATATTTCCTTGATAGTTTAGATAAGACTAATTGTGTTTATAGGATATTTGTAAAGGTCTTCCTTATTGCTTTTGTATGATCCTTTCTAGACCTAAAATATCTCTCTTTTTGCCTCATTATATTTACTTAATTGACTAGGGGTAGTTAGTTTATGTTTTGGTGTAGGGATGGGATCAACAATAGGTGTAGGGGTTTGTGAATTAGGGAATAGAGGCATATGGGGTATTGGATAAATCTTCCTAGATTTAATCAAATAGTTCTCAGCCCTAATGGCCACTTCATAGGAATTAAGTGATGTATCCCCTCCCATAGATTATACCATCATAGAAATATCACTATTAAAATATTTAAGATAATAAAGGAAAACATGATATGTATTAGGCCTTAACAAGATTAATATTATATCCCACATCTTCTAAAACCTTGTGCTAAATTTTTGAATAGATTTTTGATGTTCTATCCTTATGTTGATTAGTTACTCAATCAATGACAAGTTGTCATTATTATCCTCAAACCTTTTCCTCAAATCATAACCCAATTCACCCCATGTGGTGATAACTTCAAGAGCCAAAGTACCATAACAATCAAGATATTTCCCCTTGAAATAAATAGCCAACAAGATAATATATATGTTTTCCTCAATGATATTATGTATATTGTAGAAGTTGGAAATGTTTCTAATGTGCTCAATAAGGGTAATGTCAGTCTCACTTATTTATTAAGGGACATGTTTGAGGGTTGATATGGGAATTTAATCACAATGGGAAAGTTTTATAGGACTATATCCATTGAAATAAATAAAATTTAGGTTCCTTTCCATGATGTATTTATAATTTTTCAAGATTGGGCCAATCAAAAAATTTATTATAGGTATATGAGAAAGGTATGACCTCTTTGGGTAAGGATTGGTGTTATCAAATCTATATAATTTAACTGAATAATAAGTAATCTCTTGGAAATAAAATATAATGCATTTCATATGGGATATTGTGCTTACCTTAGGCATGAAAAAATTCACTAGTCTATAACCAAGAGTCAATTTTTGGACTCATTAGATACTACAAGAAGTAGACTATTACAACCTCTTTGTTATCAAGACCAACATATACCTTGAACAACATTATTGGACCATAGGTCCCACTAGGCATGTCAAAACTATTACATCCCAAATTTTCACCCTAGATAAGTCAATCATAATTTCTCAAATTTGGGATAACATGGAATTATATTTGAATATAGGCAAATTGCTATAAGAGATAGATATCTAGCATATTGTCTATCTCCCTTGATCTATTTTTTTAGGTTCTCAACTACACTAGAATAATCACTTATTAGGGTGAAAATGGAAGAAGGAAACATTAAAGTAACATATAGTAATGGAGGTGATACACCAAGGATATATCCACAAACATGCTTGAAACTTCCACTATGAAGGCATATTACTAAAATAGATCTAAACTCAAGGTTATTCTATCATAAGTGTTTCTACATGGAGGAAAATTTCTATGTATTTCCAAAGGTGATTGAATAAGAGGTCTAATATTATACACTAATAATCTTATTTATACTTCAAATACACCTAACAAATATTTACACTTCATGAGACTTATTAGAAGAAATATTACTCAAACAACACATACAAAAGTAGAATGGAAGCAAGGAGAAATAATAATAAATTGTCATGCAAATGGACTACTTTACATACTTAGGAAAGAATTTTAGAGACTAAACCATCTTATAAACTTTATTCAAAAGAAAAACAAAATTTAAAACTAATAAGGCCTTGCCATACCAATTGTGGATAGTTTACAATGCCAAAATGGATTTGATATATAGATCAATAGGAAAAGAGAGAGAAAGAGTGATGTTGGGGAGCCATAATTCCAAGTGTCAAGTCTTAAAGACTATTTAAAATATAATATAAATATCTATAAAATAGATCATGAGGTTCTCTTGAATAGGTGTTAATCTAAAATATGACATCCTTCTAAAGTTGACATAGGTATACTTCATTATCCTTCTTAAAAATATTTTCTTGATGAGGGGTCCACTTAACTATCTTGAGCTATCTTGGAAGTCATTTAACTATGTGAAATAACTTGAGAATATGGAACCATGATTGGGGTAATTAATTATGCACCCTTGAAAGTGAGGATCTTCTCTTTTACACTTGTTACTTACCCTTGTAACAACTCACTAGTCCACTAAGCCTAAACTCTCACTCTTGTCACTAGGGTGACCTAAATATACCCAAATATTTCATTTAAAATATAAAATATAAATATTCATTACTTATTTTTCCTCTATCCTATCATGTAGACATAAAAAAACCAAAAACCAAACTTCTCATATTCAACTTGGCCATAATATCACTCATAGCCTATTCTATCCAAGACTACCTACAACAATCAGCTTAGTAGAGGAGTATTCATATATGACTGATGTGATTATGGGGTTTGTGGAGTTATAATACATATCTACACAACTTCAATAATGACTTTCACTCATCTATTCCTTTCTACACCTTTAAATCACTTCAATTATTGTAGAAAACACATAATTTGACCCATACATACAAGTGATGGTATGGAATAATTGAGTATTAGGGAGCCTCAGAGAGTGTTAAGTAGGTACAAATCACTTTCTATTCCAAATGACCACTTTTGGATGCATCTCTCTTCACCTTTTTCTCATTGGAATCTTATGAGGGTTTTAAGTAGTTTAGGTTCTTATAATTGATTCATAAAGGTTAGACCAATAAACTTCAAATTAGTGTCACTAAATTCAATAAAATTACCACCCTAAACTAAAAATAAATTATAAAGACACCATTCATCTTGTCCATATGGATGGGAGTGAAATAAGTTACTTTTCAGGTAGCTGTTATGAATTCTAGACACCCATGAGACAAATTGAGGGAAAAAACCACCAATCTAATTTTTTATTTAAAAATTTATGAGTATCATCAACCATAAAATCTCCCATGAAATTTATCACATTTCATGGGAATATCACATGATCATAGGAATGACATTATAAGTATGAGATTTATGCCTAGTTCTAGGTCTCAAAGGCATAAAAAGGATTTTCTAAGTATGTGACCACATATGAGTGATAAAATTTTATATATTACCTATTAAACAAATTTTTAACTCAGATTAAATCCCACACATGATCCCATATTGCCTTAATAATCTACCATTCATCCATTCACCATGAATACACTAGGTCTACAAGTTACATTTCTTATGGAATATCTCAAGTTTAAGATAAAATAGTAAGAAATTTCAATATTATTATTACTTATATGAGACCATGGAGTCATTTTAAAACCCATTATGACCCATTTTACCAATTTTAAATCCCTAACCATTATTTTGGAGAGCTTAATACTTCAAAATTCTCAAAACTAGCTATAAGCCTGTTAGGACAATATCAGGTTTTCAAATAGAGTTTGAACTTATTCTACCTTCACTTGATTAAGAGTGTTTAGATTGATAAATTTATGATTTTATAACTACCTTAAATCCTTAAATAATTCAAATAACCTCTACTTCAAACTTTGGAGAGGGCTTAAGTCACCTGGGTATATTGTATGCTTATGTGTGTTCCCCTGAGACTGGTCTGCCAACATAGTATTCTAAGAGTCATGTTTCCAACACTAGGCCCATAATTTCATTATTATTGATAGTATATAACCTTATTAAAATATTAAAACCTCTCATTTATTTTCAAATAATAATCCCATTATTTTTTCAAAACCAACTTTCTCAATAGTTGACTATAATTATGTATGAAGATTTATGAGTACAATAGTTTGGAGTTTTGATGGTCTAGGAACCTTATTCAAGATTGGAATATTCCTTCATTAATGATATTATGATAAATAATTATCTTATTCAAGTCCTTGTATCCTTTGTGTTTCTTCATTATCTCTATCCGAAGCTTATTTTCAACTTGAGTCACTATAGGTGTTGTTTAAGGTGGTCTTGATTGTGTTTGATCTTGAATTGATTCTCACAACTAATCTTCAATATTATTTGATATATTAGTAATATTATTATTATTATTATATTTATAATATTATAGAAACCTTGAAACTCATTTATCTTTGGGAACATCATTGTTAAAGCACACTTCTCCACAACAAGATGTATGTGGTTGTCTAGATGGGTTATGTATGTGCATTTTGAGATGGTATTTTAAGCCTATCATGCGATTTTATAATCCTTGATCCTTATAAAAATGCATTATAATTTTATTTCAAGATTCATATCCTCTTGAAGGCACATCATCAGACCCCTATAATTTTGACTTCCTACACATAAAACCCTATAGGTGTCTATTAGGTATGTTAACTTGTTTTTACTTATTTATCTTTAAGGTGCCTTAGAGATATATTTTTAATACAACCTTAAATGGAAAATATAAAACACCATGATATGAGGGGTTGATAAAAATTGTAATACCCTTGACTTTAATCCACTCATATAATGAAAATTTTTGTAGCTATCAAACATTATTTTATAGACCACTGGTATTTACTTCTAGCACAAGGATATGGGTTTGCCTATCCTTCCAAGAATAAACATACAAAAATAAGTTTAATTAAAAATTAAATGGGTGTATATGAATGTAAATTATAAATTCATTACTTGGTTCACACATATCAATCTCCAAAGTGTAATTAGATGATAAAAACCAAGCCATTGGGATTGCATATATAGTTTAGAGGTGCTAACAATGTTAATGATTGTTCATAAAGTCAAATCCACCAATATTAAAAATATGACCTTGAAATGGAATATCATAATGACCTATAACATTATCCAAGTACAATCACTCTAAATCCTCTTCTTAAGTCTATACAAAATGAAAATGTTGACCCTTTTTGAGTTGTCCAAGTGAGTGATAAAAGAAAGAAGATGGATTTTCTAAATTTTGGTTATATTAAAGCCACATGAGATTTAAAATTACCTATGGGGATGCCAATACACATTATTAAATCATTTAAAACTATAAATGAGTCACACCAATCTGTACAAACACCTAAAACTGACCTTTTTGTAGGTGGTCTTTTTTTATGTTGAACCTGCACTATTTTAATTTTAAAGATTTCTCTAAATCTTGTCTAGAATGTGGTATGTTAGAATAATTATTGAAACATTTGTATTTTTTTGAAAAAATTTACAATTCCTTAAAATCATCAAAAAATATCATAAAAGGATATTAAGATAAATGGATAAGTATGACAAAGGTTTGAACATATTATGTGACCCTCAAAATATGACTTCACTTCATTTAGGACCATGGTGAACATTTCCAATCCTAGGGGACCTTATGGAAAGTTTAAAAATTTAGGGGTTGATCCAATTTGACCTAGGGTACAATTTTTGTCAATATGTTCTTAGCCCATTCATGGAGGACATCATAGATATAGTAGGTATCCATCTAGGGTGATAATGTTGATGCATCATATGATAAAGAGAAGTCTAGGAGGGAGTGTTACACCTTGAAGGAATTTATAAATATATTATCAATTTGGTGTCAAAATATGGGTGAGCATACCTACACATTATTAATGTATTATATGTAGATGGTCTTATGGAGGATGTCATCTAGTAGGTTGACATAGGGAAATGCCTTTGGTTTATCCATAGCTCTATAGATTTTGTACCTTTTATAATACTGAAATTGTCCTCATATTCATCTATCTAGTTATTAACTTCAGTAAAATCCTTAGGAACCTACTTAATTACCTTAATTATGTCATTATAGTGTATGTAATTAGTTAAACTAGTAGGGAAAGTGGTATCCTGATATCAGGTTTGGCCTTCAAGTTTGAAGATGTAAAATATATTATATTAGGACCAAGGGGAAATTAGAAAGGTTTGGGAATTGAAGGCATGAGATATATGGGTTCTATGTAACTTTAAATGTAAGGAGTGTGATATTTATTCTAAGGAAACAATGGTAAATATTAATGGGGCTCCATTAGGATTTATAATCGTATGCATACATCTCCTTGATTAATGGAATTTAGAAACTCACTTGTTCCTTATTTGAAATTTAGTTGGTGGATGGATTTTTCTCTTTATTTATAAATATAGAATCGAATTCAAAGGTGATGATCCTTTTTTCCACCTAAATATATCAATGGTGATGGGATGCTTTCAAAATTGTCTAATAAATTCTAAATTCCTATTATATTAATGCCTGGTACATGGTTAGCATGCAGTCACATCTCTTAGAGGCCTCTAAGCTAACTCTTACTTCTTGACATGCCATACATTTATTGGTATTCTCATTAATAGTCAACACCTAGGCATGGTTCCATACTCCATATCATTCCCCTTAGTTCGGTGACATGTCACTTGGGGACATGTGGCATACCTTAATTAGACTTTGAGTCTCATTTGTACTTGATTTTGAGATTGCTGGGTCACAAGTGGCAACTAGTTCATCTTCACACTAGATGACATGGTAGCTTCCCATTCATCTAGGCTTTCTTTGGCTCTAACATATTTGACATGTTTGAGAGACTAAATTTTATAACTTTAAATAATAAGGTAGATTCTAATTCGATTGACTCTCCCAAGATCTAACATATTTGACAAGCTTTGGGAATTGGCCTTTCTATCTCCTAATGACATGGTAACTTCTTATTTGCAATGCTCTCTCATGCTTTGGTAAGTTTGGGAGACTAACTGATCTGACTCCAAATGATGTGGAGTATTTCCATTTGATTAATATCTAACATCTATGATAGGTCTAGGGGAATGACCCCTCTGACTCCAAATGATGTGGAAGCTACCCATTTATTTGGGATCTCCTAGGATTTGATATCTCTAATAGGTCTAGGGACTATCCTTTTTAAATCAAAATGACTTGGTATATTCTCATTTCATTGGGCTCTCTTAGTATTTTACATCTCTTATAGGTCTATGGGACTAGTTTTTTTTACTTTTGATGATGTGGCAACTTACCATTCAATTAGGCTCTCTTGAAAGTTGACATATTTGATACGTGTAGGGGATAGGACATTATGAATCCAAATGATGCAACAATTTCCCATTTAGCTAGGCTTTCTTGTGCTATAACATGTATAATGCATCTAAGAGGCTAGTCTATCTAACTCAAAATGACATGGTGATCTCCCATTCAAGTATAATCTATGAATTTCATGAAACTACTAAGTAATCAACATAAAAGAAAATGATACATTAAATCTTACCTATTAAACATGGAGAACTCAATTTACCACAAAGGATAAAAAGTTTGTTGTTATAGGAAGGGAACTAGACTCTAATAAATCTGAGTGAAAATCAACCTACAACATTAACTCCATGATTTACTAAAAGAAAACAAATATTACTTAATTTTTAGAGAAATTAAAGGAGGCTTGTTACTACTTGAAGAAATCAAGGTGATATGTATTCTAAAGTTTTAATCAAGTATCACCAACAAGAATAAATTAAATAACTCTAAAGCTCTGATTCATGAAATTTTCATAAAGGTTCCCCATTTTATATAAATGAGGAATGTTGGCCATAAAAAATGGTGACTTTCATAGGGAAATTGATAAGAATCACTTAGAACCCAACTAGTTTCTTCTTCTTTCCTTGCTCATCACAAAGATTATATTATGGGTATTTTATTGTCCTCAAAAAATATGAGGCACTAAAGTATTACAATAGAAATCATTATACTAAGCTTCCACCCACAGATGGACACTAGAGTGTGTGAGAAGTGATTTTCATTTTGATTTTTTCTTACATTACCTTTGAGTATTCAAGGTTGGAATAGTTATCAAACTTCATTTAGGGCATTGTTAGATTGGTGGCTTGGGGATAATGACTAGGACATTACTCTATTTATAAATTGGCATCCATAACTCTGATAGAGATTCCTTTGGTCTAGTTCATAGCCTTGATCCATTACTATCTAGGTTAGAAATCTTATAGTGCAGATTGACTATATAACACATTCAAGGTAGACCTAAAATTTAGATTTTGCATGTTTTTTTAATTCTTTTCTAATTTTCTTAAGAAGATAGCATTAATTATTAGTCTTATCCATTAAGGTTTTGGGACCAAGCCAAGGGTGAATAGATAAGGGAGAAGTTTTGAATAGCTAGTTATTCCTTGATCAAATTGAACAATCCAATATTTTCTAGAGATATTACTTCAAATGTATCTTGGTGTCCATCCTAGGGTATAGGTTTTTCTAAAATCCACTTGTTTCTTATAGAATCATTGGCCTCTCATATCAGGATGTCAAAAGTTTCCATTACAGTCCTAAAATTTATTAGACTCAAGGCTTAAACTTGGGCCTCCCTACTTCTCAATAATCCTCCCAATATTTAGCCACCACCTAAAGTAGTTACTAATAACATCTTGGCATAAAAATAAAAATGCAAAACAAAGGAGGGACTAGAGAGGAAAAATAAAACACAAAATAAAAGCACACAATAGAAATAAACACATGATGAAAACAAACACACATTTAAAGCAAATCTATTTAATACATGTACTGTTTCCTCCTACTTGAATTACTTAGAAATCAATTTGGAAGGGATAACTAAGAAATAGTGCTTCAAAAATTGACCATTTACTACAAGTGGTAAGTCATTTCCATTGAGATCCTTGAAAAAAAGGCATTTTGGCCTAGTATTTTGGCTATTTGGTATGGTCCCATCTAGAAGGGATCAACTTTTTAATGTTGTCCCTTCTTCTCATGGGCCTTGTCCCACATGAAGACTAAGTTTGAGATTCTAAAGGTCTTGACCTTCACCCTCTTGTCAAACCACCTATGGATTGTGTCTTAATGCTTGATAAAGCTTTATGAAGCTTCATCATATGTTTGTTCTAATTGAATTAGGTCTATGAGTCTATAATTGACTTTTACATCTAGTTCCATGAATTGTTACATGGAATTATAAGTAAGAATTTTTGGAGTGACCAAAATGATCAGCTATAATATGTAGATGAGAAATAAAGGATAGATTTTGAGGACTTGTTTATACCTAGTGCATTCTACCCATTAAGAAAATTTTAGCAATGAGGGTCATTCTTGGGGATTATCTCTAGTTGATTTCTTGATGGATTTGATCAATTTTTTATTGGTGGATTCTATAAATATATTTAATTCAATGTAGTGATTAGAGGATAACATCAATGTCATGCCATTATCATATGCCCACTTAGTAAATTCCATAAATTTAAAGGTGGGGCCATTATCATATACTAAATAAATGGGGACCCAAAAATGGGTGACTATGGAATACTTAAGGAACTTGATGATTTCATCAACGGTGGTCATTTTAGTTTCAAATTCCTTTAAACACCTAGCACAGAAGTATGTGCCCATGAGGATGAAATTACAATTGGATAATGAATTAGGGTTAATCACCCCCATGAAATCTAGTACCCATTATACAAATTACATAGACTATATAACATGTTTCAGTCACATTGTAGTGTACATTTCTATTTTACTAAAGGTTTGGAATTGTTGATAAAAAAACATGAGTTTCAACATCTCTAAATAATGTGGGCCAATTCTAACCATCCTAGAGAACATTTTGAGCCATGGTGTTTGTCGTAGGATGGTAAAATCTTAATTTTTCATGAAAACTTACCATTATGTCCTTGTCCTCTTCTTCTGATACACATCAATGGTATATTTCTTCATGGTTTATTATAAAGATAATTCCTTTATTTAGCATATAATGCATGAATTTTAATTGGAGGTATCTTTTCTATGTATGGTTGAGTCCCAAGGGTGCATTTACATAAATTAGAAAGTGTGTAATTAGGGAATCTATCACTACTTTGTTGTTCCACCTAGTGTATCATGATTCTTAGGTCTATCTCCATGATTATCTAGGTTAGGGCTTATCCCCAGACTAATTTAGGTAGCTTTATTTCTAAGTCATATTATTAAAATTTCATTATCCACTAACTTCTCCTCTCACCTAGCTCATTTTTCCCCAACATTTACTTTATATATGAGTTTGGGACAATAGTATGCACTTTGTTATAGAGTATGTGATGCCTAAATTTATTCATTTCCTTATCCAAGGTAGAATAATAGAGTTTGAAATATCTAAGATTAATGAAAATAAAAGCCATTGGGTGTTATTCTCCTTCTAACCTATAGGTGAGGCAAGTATAAATGGTGTGCTTTGAAGTGAAAAGGTAAACATAGAATTCCTACATATAGTCTAGGATGATAAGGATCTAGGATTACATGATAACATCTTTGATATCTTAGAAATATTTCCTCGACTATGATTGACACTCCACTTTAGCATCCTATTTTAACATTGCATTCAAGGGCTTCACTATTTCATAAAATATAGAAATAAACTTATGCACAAAGTTTATTTTCCCAAATAAATATTATAGATATTTTGTTCTATTAAGTAAAATTAGTTTAAAAATTACATCTACCCTTTTGGGATCAATAACAATACCTTGTCTTGTGACAATGTGACTGATAAGCTTACCTTCAGTGACACTAAACATGATCTTCATTGGGTTTAAAGAGATGCCATAACTTTTGCATATTTCAAATAATTTTTGTATGTGGTTTACATTATGTAAACTACATTTAGAGAAAACAATTAGGTCATCCATAGATATTATTATGCACTTATTTATCATTCCCTCAAAGTCAAAGTCCATTTCACTTTTAAAGGTTGAACCAACATTGATTATCCTAAAAGGCATAAGTTTATAATTAAATATGCCCCACTTGGTGGTGAAGGATGTCTTTGTTCTATCTTTTAGCTTTATTAGGACCTAGTTATAGCCTAATAAGCCATCCAATAATGGCATCATCTAGGAATTTCTCACCATTTGGATTACCTCATCTTGTAAGGGTAATGATTAGTTATCTTTATCTAAGGTCCAATTCAAATTCTAAAAGTCCATGCAAAGGTAAATTTATCCATTTTTATTCCACACTAGGACTAGGTTAACCACCTAGGTGAAGTGGAATATTGGGAAGATTATCCCTATAGATAGTGATTTTTGAACCTCCTTATGAATAAAATACTCTAGGATTGAGTTAACCGGTCTCTATCTTTGTCTATTGTGTTTTTGGTTAGGTCTTAAAGGGATGGTGTAATTAATTAATTTTAGGTTAAAGACCTTAAGGTCCCCATAAACTTAGGTAATTACATATTTTTACTTTATCAATAATATTTGTAACTATTCCAATTCATGGTTTATCCAATTTAGACCCATGTTAACTATCTGGGGGTTCTCTACAGGGCCAAGGTTAATGAGTCAACACTTATAGTATTTTAACTTAAGCATTTTAGCATAGAAGGTTGGTTTAATTCATCAAATTCTCTATTTATTGAAATAATCCCCTTAGGTATTTGATTCCCATGAACATTTAGGATCCCATCCTTTCCAACTAAATCTCAAGGTTGTCTATGTCTTTTTCATCTCTGATTTGGGCCTCAAATATCCCTTGATTAATGAGGAAATGGATGATTTTTTGGTCATATTCAAAGACTTAGATGTTATACACATTATATAGGATTAAAGGAGAGGGGATTAGTTCCACAAAGAACTCTTGTAGCTTAGTGTCATCTAGAGGGGCTAAGTTCACTTCAACCATTGCTAGTGAGTCTACTACCTAGTTTTCCTCTAAGGGAACATGGATGATATTGAACATATTGAATATTTCAATCAGGTCCTATGCTCTATGTTTATACCTTATGAGGTATGATATATTGAATTGAAACTTAGTTTTTATTTGGTTGACTACTAGTTTAGAGTCACTGAATACTCTTAATTCATTTACCTCATGTCCCAATCCAATTTGTAATCCCAAGATTAAATATTCATATTCTACCAAGTTATTCATGTAGGGTAATTGTAGCCTATATCATACTAAATGTTTCCTCCCTAAATTATATACAATCAAAACACTATCCCCACTACCATTTTTGGAGTGAGCTCCATCTACATAAAGAGACCACAAGCCAAGCATACCTAGGCCATGACTATTTTGGTTTTTTAGAGGTTTGGTGTTTAATGTGTAGATGCCTAGGTCTAAAGAAATTAGGTTTATTTTTTATTAATAATACTATATTTTTTGATCATATGTTTCATGAATGATTCCCTTTCCACTCATATTTGATTAGCTACTCCTTTCTATGACAACCACATATAGGAAAATTTTGTGGGCATATACCCATTGAGGGATTTGGACCAATATATATTGAGGATCATACTATAAGGTTTTAGGATGTTAACCACTTGAATATCTAGAAAATTTTGAATCATAAGTTATGATTCCAATTATATGTGGACATTTAATAAATCACATGTCACTTTCACCTCTAACTTATCCAATTGAACCATTACCTTATCTAGTTTTATGGGGGATAAACTAAGTTTATAACATATGCTTATCGATATCACATTGGTTGAGGATCCAATATCTACTAAGTATTTATGCATATTCTTTCAAAAAATTAGATGGCTAAAATGAAAAAGTGAAACTCCATCTTATTCTTATGAATAATGGCATTGATGTGTGATACTCTCATTTTTGAATGGGTCTATGGGGTTAGCTGTTGAGTCAAAAGATTTAACAAAATGTCCCACTACTTAATGATTTGGATAATATTGTGAAAGGTAATGTTATAATTTATTTTATTCATATACTCTACTATGTTGTAACCCCCTTATTTTTGGACCAATGGGGTTTTCACATACACCTTATGCTCTTAATTTTTTAGAGGTGGAGGATCATTCTTGGCATTTTATTCTGGTGTGGTTGCAACATTATTTCAGGGGGTCAAGGTAGGAAAGGTTTGTTTTTGTTGCATACTCTTGGTAAAATTACAACATTATTTAGGGGGGTCAAGGTAAGAAGGGGTTGTTTTTTTCTCTTACTCTTAAGGGTATAATTGTACCTTTGGAATTGATGAAATGCTTACACCTCACTAATATCATTCTCTAGCTAGTTTTATTCTTGAGTGAAGAAATCCAAGGTTTCTAATACCTTAGAAGTACTAAGGGCCTTACCAAATTTAGAGGATTATAGATGATTAGGTACTACCTCATCTTCTTCTATTTCCTTTTGGAAGATCTCAAAAGCATAAATGAACTCTGTGCAATCTATCTCTCCATGTGTTATTGTGTTATACACTCAAAACCAATTAGGTAAGGCTATCTTGAAGATATTAATCTTGAGGAGCCTATTGGATGAAGGTTTTTGTGGGTTATAAAGGTGGTTATATCTCCTAATTGGCCTTAGATACATGAAATTATTATTGGATATTTTTGTGTTAGAACTTCTCATCTATCTCTATAGCCCTAATAAGTCATTATTGAGATTTTGTACCATTCACTGAATGACATCTAGCTCAATTTTATTAGAATATCAAGTCATGGTTTATGTGTTGTTAGCTACAACTAACCTCACTTGATGTTGAGTTTGAAGAATCATATGCATACCCCATAGGTTTAGGAAAACTAGTTGTTCATTTGAAGTGGGATGACCCAATGAAATTTGATGCATTATAAGGAGTGATTAAGGCACATGTTCATTATAGTTAACCCTATGTAATAATTTCAATGTGGGAATTTATGGTAGCATGTCAGGAATGGGGGTCATTGTATATCCTTGGGGGTTTAATTACCTACACACTTTGATGGACCTTACATATGCTAAGGATATGATTTTTATAGCTATGTATTTTCTCAAAAATATGGTTGGCTAAGTGTCTAGAGCATTATTGAGTTATAGTTAAGGGTTTAGTTGGTAAAACATGGTTACCTGAATATACATCTTTTGGAACCTAGCATTGAAATTTATAATAGGATAATTAAGATTCTTTTTGATAAAATTAATTGCTAGTATAGGACATAGGGATCTATTAATTGTCTAAATTGGGTGAGGAAAGTATAATTAAAGTGGTCCCAACTTAGTATAGAGTCTTAGAGAAGGTTTAAGAACTAATGATAGGCAGAGTCCATTAGAGTAAAAGGGAATAATGTGCATGTCACATCCTTATGTTCTAAACACAAAAGTAACAAGGTGGTCTTATTGTAGGCTATGTGTTCCTTGATAGTTCATCCTACATGATGGGTGAAATGAGGAAACTACCTCTCAAGGTTCTTGGGTAGAACATGAATGATTCTTGGGACATTGATGGCTAATCTAGATAACTAAGCCATCTTAAGATGTGTGTTTTGGATAGGTTTTAGAGAGGATATGATAGGAATTATGGTAGGTCTAGGTTGATTACACTTAAATTTTTATGGAAAAGTAGGGGAAACTAACAATCTAACTCAATGAGACCTAGCCCAAGTAATAGGTGAAGTAGTCTCTAGGATGTTGTACAATTAGAGAATAATTAGCTCATTGTTACTAATAAACCAAACTCAACATATTATTAAAATGAAATACAATCAAAACAAACATGAAGTATCATATCATTACTTATAGAACCAATTATTATTCACTCCAATATGTTTGTTATCATAAGACACCTATGAGATCAGACATTCTTTGAAAGGGATGGTGGGGACAACTAGGGAATTTCATCCTCTATTTTAGGACTAATCTAGGATTAGTCTAGGGCATGACTATGGGTATTGGACTTCAAAAATGGAGTCTACATGAATAGTCTCTAAGAGATGTACTATTACCACCAAAAGTTCAATATGTTTTACTTCACATAGGTTAAGGATAGTTATGAATACTTGAGTGTTGGGATTGTTATTTATAAACATAAGGGAAAAAGGAGATTTCAGATTCACTAAACAAACACAAAAGAGAGGGAATGGTTATTGAACCAAGTGACTATGTCATAGTTATACCATTTTAAATTATGTTTCACTAGATTTTTACCTCAAAGAACATATAGTGGGAGATTCCTTAGGGAACCATGACTATGCCTTCAATGTGAATTCCAACTAACAAATAGTATTAAGGGTTTATTATAAAAAATACATAAAATACATATGATATTTTATAGTTAGGCATACAAATTATTATCACTACCAAAATACAAATGAAATAACTCACATAGAGATTATAATAACTAACCACATCATAATCGTGACATACATAAAGTGACAAATTGTTAACCCAATTAACCTAACACTATTGATAATTTAAACATGAAGATGATGTAAAATTGAACATAAAAGAGACCCTTTGTATAAAATAGATATTTTATTAATTAAAAGAGTAAGAAAATTCACCAATAATTGATCTATGCCTCTATTACAGTCTAGAGTGAAGAAGGAAATGTAGTGAAATCTTGGCAATAATCCAACAACTCTTTTGAGCAATTTTTTTGGTCAACCTTAAAATGCAATAGAATATTGTATATATAGATAGGGATTAGGGATAACATCTAAAAAACATGAGGATCCCATCTTAGGACATTATGGTCACTCTTTATATTTTCAACCATATTTCAAAATTTGAACCAAAATAAATCCCAACAAACTTAAAATAGATCCATGGGGGAACACTAGTATATACATAGAGGTAGATAAGAGGGGATGGCTCCTAACTACTTTGATTAGCCACTTTTATCCTTTATTATGATTTACACTAGGTTAAACTCCTTATCCAACTTGGATAAGTTCATTGGAGGCTACATGAAGATCACCTCTTTCTGATCTACCAATCTCTATGAGATCTGGAAAGTATTTTCCATTAAGTCATGGACTCTAGAATTATGGTTGACACTTGTAGTGGACTGAGTTGATAGGTCCATCACCACTTGGGCTCCTTCCTAGTTTACCTTGGTAACTTTATCCCTCATAACCTAGTTTATTTAACATAGGTTTATTATAAATTCCCCTTGATCAAGTAAATTGTTATCTAGGTGGAATAAAATAAATAAATTTACCCCCTTAAATTAGGTCAATATCTTCTTGCCCTCTTCTAAGAGTTTTGTTGTAATGTAGGCCAAGGCTAACTACTCCATTTTTTATCTCATGTTATTATTGTAAGTTTGGTATAAACCCAAATTTGAGTTTTGTATCATTTTGAGATTTGAGAACATCCCCTTATTGATCATTACATATAGCTTATGACACTTCTCATAAATTTCTATGATCCTCCTCATGTATGCATGTATATATTTTATAATTTCATCAATATCATCCCAAGTCCTCACTACTTTATTAAGTATTGATAAAAGTAGGAGGGTGTCCTTGAGATAACCAATTAGTCCAACTAGGAATGTACTCTTCACTAGGGCCTCAAGAATCTAGACTTGGATTTGTATATACTAGAGGATTTTCTTATACATGTTGTGGGTAACTCAAAGGATGGATAATGGGTCCTCAACCATTTTATCTTCTCTAGTAGTGGTCCTTACCTTGGTAAGGGTAAATAAATATTGATGGGTATACCATATCGCCAAGTTCCCCTCTTGGATTAATATCTAAGTAAGAATCCTTTTCATGCTCCCAAAGCCTCTATAAAAAATCCATTGTCCATCTAGGTCACCATATACATTCATATATAATGCATGTGACCCTAAGACTGTCCTTTAGTTTGTTAGGGATGTAAGAGCTGAGGCTAAAATGGTGGTGAAGGGTATAGGATGAGGTGGAGGGGAGATGGAGGAAGTGGAAGGAGTGAAAGAGGAAAAAAATAGAGGTGGAGGGGCCATGTGAATGAAATGAAGGAGAACAAAAGGGGAGGACCATGGGATCATTTAAGCTCACCATTGTTCTTAATTAAGGTTCACCTAAGGTAGGATTACCCATAGGAATGGGTCAAAAAATAATAGGGAGGAGATAGGCTAGTTAAATACAAAACTAGTGGGGCCTTAGGTAAGAAAGGGGTGATGAGCCCCATAAATGTCATGTTATTGTGTCCATCTATTGTGCTCATCTTGTTTTCCTACCATGCTTTTTGAAACACTTTTACATATAATTCCATACTTTCATAAACCATATAACAATATGTTTTCAAACTCTTTTAAATAGTTTAAATTATGTATTGAAATTAATATACTATGGTTATCTATTATTTTAAGATTATTTTTTGATGAATGTGTTTCTGAATATGTTTAGGAGAAAATAGGTATATAACACAGAGTATCGTGTAGCAAAAGGGATCTCATTACATAGACCATCTTATATCCATTGAGTGACCAAAGCTATAGATGAACATATTTTGATTCTCTTCTAATCAAATCATAGGATCGACTCTAACCTCCATGGAGCTCAATAAGGAAGTGATAAAATAATGAAACAACCATGTTTGTCTTGTAGCAAAGTGACAAGATTCACATGAAGAGTGTCTTTAGCGTAAAAAACCAATTTATATTATTCCAATTGTAATATTTCTTAGAATAGAATGTATATATTATTTTATATAAAAAAATATCCTATATATTATATAAATATATAGTAGTAGAGTTGAGATATATAGAAAAAAAAATTTACTAAATAGAGATTGTCATAAGTACATTGTGTTAAGCAATTGTGATTGTAACTTCATGCAAAAATTCATTGTTTCAATTTTGATTAATATGAGTGAGAAATTTTGAGTTAAATATAGTTTTTTAAGAGGGTTTAATTTGAATTTGGAAGGAGGAAGGGACCCCTTTTGAAGGTTACAGTAAAAAATCAACCCATTTAGTTAGCTAAGCATGTTATTTGATTTCTTTAAGCATTGAGTGTTTCATTTTTGAATTATGTGAGTTACATTTTTTTTAAAGATTTTTTTAAAGAAGATTCTCACACATATTAATTTATTTTAATATACTTTTTATGTCTCATTTCAATCATTTCATTTACTACACTTTAGCATCTTAGATACAATTAGCATAATGTCAAATTAAAGATTGAGTGTGCATATACAGTGAAGTCATCCTATCAAGTCTACATCCTCGAGTTGAAATTTAAATGAGATAAAAGGCATAGATACATGGTAACTCTCTCTATTTGTTTTGATCAAGAGAAATATATCTAATTATGAATTAGCTACTAGTCATTTTTTATGTTGTTGCTAGGGAAGGGTGTCACACACTTGTAATCTTCAATCTTGATAGCAATTGTTTATGGATGTTTATTATTTTTTTAGGCTTTTTATTTTTTTTAGATTAAATATTTCCTACATTCATAGTTTAAAATTTAACTTTTTGTAATTAGGATGGTAAAAAATTTCAAAAATCCCCATATTACTAACCTTGTGTAAGTAGGGCAGGTAAAAAATTATAAGAAAAAAGTGGTTGATGTATGCAAAGTGAAGGGGAATATATAGGAATATTTTTTATTGAATCTTCAAATGTTGTTTCAATATTGGAGATTAATCCTACATAAAATTAGGAACATGAAAGAATTCTTGAAAATCACTCATAGTTATCAATAGAAGAGACTAAGAAAGAAGAATTTTTTGGCTAGAATGGTAGCACAAATTGGAGATCTTGAAGAGGTTCATACCCTTAGGAGAGGCCCACATGTGTCACCTCTAATAATTCCCACCTTATCATCTCAAAATCAATAATATGATGTTTTCTTACCTCCATTACCCAATTTTTTGGTTGAGACATTCAAAGCTATTATTTCTACTAGAAGAAACACCAGGCTAATAGAATCTTCTAATTTAAAAACACAATTTGCTGAGACACTAGTTGAATCTTCTAAAACCTCCACACCATCCGCATTGTATAGGAAGCAATACATTCCTAAGAAAAAATATAAATTCTCTATCTTATACACCCAATTAAATAATATAATTGATAGAAATTTTGAGCATTGGGTAGTAATAACCTCCCATCTACCAACCCAAAGGTTATTCATGGGGGATTACTAGGAAGAAAACACTACCAATAAGTCTTCTAATTTCAAATGTTCTATCCTTAATCTTGATATAAATGCACCCATGAGTAATATCCCTCACCCTTCCCTCCCTACCTTTAGATAAAAAGTATCTAAGGACCCAAATACATTTCTTTTTGTGTTTGACATCTTATGTCGTAGCTATGATTATAATCAAGATGCTTAGAAACTCAAACTATTTCCAACAAAATTGAAAGATGTAGTGCTTAGATGGTTCATGGGACTTGGAAATGATACCATTTCTACTTGGGAATAGATGAAATTTTTTTTTTGATGAAATATCAAGACTATTTTTATGGGTAGAAACTACAAGAGAAGTGACATTTTTTGAATGACCCAAGCTGATAATGAGTCATTGGAGTATATGGAAAGATTTGTTTTTATCTTAAAAAAATCCAAATAAACTAAAATGGATAAGGAATTAGTCAAGATGATATACCTAAAAGGAATTAGAGATGATTTTGTGGAGGCACTAGATCTAATGTCTGGTGGTGATGGTTCTACACTGTCATTTGATGAAATAACAGTTCTATGTATGAACTGCTCCAAATCAACCATGAAAAAAAGTAGGGGTAGAACCCTTCCTGTAGCATCTACTATAAGACTATATAAAGATAAAGTTAGAAACCTGATCTAGGACATGAAGTAGGACATCATCAATCACCTACCTACTTAGCTTGATACATTACATACATGGAGAAAACAAGAAGAAACTGAAAAAGCCCTAGCCACCTATTTCCCTGAATGTAGAAAGAAGGCGGATTGCACATGCCATTCCATAAAGGCTTAGGTAACCAATATCATCAATGAAAATACTAAGATAGTAGAGTTTCATGCCATAGGAAAATATGAGAACCAATTTTTTCTCATGGCTCAATGGAAACCATAGATACAAAAACTAGGTATGCCATCAAACTCTATGTTTGAAAATTCTCAATTCTCAAATAATCCTCAATATGTTTCTTGGATTAATATACCCAATACAAATTGGTCCCAAATTTTTTTTTATTCACCCTAAAACTAGTTATGGATGCAATATACTGGATAACAACCTCAACAAGGGCAATTCCAAAACTAATAATGGTTTTATCCCTCTAATCCATGGAAATAAAAATGGAGAGGAAATTAAGGCTTTCCCTAGTAAATGCAACAAAAAAAACAACATGAAATAATTCCAAACACTCATTAGAATATTTAAACCACTCTATTACCTACCCAACCCATCCCCAATCCTATTAATAAGTTGGTTTAATGGATAAAATCTACTAAAATAATGTAATATCTAACATACACATTGGATATTAATCAAGTTCAAATTCTCTCAAGTCATGTTCTTCCGCAACCCACCTCACCCATAATCACAAAACACTTTGAACCAGCTCCACTCCATACTAATCTAGAGCTACCCATAGCTAGCCCTAAGCCAAGTCCATCAGAAAATAAAAAAGAAACTTATAATCCTCATTTTTTAGAGAGATTGAGCATTTCATGTCTTGAATAAGAGTTTAAATTTGATATCTTAGGACAACTCAAAAATATGTGCATCAAAATCCCACTCTTTCAAGTAATAAAGGATTTTCTTAAATATAATAAAGATGTTAGAGATCTATGTTTGAAAAAATTAGGAAGAAAGAAGAAGGATCCTAAAATAGTCCAGGTCATTGGCTATTAGTATATATTATGTTGGGAAACATAGTTCCCAAAAATATTCTGATCCAGGAAGTCCTATAGTTAATGTTATCATCCATGGCCAACCCATTTCTAATACTTTATTTGACTTGGGTGCAATCATTAATGTGATGACCATGGAGACCATGCAATAATTGAAGCTTACCACTCTCCATCCAACACCTATTATCCTCTAGATAGCTGATAGATCTAATATTAAGCTTGAAGGAATTATTGAGGACCTTGTTATCATTATGGATTCTTAGAGATATCTATCAAAATTTATTTTACTTCAATTGAATACTAATTTATAGGGTTATCATATCATCCTTTGTCACCCATGGTTGTCTATTACCGATGCCTTTATTGGCTACAGGTCAATAAAAACGTTAATTTCCAATGGAAATGACACCAAGAAATTGGTGGTATATCACTAGCTCAACCTTGCCTAAATGATGAAAAAATTATTTGGATTGATGACCTTAAATAAGTTATCTCTTTGTATACTCTCTACATAATTGACCAGAGTCTAGCTTTGTAGGCCCAAAAGAACACACTATCATTACTAGTATCCTACAAAACACCTATCAATAGGATCATGTAGCAACCAACCTATTGGAATGTAAACCATGCCCTCTTCAGAATACCTTTCTTGAGAATGATTTTGTTTAAAACACAAGAAACATTTGGTCATTATATCAATTACGTCCCCATCAATTCAATTCTCCTTTAATCACCAATGTAGAGACCATACTTTCTTTAACAAATTAAGTAGACATCCTACCAAATAAACCTCTCAACATCAACACTTCCTTAACACCCCAGCAAGAAAGTCAATTACATACAATGCTAATAAGTCACACAATATCATTTTCCTAGGATTAGCATGACATGAGAGGAATACCCATAGATTTATGCATGCATCAAATTTATATTAAAGAAGAATGCAAACCTATTCACCAACCCCAAAGATGAATGAATCCTGCAATCAAAGACATTGTCAAAACTAAGTTAAAAAAAATCTTAGATACAATATTTATTTATCCTATATTAGATAGTCAGTGGGTCTCTCTGATAGTCATTATCCCTAAGAAAGGAGTTAAATGGTGTATTTGTGTTGACTAGAGATATTTGAATGTTGCTACCAGGAAGGACTACTTTCCCCTTCCATCTATTGATCAAGTATTGAATATGTTAATAGGGAAGAAGTACTTTTCTTTCCTAGACAACTATAGTGGTTATAATAAAATATGAATTACTAAAAAAGACTAAGACAAAACCACTTTTAATTTCCCATTAAGAACATATGCCTATGCCATCTTGCCATTTGGTCTTTACAATACCCCAACTACTTTTCAAAGGGATGTGTTGCTCATATTTTTGATCTCTCCCATGATTATGTTGAAATCTACATGGATGCTTTCACTATCTATGGGAAGACATTTGAAGAAACACTGACCAAATTGGAGAAAGTTCTTCAATACTACTAAGACCATCAAATTTATTCTAAGCAATGAAAAGTGTTACATTCTTATGACTGAAGGGATTGTGTTAGGACATCACATATCCCTTGCTATAATTCAAGTTGACCCAAAAAAGATAAATATCATCAAGTATCTACCCACACCAAAGAATTAAAAGGATGTTAGAATTTTTCTATAACATGATGGTTATTATAGATGGTTCATCAAAGATTTTAGTAAAATTTCCACCCCATTATTTGGATTGCTTACTAAATATGTTAAATTTACATGGATTGATGATTATTAAAATGCCTTTTAACAACTCAAAGACTTTCTCATAACAAATCACATTCTTAGAGGGCTTGACTAGAATAATCCTTTTCACATTCATACAGAATCATCTGACATCACTCTAGGAGCTGTCCTTAGCCAAAAAGATGAATCTCTAAGTTATGAAATTTATTTTATCATTAAGAATCTTCAAGGGGATGAACTAAAGTACACTATAACAAAGAAGGAATTTCTCATCATCATCTATGCCATCAAAAAAATTGACACTACATTATAGGTTACCAAGTATTAATCCACACTGATCATACTATCTTAAGGTATTTAAATAATAAACCTACCGTAATAGGCAAGATAATTCATTGTTACTTTTGCTATAAAATTTTGGTATTACCATTATGGACATACATGGTAAAGATAATGTAGTATCAAATTTTATATCTCAATTATAAAATGATGAACACAGTCCTATTATTGATGATTATTTTCTTGATGAACATTTATTTGTTGTAATAATTCAATCTCCTTGGTTCACAAATATTTTTAACTATCTTATTGCAGGACCACTACCACAACATTTATTAGCTAGGGATAAATAACACGTAATCGAAAAGAGCAAACATTATTACTAGATTGTAGCATATCTCTTTATCACTAGACCAAATTTAGTTATGAGAAGATGTATTCAAGAAGATGAATCTTATGACATTCTTAGATCCTACCATGATGAGCCTTATGGGGGTCATTTTGATTCCAAATAGACCACCATGAAAGTAGTCACTGCTAGATATTATTGGCCTTCCTTACATAGGGATGGCATGATGTACACCCATAGATGTGATCAATTGTAGTATATGGGAAAACCCACTCACTTTGATGAAATACCATTACAACCACAACTAGTTTTGGAACCCTTTGACAAATGGAGACTAAATTTTATAGGTCCCATTGATCCTAAATCCAATAACAAATAATACATACTGGTGTGCAGTGATCATGTCACCAAATGGGCAAAGGTCAAAGCCTTAACCCATGCCCAAGATGACAAGGTAGTTGAGTTCCTCTATGAATAAATATTCACTTGTTATGGATTTATAATAGAAATAGTCACATACCAAGGCCCACAATTCATGTCAGACCTCATAACTACCTTGGTAAAAGAATATGAAATTAGACACAATAAATTTATCCCCTACCATCCTTAGTAAAATGATCAAGTAGAAGTGAGAAACCATGAATTAAAAAATATCCTCACTAGGATTGTTAGCTTGTATAGAAAATATTGGTCAACTCATCTTCTATAAGTAATTTGGGCTTATAGAATCACATGGAAAACCACAACTAGTTTTACTCCATATGAACTAGTTTATAGTAAAAATTGTATTCTACCTATTAAGTTTGAACATAAGACATTAATGACAATACTTGATTTGGGCTTAGATATTTCTTAAGCTCAATAATATAGGATCATACAACTAAATGCAGTTGATGAATTAAGAAAGGAAACACTTCATCATACTAAAATAATGAAAATACAATGTATAATATGACATGATAGGTACATCAAGACTAAGAATTTATAAATAGAAGATTGGGAACTCCCTTTTTACTCTAAATAAAAGGATCATAAAGTAAATATGCATTCTAGATGGCTTGATACCTATGAGTTTGAATGGGTTTTTGACAATGGAGCTGTAAAGCTCATGACCATTAACTATATTCAATTTCAACTACTTTTTAATGGTCATAGGCTCAATCTATACAAGAAACCATTCTCTAAGGAAAATCTCACTCACCAAATTGTTGAATAAAAACACCCATATCTTTTTCATGAATCAAATCAGCATGTTCCTATAGTTGAAGGGTATTTCTATCAACCCTTCTCTAATATTTTCCAAGAGTAATAAAAATTCCTATAGCCAAGAATAAGTCATTCCTAATGGATTGGTTTAGGCTGAATAAAATAATACCCTCTAGATTCTTATGATTTCAATTAAGTTTGGACTAAAAAAACTTTAAAAAAAATTAGAAAAATTATCAATGAAAACATTTGGGTGTTGTTGACATATGTTGTCTCTGAAAACTAGGTTACTAGCTAATCGACATTCATTAAAAAAAGAAAAAAAAAAAAAAAGAGAAAAGGAACTACTTCAATAAAAATATTTTTTTCCCTTGCTTTTACTTTTAGATTAACTCCCTTGGGTAAAAATACATTTTCCTTCTTACTACAGGATGGAAAACTTGTCACTATAGGTTAAAAAAACTTGCCACTACAGGTTAAAACTTGTGGCTGTAAGATAAAAGTTATTGCTATAGGATGCATGTCTTTATATAGGATGTCTTCCTATATTTCATCCTACATCAATCATTTTATTCCACTCAAACACTATCATATGCCATGATCACCACTTCACATTATCATTTACATATTTATGAAAGGTTTATATATAGGTAATATAGTAATTATTCTATATTTATTTCTTATCATACATTTTAATTATTTATAAATATGAAGAGACTTAATTCTATCAATGCACCACCATATCCTCTTCTTATCATTCCCACTTACCATCTCTATCATTGTTGATGTGACCATTGACATAACTACTACTACTACCCCTTACTCTTCTCATGAGTTTTTTGTACATGTCAGCCTTCACCCCTTGAGGATAAGTGATATAGTAAGCTGGGGGGATTTTCTCATTACTTCAAAAGGATTATTTCACCTCTCAATGTATAAGTCAAATATCATTCTACCATTACCCAAAACACTTATACAAATACCCAAACCTATAACTCATGCATTATGAGAGGCAATTTGTTGAAACATTAACCACTAAATATTACTCCCATGACCAATAGCCTAGAAATCTTGGCCTTGTTCTAGAATATAATATGGATTCAATATTTTGATAAAATATAGTCCATGCATGAATAAATTGTAGAGGAATTTTTTGGTATATTGTATAATAGTTTGGCCAATGGAATAGAGTCTTGGAGAAATAAAGAAGGATAAGAACAAATGGAACACATTTTTGGAGAGTTTCATAAGGAACCTATGTAGGAATAAGCTGAATAATTGGATTAACCTATTGTATTGCAAGTGGAATTTTCCACTCTTAAGGAAGCCTTGCAAGAAATTGAGAAATTAAGGAAGCAAATGCAAGATCAATCTGGTGGAGGTCTAGATGCACTTATTGTAGTAGCTTGTCATTTATATCCCCTCAGTATAAGATCACCCTAAAACCAACATTTCATAGTCTTATATAGAGGTCAATAAATAAAAGGAACCTAAGCTACCCTTGAGGTTAGGTATCACTCCTATTTTGGTATATCTCCTAGACTATTGAATTATATGGATAATCAATTTGAATCTCTGAAGGAAGTGATGAGATAAAATAGGAAATTAAAGGAGGAAAATAATTTTAAGTAAGAGAGCATCACCAAACTAAAACAAAAATTCTAGGACATGGCTAGTATAACACAAGAACTCCTTGATTGCAGGCCTCCTACAAAATTTTATTTAGTTTATCTTGAAGAATAATGAACAAGTTCAGGTTTAAGAGAATTTATTGTGATATGCCCCATGAATTTATTGATCCCCTTTCTTTTTTTTCCATTTATAAAATAATATCATAGGAAGAACAAGCACAATTGTGTGAATTATACTTGCATAATTATGTTGTTTCATATGATAGAGAGTGGAATCTCAATCTATATGTTAGAGATGTCCAATTACAAAAAAAAAAAATCTTATTTTTTAAATGAATAAAGAAGAGGAAGATAGATAGTAGAATATAGGAAAAAGGAGAATATGAGTCAGCTACTCATTAGGAGGAAATCAATGACACCTAATGTTGTTATAGCAGAATGGGATGATATCATGTTGAAACATGAAGTAAAACTTGGTTTGGTGAGAATTGTGATAAAGTTCAAGATTTTTAGTTAGGACTGAGACCTTTTACTTAGCCTACTATAAGAGAATCATGTATCAAATAATGAAATGAGCTCATCCTAGTATTAAGGAAGAGGGAGCCCTATTATCCTTTTAATTTAAATGCAACATTTACTAGGACCACAACATAAATTCTTCTTATAGGTAACATGGGATCAAAATTTATGAATCTAAAGTTTAATCCACCCCTGTTCTAGTACCCTATTCTAGCTTGGCTAGACAAAACCCAAGTGGATGAATCTAGAGAAACTAAAATATGGAAGCTATTTGAACAAAGGCATGGTTTCTATGCTCACCTTTCTAGTGGTGTTATCAATCTTATGGATTTTAGATTTATTTGTAAATTGGGAATGAACAATTATGGTGCCCAAGTTCGATCAAGAGTTCAATTTTGGGGGTGTGATGAGCCCCATAAATTCCATGTTATTATGTCCATCTATTGTACTCATCCTTCATGTTTACCATGATTTTTGAAACACTTTTACATATAGTTCCCTACTTTCATAAACCATATAGCATTATGTTTTCAAACTCTCTCAAATAGTTAAAATTATGTATTGAAATTGATATATGATGGTTATCTATTGCTTTAGGATGATTTTAATATGAATGTGCTTTTGAATATGTTTTAGATAAAATAGATATATATCACAGAGCATCTTGTAGCAAAAGGGATCTCATTACATAGACCATCCTATAGCCACTGAGTGATCAAAGTCACAGATGAATAGATTTTGATTCTCTTCTATCTGACTCATAGGATCAACTCTAACCTCCATGTAACTCAATAAATAATTGTTTGAAGAATGAAACAACCCTATTTATCTTGTAGCAAGGTCACAAGATTCACATGAAAAATGTCTTTAGTGAAAAGAACCAATTTTGGTTATTTCAATTTGAATGTATCTTAGAATAGAATGTGTATATTAATTTGCATAAAAAAATATTCTATGTGGTATATAAATATGTAGTAGTAGAGTTGAGATATATATAAAAAATAGTATTTACTAAATAGAGATTGTTAGAAGTACATTGAGTTAAGTTATGATTGTAACTTCATGTATTAATTCATTACTACACTTTTGATTAATATGAGTGAGCAATTCTAAGTTCAATATAGTGTTGTAAGTGGAAGGGTTGAAGCTAAAATTATGAGGAAGGGCCCCCTTTAGAAGGATGCAACAATAATCCAACCCATCTAGTTAGTTAAACAAGTTATTTGATTTCCATTAACATTACAAGTTTTATTTCTGAATTATGTGAGTTATATTAATGTTTAAGATTTCTTTTAAGAAGCTTCCCATGTATAAGCATTTATTTTACTATAATTTTTTATGTTTCATTCAATAATTTCACTCACTATACTTTAACACCATATATACAATTAGTAGAATGTCAAATTAGAGATTAAGTGTGCACATACATGAAGTCATCCTATCAAGTCTACATCTCTAGGTTGACATTAATGAGGTAGAAGGTATAAATCCATGGATACTCTCCTTGTTTAGTTTGATCAAGATAAGTATATCTGATTATGAATTAATTTCTACTCAGGGGGAAAGGATCCAATCATCAAATTATTGATACTAGGTTTAGAGGGGTTACCAAGACATATAAAAAAGGTGGAGCTAGAACTAAAGGCATTCAAGATGAATTTGGAGTATGGGTTTTCTTCTATTTCTTATTCAAATTATTTCCCAAGTCAGATCTAGGTGATATGATGGATGGTCTAATCGTGATGATGGGGGATGATGGTGGAGGACATGAAGTTGTAAAGGAGAGTATCAAGATGACTAGAGTGGGGTCTGGAAAAGTTCCTAATAAAAGTGATAGGCTTCTAAAGGTTTTAATTATTCTTGTTATTGAGATCATGCCCAAGGCAGGTATCAAGAGAAATCTAGGGTATGATATGGGATGATCATAGGGAATGAATAAGTGAGGACACTTAGAAGGACCAAGGTGAAGGGTAATTAGGTTAAATATAGAGGGGAATCAATGGGAAATATAGGGGGAAGAATTGAACTAGTTAGTTTTAGAATAGGGAGTTAGAATGAGGTAGGAACAAGGGGTGGAAGAAAAATGGGAAGAGATGGAGGATTGAGTGAGGGTATCTTAATGGGTTATTGATAGGTACCTCATTTTGATATCACTCTTGAGATATTGGCCACATCAAATCTCAGCAACTATGATGCTATTGGTTAAGCAAGTTATGCTTGGGATGCATGGAATTGTGTTGTGTAGTCTTAAATTCTAGGGCTTGGTCACTAATGCTACTAAAGGAGGTAGAGGTGGAGTATGAGGATTAATTGGATGAGGTGGAGTTGAAGTGTGAGGAGAAACTAGAGGTATACTTAGAGTGTGAGGAGAAACTAGAGGAGGTGGAGGTGGAGCCAAATATTGAGGAGCTAGGGATGTTGGTGAAATTATAAAAATGAATTGGAGTTAGAGCTCAAGGAAGAGAAGGAATTGGTATACCCCAAAAAATTATATAGGAGATGGTTAGAGCTATTTGTGTCTGGTCTTCCATAAATTGGGTAGGAGCTGGAGGAGTTATGGAGGGGCCTACCTAAGATTTCTTCCCTTCTTTTTCTTCTTTGTTGATATCTAGGATATCACCTCCTAGTCATTAATGACATTCAAATAAATCTCATCATTGTATTCATCTTTATGACTATATTTTATGTTGAGCTAAGTTGAGTATTGTACCAAATGGGTCCAAATAAGCCCTTTATCACCCCACTACCAAATTTTGTATGTTATGAGGGTGAAGGAGTCTCACCTGATTGACATATTTTATATCAAAGGGAATTTATTATAGATGTGGCTCTATATGGTGATTGAGATCTATAGGAATGAATTTTTTTAATATTATACATAGAAACTAAGGAATTATTTTATAATTTTATAGACAATCCCTTGTTATTCTAAGTAGTCATGTATATAATATAGCAGGTGTAGGGGGTCTTGGAGAAATCCCATGACTCAGATCACTATGTCATTTTTATGAAACAAGTAGTTATAAATGGTTTTTATAGATTCTTAGATTATAATTGAGATCCATGGCATCATAGATTCATTGACCACCTAGTACACCACTAGGTAGAAGTGGCCATAGACATCCTAGACATATTGGTGGAACTAGTGGCCATAGAGCTTGTAGAAGACCATTAAGATGATTGGGCCACAATAAACCCATGTATTAAATGTTGAAGGCTTAAATAATATCATCCCATAAATTATGTTGAGTATTATATCATCATGTATAAGTTTCCCCCATTTTGGGCATATGGAATGGTATAGACCAACTTGAAGTTGATCATGCCTCTAATGTCTAAGATGCTAGACTGAGTTAGGATCATATGTATAAGGGGCACCCACATCTCATTGACATGATGGTAGTTTATGTATATGAATATAAAATTGAGTAGTATCATTCCTACTCATACCTCCTCTCAAAAGGTGTAGATTGTGTAGGCATTGATATTTTCATTTTTAACCTAATTGGAGTCATGGTTCTCATCCCAGTCATGGAGGACATCATATATTTGGTATGTGTCCATCTAGGCTAACACTAATAATACATCATATGAGAAAGATAATTTTATGAGGGATTAATATGTCTTGAAGTCATTCTTAGATATATTGACAATCTGGTGCTGAGAGGTGGGTCAGCACACCCAATCATTGACAACATCTTGCACATGGATGGCCCTGTGGAGGATGTCACCTAGCAATTTGGTCGATGGAAATGCCTCTATTTTGGCCATGATTATATGGATTTCATACCTTTTTTAGGACTTAAAATTATGCTCATATTCATTTAGTTGGTCTTTAGCATCAACAAAATCCTTGGGGACTTGCTTAGTTATTTTAAATATGTCATTGTAGTGATTTTATTTGGTTAAACTAGTAGGGAAAGTGGTGTATTGGTTCTCAAGTTTGGACTTCAAGTTTGATGATGTAGAAACCATTAGAGTAGGATAGAGGGAAAATTAGGAATATCTGGGCATCAAAGGCATAAGATACAGGGATTCTATGTAACTTTGAAAGCAAGGAGTATGAGATTTATTCTAAGGAAATAATATTAACCATTAATGGGTCAGTCTTGGGATTTATAAGCATATGCATACATCTCCCTGCATTAATGCAATGTGTAAGCTCACTTTTTATGAATTTGAAATTAAGTTGATGGTTAGATTTTCTCCCTTTATTTCTAAATCTACAATCAAATTTGGAGCCCATGATCCTCTACCACTAGCTAAATATAGTAATGGTGATGGGATGTATTCAAAATTATCCAATTGGGTCTAGCTTCTCATTATATTAATTCCCAACACATGGTAGGCATGAAATCACATCTCTTAGAGGCCCCTTAGCTAACTCCTTCCTAACATGTGTCATTCATTTATTGGTCCTCTCATTAATGGTTGACACCTAGGTATGGTTTTGTACTTCTTATCATTCCCATAGGTTAGGTTATTTTTTATGTACGGATAAATGGAACACCTTAATTATCCTTCAAGTCTCATATGTACTTCATTTTGAGATTCTTGGGTTATAAGTTGTAACTAGTTAATCTTGACACTAATGATGTGGTAATTTAGCATTCAATGAGGCTTTCCTAAGATCTGACATCTCTGATAGGTCTAGGGGACTAGCCTTTTTTACTCCAAATGATGTGGAATATTCCCATTCATTAGGGCTCTCCTAGGCTCTAACATATCTAATATGTCTGGGTTATTGGCCTTTCTAACTCTTGATGATGTGGGAACTTCCCATTCATCTAGGCTCTCCTAAGCTTTGACATATTTGATAGGTCTAGGGGACTAGCTAATTTGAATCAAAATTATGTGTTAGCTTCTCATTCAATTAAGATCTCTTAGGATCTAACATCTCTAATAGGTTTAGGGGTTTAGTCTCTATAATTACAAATTATGTGGCAACTTCCCATTTGAACAAAATCCCTTAGGCTCTAACATATTTGATAGGTCTAGGGACTAGAATTTTTGATTCCAAATGACATGATAACTTCCCATTTGGTTAGGCTCTCCCAAGCTCTAACATCTCTAATAGGTCTAGGTCATTGTCCTTTCTAACTCTTGATGACATGGAAACTTCCCATTCAGCTAGGGTCTCTTAGGCTTTGACATTTATGACAAGTTTGTGGGATTGGCTATTCTAACTCCAAATGATGTGGTAACTTCCCTTTGGTTAGGCTCTAATAGGCTCTAATAGGTTTGATGGATTGGCCTCTATGAATCCAAATGATGTGGTGATTTCCCATTCAAACAAGCTTTATGAAGTTCATCAAATGACTAAGAAAGATAAAAATAAAACTATACATTAAATCTTACCTTTAAAATATGGAGAGATCTATTTTCCATGGAGGATAATGATTTTTGTGCTCTAGGAAATGAACTATACTCTAGTAAATCTAAGTGAAAATTAAATTACAGTGTTAGCACCATGATCTAGTAAAAGAGAACAAGCACTACATAATTTTTTAAATAAATTAAAAGAGGCATGTTAATGCTTGAAGAAATCAAGGTGATGTGTATTTTGAAGTTTTGAGAAGGCATCATTACCAAGAACAAAATAAAAAACTCCAAATCTCTAATTCATGAAATTTTTAGAGGGGTCCCCCATTTCAAAGAAAATGGGGTGTGTTGTTCATAAAAACATTTATATAATTATAATATCTTAGCATGTAAAGCTAAAGCATTTTTTCAATAATAGAAACATTAAGCAAGGTATGAATTTGACATTGTATGGGGACTATAGTATGGGTATATGGTGTCTAATTAGTAATGGGCATGTTAATCTATTATAAACCAAGTGATTCCCCCATACCTAAGGATGTTGGAACATATGTAACTATACCAATTGATATAGGTATAATAGTAATGGTAGTAACTAGAGAATTATAAGTAGAAGTGAAGGTTGGAGCTAATTTATTTTTATCATCTCTTGGAATGTAAAATAATATATCAACCTTATGTGGCTTGGCATTAGAATAAACAATGAATTATTTGGCACTGACCTCCTTCTCTTTTTATGATTAACATTATCAGTCTTGATAACCATAATAAATTAATCAAGAGGGTTTGGAGTAGAAATTTTAGTATATTGAATGTATTATTTTTCTTATTCCCATATCATACTTAAAAACATATGTGTTAATGGTGCATCATGTGATTGCTCATTATTGAATTTTAGTCTTATTATGATTTTTAGATTTTATCAATGTATATATAATGAATAAAAATTTGGAAAGTAAAAAACAATTAAATAATAAATTTAAAATATATGAAGTATATGTACTCATTATGATGGGGGTTTTGAGCCTAAAAATTTTAAAAAAAAAGAAAGAATGGTGTAACTAGTCAAGGGTGTGTTTGATTTATAGGGTATCAAATATACTAATCCCAGTGATAAATAGTGTATATGACAACAAAGGTAATAACTATATATGGTTACACAATTAACATAAGAACATTATCTTATATCATGGGGTTCATTAAGAGTAACGTATTAAGGATAATCACTTATTGGTGCACTACAAGAGCACATGGGTGAACACTTCCTATGGTTAGAAATATACTGATCATATATATAGTAATCAACTATACTCTACTAAAATACATATATAGTGTTATCTTATGTCTTTAGTATTGGGTAAATACCCCTTACATTGTGGTGTATGGAAAACTACTAACCACTTTTCCTAGAATGATAACTACTATGAGTTTAGAAACTACCATAACATTGTATCTATGAAAACCAAATAAAAGAAATGTGAAATCCGAAAATAGAAGATTGAAAATAAAGGCTTAGATTCACCAATATGTTTTACACAATTTTTGGTAAAAATTAAATGTGATTAAATAAGTGTTTATATGTATATATAGGTGTAAAATTAGAAATATTATAATGCTAAAGATATAAAAATGATTAAATATTATGATTTTGACAAAGTTTCTAAATATAGAAAATGATATTTTGGGAAAGTACTAAGTGTATACAATCATAAATTCATAATGTCCATAAATCAATCAAGAATCAGATGGGATAGAGAGCACCTACACTTTAGATTTGGGGGCATATAATTGTTAAGTAGGAGCATGAATAATGTGAGGATCTCTTAGACCTGATTAGGGGATCACTTGTCACAACACACCATGTGAGGTAGGTTCCAAAGCCTATAGTCTAACACAATCTCATAACAAACCTAAAATATTCCTATGATTTAATATTTCACTAATCTAATAAAAATTAAATTAAATCTAATCTAGTGCACACCAAAGAATATGGCACAAAGTGAGGGTTAGTAAAGCAAACAATCAAACATGTTTTTAAGAGGTGAAGAAGAAGGAATTAGAAGAAGGGGGAAAACAAATTTGGAATCACAATTTATCTATCAAGGGGGGAAAATGAAATGGGTGGAGGGGAGAACGAAATAAAAACCAAGGTATAGAGAACTCTTTATCAAATTCAAGACACTTAAATTAGGTTTGTTAAAATTATAGACACCTAAATTTGGCCACCAATAACCTTCAATAAAGATTTTGGCCAATTTTCACCCAAAATGCACAATTTGGCCTAAAAACACTAAAATGCATTAAATGAGTTGAAATTCATATATTCAAGTGCCGATTTTCATTAAGGTATCACTAAATGGGGTAATGCAATTTATGAGCTAGCTAACATTGATCATATCATTTCAAGTTAAAATGTCAAATTTGCACCTGGGTGCTCTGGATTGCTCTTGCCTATCAAATATTCTACACAAGACATGTTCCTTTGTTATTTTTTTTGGTAACATCCTAAATGGGAATAGGGTTCCAATGCATTTCACATCACCTTTAAATTCCAATCTAGTCAAATTTTAGACCAATAATATGTCATTCTAGTCAATTTGAGTAATTTGTGCATAAAGTGATTAAACATACTTAAGAGATAATTAAACCAAATTAGAGCCTAATCAATAATTACAAGGAAAATTGTTGATTACTTGTTTTTAGAAATGAATATTAAATATCTGCATCATCAGGTGACCTCATTTCTTGGGAAGATATCCCTAGGCCATAAATGCCATAAATATCAGGATGCATGCCCTCTCATCAGTGCCTTCCATGATGCCCTCCATTCCTCTTACGTACCCCTTCTTACAATTTCATGATGAGGATAATTAAAAACTTAATTCTAAAAATTGAATTAATCCTCAACCACACATCTTAATCTTGAAATGGATGGTTGAGGTTGATTCTGATCGAATCCAAAAATATATAAATAGGAGGCCTCACAACATCATTTCTAATATTTTTGATGAAAATTTATAATGCCAAATTAGTTTTAAAATATTTAATCAATTAGTGTTACCATGACAAATTGACTCCAAGCCAAGCCAAGCCATAAGCCAAAGGTGCCAAGGAGAGATGGAGGTAGCCAAACTTCCATTGCCAAGGACCTCATGAGCACAAAATTGAGCAAGAGACTACTAAAAATCCATTTTGAGCATCTAAGGAAGGTGAAGGAATTATTTTATTTGATCCTTTGATTTTTAGTTGTGATTGTCATTTCCTTTTGTTAACTAAGCTCTCCCTAGTGTCTAGGCCTAGAGATGTTATGTTATTAATGTGTTTCTTTCATTTTGTTTTCATTTTTTAACTAAAACCATACTAACCATCCTCTATTGAGTAAAATTCATAGATCACAAAAACAAGAGGAATTTCAACCTTAAGGACTATGAAGAACTTCTGTTACCAACCCAAGTTTTAGGGTAAAATAATGGAGTTTATAGATCATCCCATGAAGGCTAAATGCATGAAAAATAAAATGGACATACCTCCCAATAAAGTGTTCCCTACTTTTCACGACCCCTTACAGAGCCATCAATATACTATGAAGATTGGGTACTTGTATGAGAAAGTAGGTATCACCATAGAGTTTTTTGAAATCCTCTATTCCAATATACTAGCCTACCACACCTCAAAGGACTTTGGCTCTATGTGAAATGAACTATGGAGTTTGAGATTTGACTAGAAATAGTAGATGTGCTTGTAATCACATATTTTGGTGTGAATTCAAATTTTTAGAACTATATGTTACCTTTTAAATATCATTGACTTTTGTTTAAATGATTTGGCTTTTAACTTTCTTTTGATGGATTTTTCTAGATTCCTCCTCCTTACAAATTTTGAAAACCAAACATGGGTGCTAAATATGAATTTCATTTGAAAACTTGGGACAATGTTTCTAATAAAAAGAAACTTCAAAGAGCATCGGGTCTAGGAGTCTCTTAAATCAAGGTGAAATAAAAGTGATATCTTGACTTTGACCTTGTTTTATCTAATGAGTAGATGAAAGAAAGGGTAAATCAAGAGGAATGACACATAGAACAATTTAAGTTGCTTCAAATTGAAAAAAAATGTGAAAAAGGACAAAAATAAGGGATACAATGATAAAAAAAAGTGTGATTCCTTATCATAAGAGGGAAATGGAGGAAAACATGCTAACATAGTTTATTGTGCAGATTCCATCCAACAAAAGAAGAAAAAGATAAAGTTGAGAACAAGGATCAAGAACATGAAAAGAATGGTAATTTTATAAAGAGGGATAGGTTATATCCATTGTATTACAAAGAAAATAATAAAAGAGAGACCCATGAGGGTGCTAATAAGTAGGAAAAAATCAAAGTGAGGGAGGTTTCTTACAAAAAAACTCACAAAGAAAAACCCAAATGATGCCCAAACAACATTGGCAAGTAACAAAAAGAAAAATAAATGATTAAAAAAATGTTGGTTTTTTGAGGTATGTTAGGTCCTATCCATGGTATTATAAATAAACTCATAAAATAACAACCCAACGGGTGCCAAAAATAAGAGAAAATGCAATAAGATAAGGAATACTATGGTACATCAAGAAACCAAAATACCAAAAGGAAGTACTAGAGGTTTGTGAAAGGAAGGAAACTAATACAAAGGGAGAGACCCATGCTTATGTTACCTACAAAAATATGTTATAAAGATATAGATATAAAATATGACAAGAAGGAAATGTTTAGGAAAAGTAATTTTTAAGGAATTTAGTGTAGGTGGGTTCTTTGAAAACATGGCCTTCATTAGTTTTAAGATGATAAGTGTTTGGAAAAATAATGTCTTTAACTAAATATGAGACCCACTATTTTTTTGGCATATTTTCCTTCTTTTTCATGGGTGTAATCTAATTTAAGGATAAGATCACCAACATTAAATGTGTAGACTTTAACATGTTTGTTATGTTGTCAAGTGATGTGAGCCTTGTATTAGTAGTTATGTTGTAATGCAAAAAGATAATGTTCATCAACAACATCAAGGGTATGAAGGCTAGCTTCATGTAATTATTAATTAATAATAATTCCATGAAGAGAGATACAAAGAGAGGGAATCTCAAATTCTAATAGAAGGATTGAGTCAGAACCATAGACTAAAGAAAATGGAGTTGCCCCAGTGGTAGTACGAATGCTAGTCAAAGAGGCACAAAGTTCAAGGTAAAGATGAATATGCTAATCCATGTGAATTTCATGAATTATCTTTTGAATAATTTTTTTGAGAATTTTATTGGTGGCCTTAATTTGACCATTGCATTGTAGATGGTAAGGGGTGGAAAACTTGTGATAGATCTTAAATTTGGTACAAAGTTGTTTAAAATGTTTATTTTTGAAATTACCACCATTATCTAAAATGATGGTATGAAGAAAACCAAAGTGACAAATAATTTGGATAAAAGTTAAATTGGAAATGGTAAGACTAGTAATATGAATAAGGGGCATGTCTTCTACCCATTTGGTAAAGTTCTCAATAGTGGTGATGATGATAAAATAGTACCCATCTTGAGAGTGAGGAAGTTTAACAATGAGATCAAATCCCCATGTAGAAAATGGCCAAGGATATTTGATAGTTTGAATCTCATCAATAGGTAAATAGATAAGATCAATGTGAAGCTAACAAGGAGTACACTTTTAGCAAATTCAATTGCATCCTTTTCAAGAGTAAGCTAAAAGTAACCCATACATAGGCATTTGTGTGTTGTAACATGTATGCTATAGTGAATACCACAAATGGCCCCATGTGATTGTTCAAGAAGATGAGGGACCTCATATTACATAACATAATGAAGTAAGGTACCTTTGACATTTTGATAGTAAAGGATGTTATGTCAAAATACGTACTTGAAATCTTGTTTATGAATGCATGTATTTTCATGAGAATCTAGATCAAGAGGATAATTTTGATGTTCTAAGTATTAAATGATATCTTGATACCAATGGATTTGTAAAATAGTCATAGATTCAATGTGATAGATAAGTGAATCAGGTGGTTGGGTAGATGATGGATATTTTTTGATTTATACAATAAAGGATTAGAGAGAACTTGATGAGGATGAAAGAGAGAAGCTGAAGAGGCAAGAGAATCAAAAATGGAATTTTGGTCTCAAAGAATAGGCCTGATAGTGAGAAAGATAATTTCCTTAGCAAGAGTGGTTGTAATTTGATGATATGTGATAAGGTTCTCACTTTTACATTGATAATCACCATTAACTTTATGACAAGCGAGATAAAAATCTCCTAAAGCATGAAGATATTAGATGTCTAGATCAAGAACAACTCTCATGCCTAAGAGAAGAGATTCATATTCGACCATATATGGTGGCATCAAAGGTGAATCAAAAATCCAAAAGAATGATCTTATTGAGATGACTAGTGAGAATGCAATATACCCCAGCTCCTTAAAGGCATTTAACAGCATTATAGTAGAGGGTTCAAGTATCCTCATGCAATTCAATATTAATTTCATGGAGATCCTTGATAATTACCATTGGTTTAGTAGTATTAGAGGGAGGGGAATAATCTTTAAGATTGTTGGCTTCAAGATCAGTAGTAAAGATATTAACATAGTCTTTAATGGATATAGCTTGATTAAGACCTTTAATAAAAAGGGTATTATCATCAAGAATATCATCTTGAAGCAAAGAAGTGGCTGGAATGGGAGCTATGGTAAGTTGGTTAGCTATAACTTACCCTTTGATATATTTTTTTTATGATGATGTGGATATCAACTTCCATAAGTAGGACCATCCATTTGCCAATTATATCTCTAAGAAGAAAGGATTTGGAGAATAAATAATGAAGGGGGTCAAAATGAATGATGACATAAGTAGTTTGATATAACATATAATGACAAATATTTTCAGTCACAAAATAGATAGAGAGGCAATCATGCTCAACTTTGGTATAACATGCTTCATAATCAATGAGGCCTTGGCTAATGTAGTAAATAACATGCTCTCTTATTGTATCATCTTGTTGGTAAAGCATTGCTCCAACTGAAATAGGTGTGAAGTAAGTATATAGAATTAAAGGTTTATCATTGGAAGGAGGACGAAGTGTAGGTAGATGAAGTAATGATTCTTCCATATTATGGAAGGATTTTTGACATGGATCTATCCATTCTAAATTTGTACCTTTCTTGAGAAGAAAATAGAAAGAGTGAATGTGATAATCCATTTTGAGGACAAATAATTTAATTTCCCTAAGTTTTCCCAAATAAGTATGAATATTAGAAATAGATTGAAGAATGGGCATGTTAACAATAGAACTAATTTTGGTTGGTTTAACATCGATGTTGTGGAGAGAGACTAAGAATCCTAACCATTTGTTAGATGTGACTCCAAAAACACATTTAAAAGGATTAAGTCTAACTTTATATTTAAGGAGATGGTCAAATATGATAACAAGATCAGAAAGACACTTCTTATGATGTTTGGATTTATCACTTAGATCATCCACATAAGTTTCAACAATTTTATGGATGAGATCATGAAATATGTGAGTCATAGCACATTAGTAGGTAACTCCAAATTTTTTAAGGCTAAAGGTCGTTTTAACATAACAATAGGTGCCCCATTATAGGGTAAAATTAGTCTTATGTTGGTCCTCAAGAGTGATGAGAATATGATTATATCTTGAGAAGCCATCCATGTGAGATAAAATTTCATAACCAACTATGGAATCGATGATGGCATCCATTAAATGTATGGGTAAGTTGTCCTTATGACAAGAAAAATTAAGGTTGTGTAGATCAATATAAATTAAAATGACCATAGTGACCTTCATATGAATGAGAACAATGTTATAAACCCATTTAGAATAATCCACTAGTTTAATGAATTTATCATCTAGTAGTTTAATGTTTTCCTTATGGCATAGATTAATGACTTCAGGTGGGAATTTTTGTTACTTTTGATGTATTAGCTTAGCATCAAGATAAGTGATGATGTTATGAACCATAATATTAGGGTCAATACTATGCATGTCTTGGTAGGACCAAGTGAATGCCTCTTAATATTTATTAAATAATAAGCAAAAATTGTCATGCTCAAATAGTGAGAGTTCTTAATAGATCATGATTGGTCAAGGAGAAGATGGGGTAACATATTCAATATGAGTCGATTCTTTGATAAATATGGAATTATTATTTTGTAAGTGGTAAGGTGTGTTAGGAAAGGTTGATTTTGGATTTGTTTTAGGATCAATGCTAGCGACAAAGTTGTTAAATCAAGAGTTCTACCTTAAAATTTCTAAGTTTATGATGCTATCAAGGAGGTTGAGTCTCTTGAGCATGAAGTAACTCAAGAATAGATTCATCACGAGGCAAGGTAGGAAGAGGACCATAATATTCAACATCTACTTCAAGATCTAAAATTTTATTTCCATGGTTATCATATTTAGAATGAATCTAATGGACATCGATTACCTTGGCATCTAGTGTAATTTTGGAAGTAGATGAAGAGGATGGATTCAAAGAGATTGGAGTGTTGATATATTTAATTATGGGAGAAAAATATAAATAAATGATAAGATACATAGGAGGTAGAGAATATGTAGGAGCCTTTGTAGGTTTGGAAGGTATAATTTATTCTACCACCTAAGGAGTATCGATAAGTGGAGAATTGATGGGAGGTACATGACCCTCAGGGTCTAAGTCATGATGTGTAGATATGATATGTACATCCTAATTAAAGGCATGAATTTAGGATAAAATATTTTTATAGTGTTGGACATCCATATTTCTAGAGTGAGTTTGGGCCATGATATAGTTATCATCATATGTTGAAGAAATCATACATGCTTGAGAATCAGGGGATGTTTTAGAAGGTGAAATCCCAATGTTGATAAATATATAATAGAACATGGTGAGAGGATCTTGGAATGACTTATCCATTCCAAAATTATTTCAAGTGAAGGCATATTTAGGTAAAGATGGTTTTTGAGCATTGTATGGAGGGGGAAAATTGGTAATCTCATCCCTGATAGGAACAATATGATCTCTAGGTAAGAGAGACGGAGGAATATAATATAAAATGTATAGAGGTAGCTTCCTAGTATTTTAAGTGTGATATAAATCATTGGGCTCATCAACATAATAATCTATAAGAGTAACTTGAATATCAGGATTCATGTTGAGGAACTCATGTAAAGGGGCACTATTTATTTTACAAATTATAGGAATTAGATATTGAGGATTAGGATTGGGTATTTGGATGCTCTATAGATTGGGATTAGATTCATATCTATAACATCTTTTATTATGTAATAATTTAATATACTAAATACCAAAATAGGTGATGGCCCTCAACCAATGAGTCCATGGATGACCAAAAATAATGTTATAGGATAAAGGAAGATCAAAGACCATAAGCTTGGTTCTAATAGTCTTAGATCTAATAGTCAATGAAAGGCAAATATACAAGTGGCTTTTGATTAGTCTTGTTAAATCCATGGAAAGTAAGATAGGTTTATTTAAGATGATCTTTATTATAACCAAGTTGTTGAATGAGCCATAAGGATGTGACATTAATACTAGAACCTTTATCAACTATAAATTTTTGGTTAAGGGTGGTATTAATTACTACTTTGATAAATAGAGGCAGTTATTCAATGCAAAAAATAATTTCATCATTGATCATGCCCTCTTCAATAAATTTAATGAAAGGCTTGTAATAAGGACACATAGTCTCAATGTTATTGACATTAGTTTGTTCAGAATTGATAAAAGGTGGTTCTTCATCTATGGAAGATGGATCTTTAATTTATTGAAGTTGTTGCATAAGAAATTTATGATGATAGGGTGAATTGTGAACCAACTCCATAAGAGGAATCTTACAAGGCATAGAGTTGAGTTCTTCAAGAAAATTACAATGTGATTTATAAGAACCAACATGAGGTTTAGAAGGCAAATTTGATTTAGAAGGTATGGATGTGATGGGAGGATTATAAGGAGGAAGTTGTTCCTCAGGTGCTTCCAAATCATCATGAGTGGTAGTGGTGTTTTAAATTATTTATTCTTTGAAAGATGGTTTCTTAGGCTTGGTAACAAGATCTTTGTGAGCTATTTTATTATTATAATTAATCGTAGAAGCATTGACATATTGGGATTTATTGTAATATAGGTCATAATCAACATCGATGGCACAAACATACTTGACATTTGATTATTAGAAGTAGAGGATTTAAAGTTTTGTCATTTTTGAGATGAAAAAACATACTCTTTATGATGAATTTTTATCATAGCCTATTTATTAAATAATAAGCAAAAATTGTCATGCTCAAATAGTGAGATTTCTTAATAGATCATGATTGGCCAAGGAGAAGATGGGGTAACATATTCAATATGAGTTGATTCTTTGATAAATATGGAATTATTATTTTGTAAGTGGTAAGGTGTGTTAGGAAAGGTTGATTTTGGATTTGTTTTAGGATCAATGCTAGTGACAAAGTTGTTAAATCAAGAGTTTAACCTTAAAATTTCTAAGTTTATGATGCTATCGAGGAGGTTGAGTCTCTTGAGCATGAAGTAACTCAAGAATAACACAAACATACTTGACATTTGATTATTAGAAGTATCGGATTTATAGTTTTGTCATTTTTGAGATGAAAAAACATACTCTTTATGATGAATTTTTATCATAGCCTCATCATTGAATGAGTTGCCAAGCATATAAGAAATAACACATTTAGTGAGCCCTCTACAAGATTCATAATAATTCCAAATGTTAGCATGAAACCAATAGAGTAGATTGGGATCATACCACTTAGGATTATCATTAGGATAAGTGAAAGGTTTTGAGGGCAATAAAAATTGTTTCATTTATTGAATCAAAAGAGGTGTATGAGATAGTAAAGGAACATAAAATTTGGAAAGTCCAGGTTTGGTTTGGAAACTCCAAGTTTGGTTTAGGGAGTATTACTAGATAGCATTAGATGTTTGAAAATATCCTTTAAGAAGTTTATGATTGGGTTCAAATTTATTCATAATAAAGTCTTGATGCTTAGCTTGGTCAAGAGATTCATTAAGAGTTTGAGGACCAAAGGTTAAAACCTTGTATTAAAGAGTGGGATTTAAAATGGTAATAAAGAGTTTGAATAAATTATCACTAGTCATATTATGATTGGCTTTATGAGCTAAGGATTTGCATCTTTTAATAAAATAATGAGATAATTCATTAGGATATTGTTTAGCATTTATGAAGTGACTAAGACAATTTTTAAGAAGATCATTATGTTGAAACTCTTTAACCAAAGCATTAACCAAATCTTCAAGTTGCCAAATAGAATTTTTAAGAAGTTGATTATACCACTATAATACATCACTAGTGAAAGTTTTGACTGATAGTTTAGTTGTGGAAAATGTATTAGTTTGGATCCACTTTTGTAAAGGTTACCAAAGGATTTGAGAAATGAAATAGGGTCTTTAGTCCCATAATATTTGATATTTGGAGTTATGTTACCAATATCAATGGATACAATGAAGGGAGATAAAGGCTCATTTTGAATGGTTTGAAGCATCTTTTTATTCATTATGGATTGAGGAATAACATTACATGAGGCATCCTTAAGAGGTGGAGGAATATAATTAGGATTACCTTGATGATGAATAGTTGGAGGTTGATTAGTCACATTGATTAAAGGTTGCTGAAGCTACATCATTTGGCTGGTATTAGAGTTGTACATGATTTTTTTTTGTTGAATAACTTGGGATAAGAGTTGGGTTGTATCAGGAGGTGAGTTGGTATTGGTTGGATCACTCCCAAAATTAGTATTATGGGGAAGATTATTAGAAGAAGTGTTATTAGTGGGATTGGTAAAGAGATTTGTATCAATCACTACCACATTAGTTTGGAGAGTTTGAGAAGTGTCTTGATAAGTATGGAAAGGATTGGATCCATCAACTTCATCTTGAGGTGTTATTTGAATTATGTTATAGTTCATATATAAAGGAGGAGAAGAGGTGCCCCAAGATTGATGGTTCTCTTGGGAGGAAAAGAGAGGAAGGAATGAACATCCCATATAATATCTAAACATATTTAGGTTGTCCAAAATGATTCTAATAGGGGACCTCAATTTGACTAAAGGGAGATGGACAAAATGTAAAATTGGAGAAATGGGAAACTATATTGAAAAATGGGAAAGGCAAGAAATAGTACTAGATCAACCAGATCAACCTAGTGTATGAAATAGGGCTTACAGACTGTACCAGGTCAACCAAGTTGATCTAGTGTAGTGTACAAAAGCTAGAAAAAGTATAGGGTTGACCAGGTCAACCTAGTATAGTGAACATGAAATGGGAAAATATTGATAAAAATATTTGGAAATGAAATAAGATAATTTACAACAAATCTATGAAAGTAAGTCTAGAAAGGAAACACACAATCAACTAAATTGATGTTAGCTAATCTAATTGATGCACATAAAGTAAAATCTTGCACTAATGTTGGCTAATGAAATATTTTACACACACAATTGATAAAAGAGAAATTAAAACACTTAAAATTAAATATAGCTACTTGTTCAACCTAGAATGATTATTAGATTATTAATAATGATTTTAAATGTAAAGGGAGATTGGCTATAAGCAAGGTACTAGATAATAATCTATGGATAGTTTCAGGTAAGTTTAGGATGAAAGGGATTATAGTGGAAATGATATAGGATTGGTATTAAGGCCCACTCCCTCTCTTTACAGACCACAAAAATAAGGGTAATGGGTGAATAGCCAAAATATACCATTAAGCATGCTTTATACATGACCAGAGCATCAAGTCAGCTTCCCCCTTGGTGATGAAATCCAAGTAGGTAGACCTAGGTAGTCAAATATTTAAATGACTATTAATTTTATGTGGTTTGGCCATGTGAAAAAAAAAATATAAATAGTAAAACTAATTGATTAATTGAAAATCCCCTAATTAGATTATGTGAACCATTCTAAGCATATAAATAACTTAAAAGAAAGATGTGATTAACATATATGATTCATTCCAACTTTGAAACAAGGTATAGTTGAAAAATTATATGGACAATCATACATAATAGGTTTTATAAGGTTGAACCTATATTGAGGAAGCAAAGTATGAAAGTGAACTAGGTCAGTTAGGTTGACCTAGCTATTTCAAAAAACATAGAACATATAACTAGGTCCACAGGGTCAACATAGTTGATTGTGTGGAGGCCATTTTGAAGACTACAAAATATTAAAGGAAAGGAAAAAAGGAAAGATATAGAGAAATGAAAACTGACCTAAATGGTTTAGAGATTAAAAGGATAATATTACTAATCTGAGACCTTGGAGAAAATTGACAAAAAATTGAAAACTAGGTCAAGCTAGTCGATCAAGCTATATAAGAACCTACTAAACAAGTGCCAAAAATGCACTAGGTCAACATGGTTAACCTAGTATGTTGAATGAGAAGTTTGTAAACCTAAAAAACTTTTAGTGGGTTAAGTTGGTTGATCTAATTATTTTAATATAAATCTAAATGTTTTAAAAACCTTTACTTGGTTGAGCTAGTCAAGCTAGTTACCTATTCCTACAAACCTATGCACATAAACAAATAACCAGGTCAATAGGGTCAATTTAGTATAGTAAATATCTGATAAAAATCATGATAAATAAAAATGAAATAAGTGAAATACATCTTTCAGGGGTTTGATTCATGTTAGGTTCACCATAATGTATACAATCATAAATGCATCATGTCCATAAATCAATCCTCAATTGGATGGGATAGAACACACCTACACTTCCATGGGGGCATATAATTGTTAAGTAGGAACATGAACAATGTGAGGATATACTAGACCTGATTAGTGGATTGCATGTCATAACACACCATGTGAAGTAGGGTTCAAAAGTCTATAGTCTAACACAATCACACAACAACCATAAAAGAGTCCTATGATTTAATATTTCACTAATTTAATAAAGAAAAAGCAAATCTAATCTAGTGCACACAAAATCTTGTGGCATAAAGTGGGGGTTAATAAATCAAAGAAATCAAAACATGTATAGGAAACATCAAATAAATTAAGTATGAGTAACACCCTAGTACATATAATATGAAGAGTAATATTATTTGTGTGAACACTTATGCTACTTCTATCTATTAAAAGAGAGGAGAACAAACTTAGAATATACTTACCTGAATGTGAACCCATCAAGACTGAATATATCCCTTAGCCAAAGGGGATTTTCAAGAGGTTGGTGTGGTTTATATGGATCACTTTGTTAGGAAAAAGCATCCAAGACCTAACCACAAGACTATATTCTCCAAAATAAGAAACCTAAGTTAGGTCTCCTCAAGTAGAATGGTGGAAGAGTACATTATGAAGAAGCATGATTAAATAATAAATTTTCATTGAATATTTTAATATTAATAAAATAACCTTGTATTTATAGGTGAAAATTACCCTAAAATCATTTGGATATGTCTATGGTGCTAGGTTGACCTGGTTGACCTAGCACATTTTTAGGATAACTCGCTAGGTCTATTCTAGGTTGGTCAGAAGGTTAATAAACCAAAAGAGAGAAAAGGTTCCCTAGATTATACTAGGTCAACCTATTATTTTGAATAGTTCAAAAGGGTGCAAAGCAAGGAAATCAAGGACGAAAAGAGGAAAAACACTACAAGACTATGCAAGGGAAGAGAGGCAGCTTAGGGAAATATTTTAAGAACTAGTTGGATGGTAATAATATGGAAAAAAGGACAACAATCCTATAAATCACTAAAGGTCTACCCACCCCTTTCTTGGTGTACCCCTTAGGGCATGCACTCAAAGAGATTGAGTCTTGATGGGTTCTTGCAAGATGTAAAGCATCAATATTGATAAAAGGTTAAAAATATTTTTTGTATACACTAAGAAGGTATATACTTAGATCACACACTAATCTCTATTGACTATGAAAATTATAGTAAGTGATGACTATGTAGGCTCAATATATAAATGAAGTATAGAAATAAATCCAGACAATTCTGTTATAGGTGGACAAAGGCATAGTATGTCTAAGTCTATTGACTGCATAATTTTCTATATTGATTATGACACCTAGAAATGATAAAAAGATAGGGAAAGTAGAAATATAGAAAATATTGAATAGAAGAAGAATCAAAATATATTTATAGAGATGAATACAATAGGTATAAAATGACACAATGTGTCATAGTTCATTAACCTCAAATTTTTTTGGGTTTATTGTGCATTTTAATTGATCACTACATCTATTGCACCTATGAATGAGGATAAATATAAGATATTAAATTTAGATATTTTATATGAATGAATTGTTATTTTTATTATCTTACCTTTGAAACCCTTATGTCACTTTGATAAATTGAAAACTTATAAGAAAATGAGGGGAGAGTAATGGGTTGAGCTAACCTCAATCATCCACTTGATGTTTAACCATAACATACATATCCAATACTCCAAGGAGGGAAATCAAACCCATGTAGTTCTCCAACCTAGAGTGAATATGAAATATGTGTTTCTTTGACTATATTTATGTATCTTTAATTTGGATTTGATACTTTAAAATGTTATCTCTTTACTTGATTTAGAGGGATCTTCACTTGGCTTATGACTGCTCCTTTCAACATTAAAATCTTTGGGCAAAATAAGTTAAATTTTATCAATGTGTAGAAAGATGAATAAAACAAATGATTTTTATATAAGGATTGATGAGGACACATCCTACCATGACTATTTGAAGTAACTTGTTTCCATTAAAATGGAGTATCCAAGTATCTTCATGTAGTTAGATGGTGACATTGGGTACTTATTCTAAGGTAGATTTATTATATGTTTTATACATAAATACTTTAATTTTAGGTTCTTCAAAGACATGATAATCAAGATCAACCATGAAATTAGTTTGTTAGGCAAATAGATTTTTTGATGATCTATTGTAAACCAAGTCATTCCACCCATATTTAAGGATGTTGGCACATATGTAACTATAAGGCCTAAAAGTATATTAATAATGGTAGTAATTAGATCATTTGAAGTTGAAGATAATTTTTTTTCATGAAATATATCTATATATTAAATTAAGAAAAATATAAAAATAATTAGCAAAAAAAAGGTGGTATGAGATCACACCATGACATTAAGCAAAGCCTAGGATCAAAGTATCAAAATGATCAAATCCAGGTAGTGCCTAGGGGAAAGTCACAAAATATAAGTCATAAGAGAAAACTATTAATAAGCTAGATTAAGGCCTAAAGGTAGAGGATCCATATCATCTAGACCCCATCCAAAACTTGGCAAGTCATTGCCATCTAGAATAGGCTCTCAACCAATAGCCTAAGCTATGTCTATTTCATCTTATTCTTAGGTCCAAGTGGGTGATATAGCCAATAAAATCCTAGGAAACTTGTCAAACATGTTAGCACTACCTCTAGGTGGTGCCCCCCAAGCATCTGGGCATAGAGGAGGAGGAGGATCACCCCAGCCATCCTACCCAATAGGGGAAGGAGGTGATGGATACCACCCTCATTATTTCCCAATATAAAAATCATGCTTATATGGGGTACCAATATAAGAGTGATGCCTAGAGAGGCTATGGTGATTTCCACCATGAGAAAAATAAATCACTCTATCATCCAACCTAGGATCCTTAGGCAGAGAAGGTGAAACCTAAGCCATAACCCAAGGAACATCTCCCCAATGAGATAGGAGGTCTTAGAGATACCCAAGATCCATGGCCACTTTGTTGTCTTGAACTTGTATCTACAAAAAAACATCAGAGATAATGGAACATTTGTTTAGAACAAAAATATTACAATCAATAGAAACATATTTGAACACAATATTATTTATTTCTTTCCAAATCTAGAAGATAAATTCCACTCTAAAAGTAAGATATACTTGAGATACTTTGGTGGGCATCATAGGCTTGTCCCCTAGGAGGATGTGCTACCAAAGGAAAAATTTGGGTTGGAAGGGCCTAAAGAGATCATGGATCTAGGACCAGAGCCTTTGATCTTTAGGATAGCACCATAAGAGATGAGGTAGGGTCCTAAGATGCCTATAGAAGGGAAAAGTAGGTGATTATACTTCAAGATGAACTAGCCTTCTACTAATAGGTAAGCCTTGTTGTAGTATACACCAAGTAAAATGAGCAAGTTTGGGATCTACACAGGCCCCCAAAATAGTGTTAAAGTGGAAGCTCCACATTTTCACAGATGAGTGCAGCCATCAATAGTTATTAAGATTATCAACCATGGGTAAATGTAGGGTAATCCAATTATAGCCAAGCTGAGGAGGGTACTTATGAAAGAGGGTTTCAGAAAACCATTTCTAGTCCTTCCACCATGGTCTAGAAAAATTGATTGATATTTTTTGGAGTATGGAAGTGGATATAATACTAAGGATTTATTGGTAAGATTCTTTGTCTACATTATCTAGCTAAAATTTAGCTTTCACATCCCCCCAGGGTAGCCAATTTTGAGAGTGTATGTTGAAGATATCTTGGATAGAGTGGATTCCTCTATGATACAGCTTGAAGGCATTGATATAGGGAACTTATGCCAAAGAAACACCATTTTGAAAAAGATGGGGGACCACCAAAGAGAGTGGAAACTAGTAGAGATCCCATTACAAAAACTAGAACCATTACAGATGAGCCATGACTTGATATTTTACCAATCTTTCTAGATACTTTTAGCCATAAAGGACCTAGTGATCTGAATGGGAGATTCGATGAAGATCAAATTGGGGAAGCAAAGTCCTTTCTAGGATTTCTTTCCCTTAGGTAAGCCTAAGGAGATATAGTGTCTGAATAACATCTAAGCTTCTAGACCCTCAATGTCCCTCATAACCCATTTGGCACATAAGATAGAACCTTGCCTAGCTATGTTGATAAGTCTTATCCCTCTAACTTCACATGGAAGGTAGAAATATTCCCAGGTCACCCTATGAAATCCTTTACCTTAGGGATAATTGGCCCACATGAAGTCTCTAATAAATTTATCCAACTTCTAGTAAGACTCTTTTTAAAGGATGTATCATGATGAGTAGTACACATGGGTAGATGCAATAATCTTTGAGTAGATTTGAAATTTCCCTACTAATGAAAAAGACTTGGTCATCTAGTATTCTAACTTTTTAGAAACTCTGTCAACAAAATATTACCACAACAAAGGTGGTGAAGCATCAAAGGTAGAAAGGATGAAAAGAAATTAAAAAAATTTAACATGTTGGACCCATGTCCAACCATACTTAGCTACCCATGGAGGTAGAGAAAGGTATGATTGTTTGTAGCATAAGGTTTTCTTCCATTAGATGCTAAATCTTGAGGCCAATTAGAAGGTGTCAATATATTAAATGGTGCTGTCCATGTTGTCTTCATATTTAATGAGGGTAAGGAAGGAATCATATATAAAATGGACATTAAGCAATTACATGTCCTCAAGAGGGTTGGCTTCATTAGGTGGGAGGTAAATTCCCTTAACAAGGCTATAGGATTGGGATTTTTTAAGCTATCCAAACCCCTCAACACCAAGCACATAAAGTGATGGTGCTAAGGGGCACCCTTAGTGAATGGAATGGTAAAGGCCAAATTGCTTAGAGGTGACTCCATTAAAGGAGAGGATATCTAAGGCATATATGAAAATCATTTAATTAGTTTAAATGAAAATGGGATCAAATCCTAAAGCATGAAGCATGGCTAGGATAAAGTGCCATTCAATGTGATCATAATATTTTTCAAAGTCAATTTTGTTGAATAAGTCTTTTTGCTTGGATTGTCTAGCCCAGTCCATACCTTTAAAAATTGCAGTGATGTTATCTAGGAGGTAGCAACTCCTGATGAAGCCATTTTTTTCCTAGATGCACATTGAGAGGCAATAGGTTATGTAACTAGATCACCAACACCTTGGTTATTATTTTATATTAGACATTGAGGAGGGTGATCAGCCACTAGTTTTAGATCAACTCTAGATCTCCTTGTTTAGTATGAATTTTATATTTTATTTATTAATATTTTTACCCAATGTGTGTATGCAAAATGCTTCTTGGTAAACCTTGAGAAAATCATTACCCACAAGATCCCAAAGGGTTTTATAGTATTTTCTAGGGAAGTCATAAATGCTAGGGGATTTGTCATTAACCATATGTGTCACTATTTTATGTAAATCATCAACAATGAGTGGCCTATCAAAAATCACCCACTAAGCAAGAGTGAGTTTTCAAGGCACAACTAAAAGACATTATTGAAGGGAATTTTCCCTTTTAGCTGATGGGGATTGAGCTTATAACACTTATTGATAATGTCATATAAACACTTACACTATTTATAGTGTTTCTGAGAGTCTGTTACCAACCTCAGTAATAACTTGAATTTTCTATTTAGAGTTTTTATTTCATAGAATTTGAAAGAATTATTTAGAATATTTATCTACAATCTTTAGATAATGAAGCCTAGATTTGACTTGGCTCCCCAAGCATTATAGTTATCTAAAATATGGATGTGGTGCCACAAGGAAGTAACTCTCACCTATAAGATCTCATTAAAGGGATCTTTTTTGATAGATAAGGCCATGTGGCTCAGCTCTAAAGAAGTAGAAGAGTAGGAGTGTCTCTAAATTTTGGAAATTTGGTAGCCATAGATCTATAGGAAGTGGGTGGTCCTTAATATTGCATCATCCTACCAGAGAATCCATCCATATTCTTAGGAAGGATGTGGGTATAAATTATAGACTCTATTAATGTGTGCTACCATGGGCCCATGCTTGATGTTGGCCAAATTTGACTTTAAGGTCAAATTAAGGAACCCATAGTAAAACCTTGATTTTTAGGCCTATAAGAGAGTATAATGTATTTTCATGAGGTGTTTTATAGGTCATTTGATGTTGTACTAGCTTTGGTCAATTAGTTTTTAGGTCCATTTATAATTTTGGGTCATTTTAAGGGTAAAAAATAGTGTATTTAATGATTTGTATGGGTTTATTTGGAAATGTGCAAGTCTCAAAGATTTGTATCACATTCCATGTGTCCTAAGAGGTCTGTAGTAATTGTCACCAACTAAAAATTATTAGGTTACTTAAAAAAGGTAGTTTTCTTGAATAAAAGAGTGATTTTGGCACTTGTACAACCTCTTTAGGAATTTTTCCACTTGGAAAATATATAAAAGTGTCTCTTACACTACCCCACACTAAAATCCATGCTTGAATTAATCTAAAAGTGCCATTTTTGGCCTAAAATCATTATGCTACATTTTTGCCCTTTTTGGCAGATTGAAGTGACACTCAAATTTTTTATTTGTGTGAATAACACGTGTAGTTTCAAGAAAAATGCTTTTTAGATATGATAATAAACTATAATAAATTCATTTTAATATATGGATTTTGTTGGAGATTGGTCATCTGTGCTTTATGAACCATTGCTAACAAGTTGATTGTGTAGTTTTACTAGTTATTTCATGCACCCTATGGGTTTTGATCTACATTAGCTAAATATGTATGAATAAATATATGATGGTGAGTCTAGAGGATGTTGGATTATTTATCATATGGTTTCCATTCTTTTTTTTAGGTTCCATGGTGTTCAAATGAGAAAATTGGCCTATATTGCAAGAGGGTGTCATCATGTGTAGTTTTAGCTGAGATACTTCTTATTTGTTGAGTGTGTTCTCTTATAGGGGTATCATATAGATGGTAAATGGTGTTTAAAAATTTCTTAGTTCATGTGACCACATCCTTCCATGTTTTTACTTCATCATGTCACCTCTTGGATTGTTTACTAGCTTGTTTCCCTCCATGGTTAACTCTTTGCATAATTTCAATTGTAGTCTCATGTTTTAGATGCTCCTTCCTATTTATGAAGTAGTAATGGAGGTGTATTATATATACCAATAATTTATTAATTGATTTAATTTCTTTTTTATGTTAGGAAAAGGTTCAAAGTTTGATCATATGTTCATTTTCCATACAAAACACTCATGAGAGTCCTCTGCTTGCTCTATCCCATATAGTTATAGGTGTTTTTTCACATTGAAAAGATGTTTTGGGAATTTTTTTAGGTATTTGGAAAAAAAAATACATTTTTAAGGATAAAAATAGGTCTAAAACTACCCATGAGACCATTTATCAACTTATTGTTGCTCCATTCCACACTTGCTACTTATATACAGTCCATACACACATACAGGGACTTTTTAATGATGTCATGCTATGATAAGATATTTTTTAGTGGTTTAAAGATATTGAAGGTGTTTGGAATGAATTTTATGTTTTAATAGGGGTACTCAACCCATTGAAGTCCAATTTCCATACTCATTGTCTATAGTTACATTCTCTGCCTATAAACTTTTAAAGATACTCTTTCAGGGGTTTTATAGTGATATCATGGTATGATGAGAAATTTGATAGTGGTACCTAGAAATTTAAAGAATAAATATATATTTTTAAATCTTGATAGATATCTCATATCAATAAGATAAAATTATAGTGCACATGTTTCACTCTATAACCACTATCTATGTTTAATCTACCTACATACTGAGAAATGATCACCTATAAGTGATGAAAAAAGGAACTGAGGCACTAAATAGGGTGTTAAAGAATGTGTTAAAACATTAATTTAAGCCCTTTAATTTTTAATAGATAATTAGAAACATGTATGAGGTGTTGGGATGGCAAAAAAGCTATGATAAGTTTTCTTAAGAATGAGGACTGAGTTTTAGGCTCTAATCCTAAAATGATAAAACAAAGGCCCTTTATGTTTTGGAGATATCATATAATATAGTTTGAAATACATTTTATTCATCATAATTTATTGTATTTGTATAATATAGCATAGGAATTGACTTGGTAGAGTTTTAATAGTGAATAGATAATGGAAGGAAAGTATTAGGAGCCTCAAAATTTCCCTTAAAAGTATTAAATTCAAACAATAAAGTCTATAGATCTGAGACCAAGAAAGGCCTCTCATCCAAGTTGGAAATATAAATTCATGTATTTAAATTTAAATGGAATTATATGGTTGGTTATAACATTCATGGCATACATATCACCTAGAGGAGATTATGAGCATGGTTTTGATTTCCCTACTATTACCCATAGTTCATACACAGGCCAAGAAAGGTGCACCTACAGCTAGGTAGGTATGAAATTGGGATAATTTGGTGATTTTATGGTGTTTAAGTGAATTAAAGGTAAATATAAAGATAAACCAATGATGTTTTAACTTCAAGGATAAAACAAGGGTATCTAAGCACCATACCCAAGCCTAGATAGAGGCATAAAAACTTACAACATGTCTATAGGTAGGACATGTCAGTCTAGGGTAGTGACTTTTTTTTTTATGTTTAAATGGTGTCTCAAGAGATTAAAAAAAATAAAAATTATTCACACACATGGTGTGTGACCTCAAATATATTCAATGAGGTCATTTTACATTAGAATGAATCTCAAGTAGGGTTGTATGGACACCTATAGGCTGTGTGTCTCAATTTTAGAGGTAGAGAGTAAGGAAATTGATCCCCTTGAGATAAGTAAAATATGAAAATAGTCCCAAATGGATATAAAAATAATCATGTGATCATATAAGATTCTTTTAAGGTTTTTAGAAACTATATATAAAGCTCAATCATACATAATAACCTTCGGATAGGGTCTAGAAGAAAACAGACACAGTCACAATCATGACAAGGTGGAAGTAAGAAGGGCCTCATAAAGCATGAAAACACTATAAAAAGTGTAAATAACCATGGATGTTATATTTATGATTTAAAACATTACTCTTAAATCTTGAATCATACACAAACACACACCTATAGGGGCAAAAGCAAGGGTATCTCCAAGAGAAAACATAGTCAGTATTGTATAAGTAGTCTTGGGAGTGCAAGGTTAGTAAGGGGCATATGAAGTTTTAAAATGGTGAATTTATTGACTATAAATCAATAATTATAAAAATTGTTTCAATATTCTCTCATCATTTTAAATCCATTCTAAGAAAGACTCCCAATCAAACAAGGATTAGTCCATCTACCTAAACCCTGTAGACAGTGCATTTACTAGTCTATTTTGGAAGCTTTGATCAGTTGAAGGGTCTATGATTAGATTCAGGGGATCAATTTTTTAATATAGTATCCTTATGACTTGGATAATCTCATAATATATTCAAATGTTTTTGGGGAAATAGGGGAGTTCCCTCTATTTTGTCTTAGATAGAGGGCACTCCTTTACACCTAAAACTAATAGTTTTAAACATAAGGGCGATAAAAGATGATATAGAAGTTAAGAGGAAAATATTTTAATATTTAATAATCTGAGGTATACCTATTAAAACATTTAAATGATCTCACAATGGTATGGAAACAAGTAGGGTGGTTTAGACACCAACATGTGCAGGCACACCTAATAAGCAAGAAATAGGTCAAATGGCCAAATAGAGGATCATGTTCATTCCCAACCTTAGTAGAGATTCCCAATTTATTGTTTCATGTATATGGGATGTATATATATGTTTTAAATCTATTTAAATTCAATAAAACCAATAGGAAATCCTATAACACCAAAATTTGCAGACAACCTTCTAGGCAAAGATCAAACCTAGTGCCCAAAAAGATGGTCATTCACACTTTTGGCCTTATTTATGCATTAAAAGATATGTTAAATTGTTTATTAGGTCAATAAATATGTTTTTAAACTCTTATATTATAAAATAAACCTTGGATAATCCATTTTGGGGTCCAAAAGCAACTCAGGCCTATGAAAATAAGAAAGACAAGCTTAACAGGCCATATTTTGAAGCTCATTTCTTTCATGAGGATATACATGGGATCCAAAGGAGTTTATAAAAGTTATAATAGGTCTTGAAAAAACAATTTGTGTAATTTTATATCAACTTGGATGTTGGATCTTTATGAACCTCTTAAGACCAAAAACTAGCTAAAACCCTTATTAAACCCTGATTAGGACCAATTTTGGAAAATGGAGGTTGAGATGAAACTATATGGACTATTTTAATCAATAAAACTACTGGTAATTTTATAGGAATCTCTCATTATACTCCACATGTTTTGGAGTTGTAATTATTTGTACATATGGGGGTAAAAATAGGATTTTTCTCACTATTTTGTCTATGTTATAGGTTTTAGTAGGTTTAAAGAGATGAAAAAAAGTTTGGGTGGAATATTAAGACTTAATATAAATTAAAATATTTATTTCATTCTATGAAACAAATTTTAAGTGCCCCAACTAGGTGATTCAATTTAGCTAGTCAAATCTCGCATATTGAGCAAACTAGTGAAGAAGATGAAGAAATTCATTTGGACTCATTTTAAGGTGCCTATAATGATTATAAGGATATTAATGGGATTTAAAATAATAATACACTCCATCTCAAGTATTTACATGGATAATTTATTCCAATTTTGAGGCCAAGTGTGCAGGGTTCATGAAAGGGTAGTTTTATAGATAGTAGGTAATGATAACTCAATTTGGGATGATTCTAGAAAACCAAGAATGAAATAAATACATGAATAGGAATTTATGATAGCCTATCCTTCCATTAAAATCATTATAACTACTCCTCATTAGTTACAAGATATTCAAATAGGCCCAATCATGAAGGTAGTTTTTTTATGCAAAGGGAGGAGTTTTATGCCACTTTGCATAATTTTGATGACTTGTATGGATACTTATATTTACATACCTTGCATGTTTCATCACATATACTCTTTAAATTCAATAATTAATGCCTTTTATCAGCTTTACAAGTGTCCTTGTGACCCTTAGACTTCTCTTTTTGTCTTTCTCTCTCAAACTCTATAAGAGTTGGCTATTTTATCATTGTATGAGATTATCCACCTAATTATGGTGAAGCCATACTAATTTTTATACCTTTTTATAAATAAAATTAATATTTTTTACCTATTACATGATTTTACTTAGTGTGTACTTTAATGTTTGATTTTGCTTAAGTGGCACTCTTTCTTCCTTAACACGTTAGCTCATTCTTACAACCTATTTGTAGTTGGAAAACTTATTCTTGTAGGGAATGTGAAGTTTTAGTGGGATATGTCAAGGATTAAGTGAGTTTTTATCTTCATCAATACCATTTAAGGCCTCTTGTCTAATCCTTGTATACTAAAATTTCATCTTGACCCCAAAATGTAACATTGATGTGAGAAGTTGTCGATTGGGGAAGTGTATGTTTGGTTTGTTTCTTGATCTCAAGTGTAATATGCACATTTTTATATGTCATGAATAGATTTGTTGTATCACCTCCATTATTTTATCTTTTAACCCCCCCAAAGTTAGTGCTAGTTGCAATCTTAAGTGGTACATCAAGGGAGCTATCCCTATCTAGAGACTCACCTCATTCCTTAGGCTACCCACAAGCATAGAGGTGATTCCATTATGATACTTGGATGAGGATAGCCTTAGCATCTCCTCAAAGGGTTAATATCTAGGTGACAACACTTAAGGATAGAGGTGTTGAGAAAAAATTGTTTTTTATGGACCTTGAGCTTCATGAACTACCAAGTCACATGAAATTGAATGGGGGAATGGTCGAAAAGCCCAAAATATAGAATCATCTACATCGATGGGAAAAGGAAATTATCAAAGGAGAAGTACAATTGGGAAGACATCATTACCTTGTCAAGATGCTTCAAAATTCAAGTGGGGCCTTCCCTAAAGTTACTCCAGGTATACCAAACTCCATCTATAGGCTAGAACAAACTATTAGGGTCATAAAGACCCTATTTTGTGCACATGTAAACCCATGCATCCCTCTCACCAGCTACCCACCTCATGATCAAATGGCCCATTTTATCCTCAATATATACCACCATATTAAATTCACCACATAATACCCAATGGAAATTAAGTAGATCATCTACAATCTACCACCATAAATGGGTATTCTCTAATGCATCATTCGAGGTATAAATATTAATAAAGCTAATGGATTGGTTTTCAATATTAAAAAGGGACCATACTAACTAATTGGTGGGGTCCACACCATATTTCACTAAGTGTGGCTTACACCTTAGATAAATTAATGTGATCACCCCTCCATATCCCATAGCATGATAACTATGTAAAATGATACTATTGTGCTAGATGGAATTACTAATAGCCATTAGTAAAAAAAACTGCCACCTTGACTTCTTACAAGAAAAGAATGTCCATATTAGGAAACTTCCTTATAAAATCATGCATGACCAACTTGTGTTTTGGATCTATGAGACCCTCAACATTCCATGTAAATAAATTCATAGATGATGGGAGTCAAGGGACATGTCCTCTAAATCTATGCCTTCTAGGGAATCATACTAGTTCTATTAAAAATGCCCACTATTGGAATTAAAAAATACATATTGTTTCCTCAAGTTCAGGTTAGCTATAAAATCTCCTTCCTCCACCTCATCATTCCTCCTATGAGGGATATGAGAGCATTTAGTCAGATCCCACTGAGAAGGAAGTGGAAGAGTGGTAACCTATGAGTGTGAAAATTTTGGAGAGCTAGGTCTAGAGGCCTTGAGACCTTAGGAAAAGAAATTTTTAGCAAGTGGGGTGTTAAAAACCTTGGGTTTTTTAAAAAAAATTAGGGATTCTACTGGTGTGGGTTATTTTTCAATAGGAACCCACTTCTATAGGCCAATGCTCAAGGATGGCTTGCTGCATTTAGGGGTAATAGCTGAGTTAGATGCTTTGGGGTGTGAATTATTCTTTTATACCATTGTCCATTCATATTTAGAAAGTTTTTTTCTAGTCTTGAGAGAGGAATTGGGTGGTCAGGGTGATTAATTAGCTAAATTATTGTGAGCCAATTGAAGGGGATAATCCTGTATCTTATGGTTTGTGGCTTGGCAGAAAAAACAAACTTTATGAATGTTGATATAGAGGACTCACTAAGAGTTCCTCACATCCCTAACTTGGATTTACACACATTATTTGAGGTCTTGAGATAGGTCTACATCTAAATAGACCCTCTTTTGTGGTTTATTAGAGTAGAATTGGTTTTGTTCATGACAAACCACATGACCTACGGAAGATGATATTTGGTGGATAAAGTGCCAGTATGGGAGTGGGAAGATTGGGAATTCAAACTAAACTAGGACTATAAGAGTAGTGTGATTTGATACTACAAAGTTTCATGTCTAAGGGGAGAGGAACATGAGAAAGTTATTGACATACCAGGTGGCATACTTCTAGAAGATTCCTTTGGCATGGGTTGGGTCAGAGAAGTGGAAGAAAAAGAAACCCTTAGTCATGTTCTGGATGCTCTCAATATTTATTGCATGATATGAATAGTGATTTTGAACCTAGAAGCATGGCATACTTTTAAAAAGGATTCTCCCAATAAAGTAACCTATTAAAAAAAATTGCTCTAGTCATTGACATGTAGAATTAAATTCTAGAATAGGTAGTATAACATCAAGTTCCAAAACATTACCTCATATTATAATTTCAATATAAGCTTCCTCAATCGCTTGTAGGGGGTCATTGTTTGCTACTCCTCTATTCTTATCTATAGCTAAAATAGTTTGGATAGAATGAGGGGAGGACATTATAAAGATTGGCCTTGCTCGAAGGTGAGAAACCCTAAATGGCAATTAATGTTAAGTCCCATAGGCACTTAAGGCCATGATATGAACCAGGTTTAGATAAGAAAGGAACCAAGGGCTGAATCAATGGTAAACATGGAGAAAACCCTAGTAGACAAAGCTAACCTAGCTAATTTATTTTATCATCTCTTACAATGTAAAATAATTCAATAACCTTATGTGGGTTGGCATTAAGATAAGTAGTGAATTCATTGGCATTTAACTCCTACTCTTTTTATGTATCAACATTATTAGTTTGAATAACCATAATAAATTCATTAAGATGGTGTGGATCAGACTTATAGCATATTTAACATATTTTATTTTTATCATCTCTTACAATTTAAAACAATTCAATAACCTTATGTGGGTTGGCATTAATATAAGTAGTGAATTCATTAGAATTTACCTCCTATTTTATGTATCAACATTATTAGTCTAAATAACCATAATAAATTCATTGAGAGGGTGTGGATAAGAACTATAGCATATTTAACATATAATTATTCTTGTTCCCATGTCATATTTAAAAAAATATGTGTTAATGGTGCTTATATTTTAGAATATTATTATTCATTAATGAATTTAGTCTTATTATGATTTTTAGATTTGATTAATGTTTATATATATACATACACACACATATATGTGTGTGTGTGTATATATATATATATATATATATATATATATATATATATATATAGTTGGGATTAGTACAACTGAGAACCTAAAATTCAAACATGTCCTTGATTAGTTACACATTCTTCCTTGTTAAAAATTTTTCATGGTGAAAACCCCAGTCATAAAGAGTACATCTAGTTCATATATTTTGTAATTTAGTGTTCCATGTCTTACTTTCCAAGTTGTAATTTAGTATTCCATGTCTTGCATTCCAAGTTGGTATATTAAACACACACACACACACACACACACACACACACACACACACACACACACACACACACACACACACACACACACACATGTGTGTGTAACTAATCAAGGGCATATTTGAATTTTAGGCTCTCAATTGTACTAAGCCCAATTATAAATGGTGAATATGACCATGGTGGTAAAAACTAGATATGCTTCCACCATTTCTATAGGAAAAGTATCCTATATCATGGGGTATACTGAGAGTAACTTCTTAGGGATAACTACTTATTGGTGCTATAAGGGAACATGGGTTAATGATTCATATATCTAGAAATAGATTTCTACACATTTATGATATACTATAAGGTACATAGAAACTAAAATACATATAGTGTTATCTAATGGCTTAAGTATTGGGTTAGGAATATATATATACACACACACATACATATTTATATATATATATATATATATATATATATATATATACATATACATATATAGACATATATACTTATATACATACATACATATATATATATATGTATATGTATATATACACATATATGTGTATATATATACATATGTGTGTGTGTGTGTGTGTGTGTGTGTGTATACATATGTATGTATGTATATATATATATACATACATACATACATATATATATATGTATGTATATATATATATATACATATATATGTGTATGTATATATTAAAATACATATATAGTGCTATCTAATGGCTTAAGTATTGGGTTAGTCATATATATATACACACACACACATACATATATATATATATATATATATACATATATATAGATATATATACATACATATATATATATATATATATATATATATATATATATATACATATATATATATACATATATAGACATATATACACATATACATACATAAATACATATATATGTATATGTATATGTATATATACACGTGTATATATATACATATATATATGTGTGTGTGTGTGTGTGTATACATATGTATGTATATATATATGTACATACACACACACACACACACACACACACACACACACACACACACACACACACACACACACACACACACACACACACACACACACACACACACACACACACACACACACACACACAAATGTGTAACTAATAAAGGGCATGTTTGAATTTTAGGCTCTCAGTTGTACTTATCCCAATTATAAATGGTGAATACAACCATAGTGGTAATAACTAGATATTATTCCACCATTTCCATAGGAACATTATCCTATATCATGGGGTATTGAGAGTAACTTCTTGGGGATAACTAATTATTGGTGCACTATAAGAGAACATGGGTTAATGATTCATATAGATAGAAATAGATTCCTACACATTTATGATATGCTATAAGTTACATGGAAACTAAAATACATATATATTTTTATCTAATGGCTTAGGTATTGGGTCATTACCCTGCACACCATAGTGTATGGAAAGTTATTAATTGTTTTTCCCAAAATGATAAGTTCTAAAAGTTAAAAAAATTCTAGAACATAGTATCTAGAAAAACTAAACAAAATCAAAGTGAAAACAAAAATTAGAATCTTAAAAACAAAGGCTCAAGTTCACCAATATATTATACCCTATTTTTTATAAGAATGAAATATGATTAGAGAAGTGTTTATCTTTATATATAGGTGTAAAATTGGAAATATCAGAATGCTAAAGATATACAAATTATTTACTATTCTAATTTTGACAAAGTTTTTAAATATAGAAATTTTTGAAAAGTACTACTAAGGTAGATAATTATCTCACACACTAATCTATATTGATTATGAAAATTATAATAAGTGATCACTATACATGCTCATTATTATAATCAACTATAGAAAAAAATCTAGACAAATATTCTATACATGGACAAATGCCTAGTACATGTGAGTGATTAACTACATACTTGTCTATATTTATTATGACACTTGGTAGGGAGAAAAAGATAGGGGAAGCAAAAATTTGTAAAATATTGAATAGAAACAAAAGAAAAAGATATTTTTGGATAGGATTGAAATATGTAAAAGATAACACAATGGTCCCTAGTTCATTAACCATAGACTTATTTGGGTTGACTATGCATCTAAATTGATTACCACATATATTTTACCTATAAATGAGGATAAATCTAAGATATTCCACTTACTGTTTTTCTACACATGGATTTTTTTTCTTCTCTTACATTTGAAACCCTTAGGTCAGTTTGATAGATCAAACACCTATGAGGAAAAGAGGGGAGTGTAATGGGTTGAGTTGACCTAAATCATCCCATTGATTATTTATCATTGCATACATATCTAATAATCCAAGGAGGGATATCAAACCCATGTAATTCTCCCAACTAGAGTGAATATGCAATATGTGCTTCTTTGACTACATGTATGCTATTAAAACATGGATTTTATACTTGAAAATAATAGCTCTTAAATTTATTTAGAAGGATCTTGACTTGACTTGTGATTGTTCCTTATGAACATTATGAAATCTGGGTAGAATAAGGTATATTTTATCAATGTATATAAGGATGAATTAAATGAATGACTTTTCCATAGGGATTGATGAGGACATATCCTACCTTGACTCCTTGAAGTAACTTATTTCCATTAATATGGAGTACCCAAGTATCTTTTTCTAGATAGATGGTGACCTTGAGTAGTTATTCTAAGGTAGATTTCATGGATGTTTTATACCTAAAGACTATAATTTCATGTTCTTCAAGGACTTGAGCATCATGGTTAGACATGAAATTATTGAAATAGTATTTAATGGGAATAACTTGATCATTGATATGTTGTAAAATAATTGATGCCCCCATATCTAATGATGTTGGTGCATATGTAAGTATAGGGGTTGATACATGTATAATAGTAATGGTAGTGACTATAAGATTATAAATTGAGGTGAATGTTTAACCTAATTTGTTTTTATCATCTCTTATGATGTAAAATAATGCTTAAACATTATGTGGGTTAGCATTAAGATAAATTGTGAATTATTTTGAATTGACCTCCTCTTATTTTTATTTAATAACATTATCATTATTGATAACAATAATAAATTCATCAAGAGTGTGTGGATCAAAGCTTATATCATATTTAATGTATGATTTTTATTTTTTCCATGTCATACTTGAAAAAAATATGTTATTGGTGCTTGTGTTTTAGCATGTGATTGTTCATCAATGATTTTAGTCTTATTATGTTTTTTAGATTTTATCAATGTTTATATATATATAATGAATAACACCTTGGAAAGTAATAAAACATGTAATAATAAATTTCAAAAGATACAAAATAGACGTACTCATTATGACTTGGGATTTTACAATGAAAAATTTGTAATAAGGAAGAATGGTGTAACTAGTCAAGGATGTGTTTGCTTTGTATGCTCTCAAATATACTAATCCCAATCATAAATAGTGAATACAACAACAAAGGTAATAAATATATATTCCTCCAATGTTCCCATAGGAACACTATCCTATATCATGTGATATAATGAGGGTAACTTCTTAGGGATAACTTATTATTGGTGCTCTAGAAGAGCATATGGGTGAACACTTATTATGGATCAAAACAAAATATTATACATTTAAGATATAATGTGAGGTACATGGAAACTAAAATACATATATATTGTTATCTAATGGCTTGAATATTGGAGAATTACCATTCACACCATGGTGTATGGAAAAATACTAACCAATTTGCCCATAATTATAACTCCTATGAGTTGAAAAATACTAGTATATAGTATCTAGGAAAACCAAACAAAAGAAAAGTGAAATTGGAAAATAGGATCTTGCAAATAAAGGCTCAAGTTGACCAATATGTTTTACCCTATTTTTGATAAAAATTAAATGTAATTAGAGAAGTGTTTATATGTTTATATAGTTGTAAAAATTTAAATATCATAATGTTAAATATATACAAATGATTATTTATTCTAATTTTGAAAAAGTTAAAAAGTATAAGATATGATATATTGGAAAATTACTAGGAAGGTGTATACTTCACTCACACACTAATCTCTATTGATTGTGAAAATTATAATAAGTGATAACTATGTAGGCTCAATATCATAATCAAGTATGGAAACAAATCTACTATAGGTGGATAGAGGCCTAGTATATCTAAATCTATTTACTACAGACTTGTTATATTGATTGTGACACTTGATAGTGATAAAATGATAGGGGATGAAAAAATATGTAAAATATTGAATAGAAGTAAAAGAAAAAGATATTTTTGGATAGGACCATAACATGAATTATATGAAATAATTTTATTATTTTATTTAATATAATTTTTTTTGGGTTGACTATGCATCTAAACTGATCACTGCATCTATTTCACCTGTGAATGAGGATAAATCTAAAATATTGCACTTAGGGTTTTCATATGTATGAATTTTTGTTTTTATTATCTTGATTTTGAAAACCTTAGGGAACTTTGATAAATCAAAAAAATTTAATAAAAATAGGGGAATGTAATGGGTTGAGCTGACCTCAATCATCTCCTTGATGATTGATCATTACATACATATCCAATACTCTGAGGAGTGAAATCAATCCCACATAGTTATCTCACCTACAGTGAATATGATAAATGTTATTATTTTACTATATGTATGCAATGATAGCATGGATTTTATACTTGAAATTGATAAATCTTAACCTTATTTATAAGGCTCTTGACTTGGATTATGACTATTCCTTAGGAACATTATAAAATTTGGGCACAGTAACATATATTTTCCCAATGTGTAGAAGGATGGATTAGAGGAATGATTTTTTCATAAGGATTGATGAGGACAAATCCTACCCAAACTCCTTAAAGGAACTTGTTTCCATTAAAATTGGGTATCCAATTATATTCATGTAGATAATGGTGACCTTAGGTAGTTCTTCTAAGGTAGCTTTTATATATGTTTTATACCTAAAGACTACAATTTTAGGTTCTTTAAGGACTTGAACATTAATATCAGCTATGAAATTATGAAATCAATATTTAAGGGAAATAACTTGATTGATGATCTATCGTAGTAACTAGATCATTTGAATTTGAAGTTGAGGTTGAAGCTAATTTATTTTTATCATCTCTTATAGTGTAAAATAATGTATCAAGCTAATTTGGGTTGGCATTAAGATAAAAAAATGAATTATTTGGAATTGAGATCCTCTACTTTTTATGTATTAACATTACCAAACTTGATAACCCTTATAAATTTGTCAAGAGGGTGTGGATCAGACCTTATAACACATTTCATGTATGATTGTTCTTGTTTTTATGTCATACTTGAAAAAATATATGTTAATTTTGATTGTGTTTTATAATGTGATTGTTCATTAATTATTTTAGTTTTATTATGATTTTTATATTTGATCTCTCTCTCTCTCTCTCTCTCTCTCTCTCTCTCTCTCTCTCTCTCTCTCTCTCTCTCTCTCTCTCTCTCTCTCTCTCTCTCTCTCTCTCTCTCTCTCTCTCTCTCTCTCTCTCTCTCTCTCTCTCTCTCTCTCTCTCTCTCTCTGTGTGTGTGTGTGTGTGTGTGTGTGTGTGTGTGTGTGTGTGTGTGTGTGTGTGTGTGTGTGTGTGCGTGTGTGCGTGTGTCTATTTGTGTGTTTATATAATAAATAAGAACTTGGAAATTAAGAAATGTAATACTAAATTTCAAAATATATGAGCTATATGTACTCAATTATGGTTGGAGTCTTAACCATGAAAATGTTGTAATGAGGAATAATGGTGTAAATATTCAAGGGTGTGTTTACTTTGTAAAATGTTAGATATTCTAATCCTAGTAATAGATATTTAATATGATCATGAAGGCACTAAATATATATGTTCCACCATTCCCATAGGCACATTATCTTGTATCATGGGGTAGGTTGAGAGCAACTTATTGAGGCTAACTACTTACTGGTGCACTAAAATAACATATGGGTTAATGTTTATTATGGATGGAAATATAATCCTATGAATTTAACATATAACATGATGTACATGGAAAATAAAAACCACATATAATTTTATCTAATGGATTTAATATTAGGGTAGTACCCCTCACACCATGGTGTAGAAAAAACTACTAACTGTTTTACCTAGAATGATAACTTCTATGAGTTTTAAAACTACCATAACATAATTTATATAAATACCAAATAAAATAAAAGTTAAATTAGAAAATAGAATCTTGAAAACAAAGGCTCTCATTCACTAATATCTTATACCCTATTTTTGGTAAAACATTATATGTTGTTAGAGATGTGTTTATGTGTATATATAGGTATACAACTAGAAATTTAGAATGTTAAAGATATACAAATGATTAACTATTATAATATTGAAAATTTTGATAAATATAAAAAATTATATTTTGGTAAAGTAATAAGAAGGTATATACTTAGCTCACACACTAATCTCTATTGATTATTTTGACTATTTTACTATGAAAATTATAAGAAGAGATGACAATATAGGCTCAATATCAGAATTAGTTATAGAAACAAATCTAGACAAGCCTATTATATGTGGATAGAGATTATTCCATCAAATTACGTTGATTGTATTATTTTATATAGTGATCATGACACCTAGTAGTGATAAAATTATAGGTGAAGTGAAAATATGGAATATATTGAATGGAAGCATAACCATAATATATTTGTGGATTAGATCACAATAGGTAGAATATGGTGTAGTTTCCCTAATTCATTGAATATGGACTTGTTTGGGTTCACTATGCATCTTAATTTATCACTATACCTATTACATCTTTGAATGAAGATAAATATATTGTATATCAATCAAGAATTTTATGTGCATGAATTGTTGTTTTTCTTATCATGATTTTTAATCCCTTAGGGAACTTTAATAAATAAAAAAATGTAATAAAAAGAGGGGATTGTAATGGGTTGAGATTACCTCAATCATCTCATTGATTATTTACTATTACATACATATCTAATACTCTGAAGAGGGAAATCAATCCTAGGTAGTCATCCCACCTAGAATGAATATGTAATATGTGCTTCTTTGACTATATGAAATGAAGATAGAACATGGATTTTATATGCTATGTACCTAGGGATATGATATATTATTGTATATGGGTTGATGGAGATGCCAACATGTGGCACACATCCCCTTAGTTAGTTATATGGGTACAATATATTAGGATAATGGAGTAACTTATGGAATTAGTACATTGGGTAATGGTTGGCCTACATTGGGATTATAAGGTTACCCATCTATGGGTTAGATATATGTCTATATATAGGAGATGATTATCATGGTAAAAATATAAAGTAAGCATTGAGTATTATATTGTAAGAGGATATTAGAGGTTGTCCCCTCGAAGAGACATTATGGAGTTATTACTTCCTAAAGGATTATTACATGGTGTTTCCCTACCTTAAGGGTATTACTACATATATTGAATATCAATATACTTACAAGTGGTATAAGAGCCTCGATTTGGGCAATTTGTGGAGTGAAACCCTAGTTTTTTTTAATCATCAATAACTTTTGATTCGTTGTGCATTTTTCCACAAATTTTTTACTAGGTATGGATAATATTTCAAATAAGTCACAATAAAAAAATAGAGATTTTTGGATTTGTTTTAAGGGAGTTATTTCTATTTTAGAGTTTATAATAATTTCGCTATATCTTTCGAAATATATGGAATTTTTATTATAATTTTTAACAAAAGATGTAAGCCGATATAAGAGAAGTATAGTAAAAAATTTAGAATTTTTTGAGTTGTTTGAAGTGATTTGTTGTGATTTTATGGATCAATTTTGACATTTTAGGGTTTCATGAACCTTAATTTTTTTTGTGGATCATGGAGTTGCAAACATTTTCAAGGGAAGATTATATTGATGCTAGAGAATGGTGGCTCCTTTTAGATAATAATTTTACAAAAACTTTTGGGCAAAGATGATTACTTCCTTTTTTATTTGGGCCTACACTAAATTGGTTTGATCAATTGAGCTGTATAAAAGGGTTTTCTTCATGGAAAGAAATGTAACAGATCTTTTTAGATTGTTGGGATATAAAACAAGAAGTATAAAAAGAAGAAGTATAAGAAGAAGAAAAATAAGAAGAAGAAATAGAAGAATCAGCAAAAGAAAAAGAACAAGAAGAAGAAGAATTGGATGATAAAGGTTAAAATTATTTGGCTCCAAATAAATCTGAGTCAATTTTTTAGTTTCATGGATGCATTCAAAAGAAAATGGTTATTGTGTCCATAAACCCTACCAATAAGTATAACTTCATCAACATGAATGTGTCTAAGCATCTACATGTTCAAGCAAAGAATATAAAAGAGGTTCAAGTAGATGGTAAGAACATTTCAATGTTTGAAGATCTAAAGCTCATTATGGAAAAATATGTTTTGCATTCAGATTTTTATGCTTTGGATATGGATGATGTGGATATAGTTCTTGGATATCCATGGTTAGAGACTTTGGGAACAATGAATATTAATGTTCAGAAAATTTTCATGAAGTTTTGGTATAAGAAAAATAAGATCACTTTACAAGATATCATAGTGAAAAAGGCACCAATAACAATCCAAGTAGATCATGAAGATGAGATTAAAAAAGGTGATGAAGATCATGATAAAGATTTAGATGATATAGATAAAGACACACTACAAATGAACACTTCATCTACTCAAGAGACAAAGAAGGAAAAGGTAGAAGAGGTAGAAGTAAAGGTGGATAATGTCAAAGTATTGAAAAAGGTTGAGGTATATAGACACCCACATCGTCATGAGAGGAAAAAATCATAGAACCAGGTGAGGAAGTGTCATAAAAACAATAATTTTGTCTATACAAGAAATCAAATTTCTAATCATTTTGGATATGCATGGAATCTAAATAAAAAATACTATGGCACATGGAATGAATGGGGAAATCACTATGACTATGCATGGAAGAATACCTACTATGGTCATGGTTGGAGTCAGAGTAGCGTAATGGAATATGGTATATGGAATAAAAAGAGGAATAATTATGCTTGGATGCCAAAAAAATATAATTATGATCATGAATGAAATCAGAGGAGCACAATGGATTTTGGACACAAGATTGGAGAGATATCACCTGCCAAGATCACATATGGATGGTTAGATGATCGAGATTGGAGACAAGTATGTAATGATTTGAAGCACACTCATTATTTGGTTTTTTCCTATGTTTTAGGGATGAAACATGTCAAGGAGGGAAGTAATGCTATGAACCTAGGGATATGATATATTATTGTATATGGGTTGAAGGAGATGCTGACATGTGGCACACATCCCCTTAGTTAGTTATATGGGTACAATATATTAGGATAATGGAGTAACTTATGAAATTAGTATATTGGGTAATGGTCAGCCTACATTTGGATTAGGAGGTTACCCATCCATGGGTTAGATATATGTCTATATATAGGAGATGATTATCATGGTAAAGATATCAAGTAAGCATTGAGTCTTCTATTATAAGAGGATATTGGAGGTTGTCCCCTTGTAGAGACATTGTGGAGTTATTCCTTCCTAAAGGAGTATTATATGGTGTTTCCCTACCTTAAGGGTATTTATGCATATATTTAATAATCAAGAACCACTTGATATGATCTTGATTATTAAATATATTTAGAAATACCCTTAAGGTAGGGAAACACCATATAATACTCCTTTAAGAAGGAATAACTCCACAATGTCTCTTTAAGGGGACAACCTCCAATATCCTCTTACAATAGAAGACTCAATGCTTACTTGATATCTTTACCATGATAATCATCTCCTATATATATACATCTATCTAACCCATGGATGGGTAACCTCCTAATCCCAATGTAGGCTAACCATTACCCAATACACTAATTCCATAAGTTACTCCATTATTCTAATATATTGTACCCATATAACTAAGGGGATGTGTGCCACATGTTGGCATCTCCATCAACCCATATAAAATAATATATCATATCCCTAGGTACATAGCATTATACTTGAAAATGATATCTCTTTACCTAATTTAGAAGTACTTTGACTTAGCTTATGACTGCTCTTTATGAACATTGCATAATTTGGGAAAAATAAGGTAGATTTCATCAATGTGTAGAAGGATGAATTAAAGGAATGATTTTTACATAAGGATTAATGAAGACACATCCTATCTAAAATCCTTGAAAAAACTTATTTCCATTAAAATGGAGTATCTAAGTATCTCTATACAAATAGATGGTGATCTCAAGTACTTATTCTAAGGTATATTTCATAAAATTTTAGACCTCAAAACTATTTTTAGGTTCTTCAAGGACTTGAGCCTCAAGATAAATCATGAAATTATAAAATTAGTCTTTAAGAGTAATATCTTGATCAATGCCTTTGATCAAGAGGATATTCTCATTTGGAAGAGAGTAATGAAGGTTTCACTATGTTGATATAGGTTTAACACTAAGTTGATTAGAAATACTTTACCTTTGACTTATTTTTGAGTTATAATACTCAGGTCAAATTCCATCAAGAGTAACATCCACTTGCTAATTTGATTTCCAAGAAAGAATACCTTGGTACATAATGGTATAAAATGTATACAAAGGAAAATGTAACTGAATTATTAATCAATCCTAGCTTGGAAAATATAAATCCTACTTAAACTTCCATTTTTTAATACATTATATATTCAAGGTCATGACCAAGATGGATCTGATAGACCTAATTAATGTATCTCCTATGAAAATAACATCACTAGAGAGGGTTCTAAATCCTCTAATAAAACAACACTATGTAATAACACTAGTTATCTCCTATGTTTTCATATTCACAATGTAGATGAAAATTAAATTAAAATATAATTTAATGCCCACCATAACTTGTGGCACAAAGTGGGGGTAATAAACATAAAAGGTAAACATGAATAGAATAATTCTAATTAAGATATGTATAGATATATCCCTAATACATGGAGAGAATAATATATTAAAAATCCATTACTTATGCTACTTATATATATTAAAATAAATGAGTAAAGTTAGATATACTTACCTTGAAGATGAACACATTAAGACTCAATCTCTCTCTTGGATAAAGGTGCTTCACAAGAGGCTATTTTTGTTTGTAAGGATCACTAAGAAAGGCCTAAACATCCAATTTTTTTCCACAAGACAAGATTATTCTCCAAGTATAAACCCTAAGAAATAAATCCTCAAGTATAATGGTTGAAGAGAAGATTTTAAAGAAGCATAAATGAATAATTAACTATGTTGTCTCTCTAAGAAATAAATAAATGAATGTGCAGATATAACTAAATCTAACCTTAAACATTTTCAAAAGTTTAGTCGATAGGGTAGGCCCAATTTGACTCCATATCATTATTTGATAAAAAAAGTTAGGTCTTAGTCTAGGTCAGCTAAAGCTAATGTAGGCCTATAATGTGCAAATATTAATTATAATACAACATTAGCCTAGGTCAATAGTGTATGGTAAATGTCAAAAAAGGTTTTAGTCTAAGTAAGGGGCTAAGTAAGGTAGTGAGTTTTTTGGATGAGTGTTTAAGAGAGGAGACAAAACTTAGGGAAGTTTATAGGAGAAGATTGTGTAAATACCAAGTGGTGGTATAGAGGACAAAAATCCTATGAAACAATAATGGTTTGCCCACCTCTTTCTTGGTGTATCCTTTAAGGCATGCACTCAGAGAGATTGAGACTTAACAATTAAATTCAAGAGATAAAATAACAATAATTGATAAATTTTAAAAATATTATGTGTATAAATATTCCCCAATTGAATCTCATCATGTGTCACTCAGGTGCAATAGGGGATGGTGCTTAGAGAAAAGAACATAGAAATACACAATGTTGAAGTTAAATAAATTATAGTAGTTTAAAGAATAGAATAAATGAAAGTAAATGACTGAAAGGAAATAACTAAAAAAATTTAATGTATGCATACCTTGACTTACCTTTATCACCAGATGATTATATGTTTTGTTTCTAAGTTTGATCATGGAGGGTGTAGAGACTACTTTGGAAAAACATAAGGATATAAAACTAAAGATAAAAAAATAAACAAACACAGGAAAGGCAAGATAATTGAATTGTTGTAGGCAAGGTGTACTTACAAATTTGGTAATTTATGGTGACAAATGATAATTTAGGTCCAAATGACCAAGTCAAAATTTTAGATTAAATCAGGTAACTAAAAATCCATTGATACTAAATGACTAAACAACTAAAATAAGTAAATATTAAGTAAGAAAGGAAAACAAGCCAGTCAAACCAAGGATATAAAAAATATGGTAACCAAACATCAATGTGAAAGAATTAAAAATCCTTAAACAAATATGGGCAAGCAATGGTAAAACAACACTGATGAGTGAGAAATAACAATACATACTCAATCATCAATGGAAAAAGTGCATAAAAGGAAAAAAAACATTGATGAGTGAGAATTAACAAGCCAACCTCACTCAACAATGGAAAAAAGACATAAAATTAGAAATAGATGTAGTTGTCCAAAAAAAAGGGATGTTAATAATATTTTTATAATAAACCAAGGTAATTCTAGAAATTTAGATAAATGGTGTAAAGAAAGTAAACCATATTCACTCAAGCATACCATGTTGTTATAAATATAGATGAAACCAAAACCAAGTAGTGCTTGCATGTTGTAAGATATGAAGAAGAGGGAATATAGAAGTGTGAAAATGGATTTACAATCAAAATTTCCTATCAAGGTGGGAACATGTTTAAATGAAGAAATAATTAAGGTAGAAAAACACTTTATCAAAGCCAAGACACTTAAATTAGGTTGGTCAAAACAAGAGGACTATTGACATTAAGGACTCTGCAGATATTTTTGTAACCACACAAATATTGTATCACCAAATTAAGTATTAATATCATCCCATGAAAGATATATGCATGAAAACTAAAATAAACCTACCTTCCTATAATGTTTTCCCCATTTCTTAAGACCCCTTACAAAGTTGTCAATATACTATAAAGATTGGGTACTTGCATGTGAAGTAGGTATCACCATATTCTGTTTGAATTCTCCTATCCCAATCTACTGGCCCACCCCAGTGGACCTTAGCTCTATTAGGAAGCCAACTATGGAGTTTGAGCTTTGAATAGGGATAGAAGGTGTGATATGAATAACATATTTTAATGTGATTTTGACATTTAACATTATATGTTACCTTTTTATCATTGTATTTTATTTTTAAATGATTTGTATTTTAACTTCTGATGACTTTTTCTATTCCTCCTCCATACAGATTTGGAGAACCAAACATGGGTTGTAAAAATGACTATAATTTTTAAAAATGGTACTTTGGGGCTAAGAAAGAGAGCTTAGAGAGCATGGTATCTAAGAGTCTTATTAATTTATGTGAAATAAAAGTGTTATCTTGACTTCAACCTTGTTCTATACAGATTGGAATGAAAGGAAAGGAAATAAAAGGGAATGAAACATGAAATAATTTTAATTACGTAAAATAATAAAATAAAATGTGAAAAAGATGAAAAGGGATACAATGATAGTTAAGTGTGATTCCTTATCATAACAATGTTGTAAGTGTAGGGAAACATGTTATCATAGTTTGTTGTGTAAATTTTAGCTACAAAAGAAATAAAAACTAAAGTTGAGAATATGGATCACAAAATTTTAACCAGTTATTAACATTATATAAAATGAAAACTTAGTTGAATAGAGGTGTTTTAAAATAAAATGGTGACTTTATTCATAGAGCCTAATCATATCCATGGTCTTACACTACAAGTCATAAAATAGAAAACCCAAGATGGTGTAACAAAGGAAAACATGGTATTTTTGAGGAGGGCCTAGTCCTATCCATGGTCTTACACTTAAACTAAAAAATGAGAAACCCAAAAGTTTGAAAAAAGGATTGGAAAATAATAAGTCAATAAAAATGAAAGGAATTCATGAGGAAGACTAGGTCTTTTTCAAGGTATTACAATGCAACTCATGAGAAAAAGAAACCAAAGGACCAAAAGAAGGAACTAAGGTTTTTGAAAAGAGGAAACTAATACAAAAGGTGAGACTCAATAATAAATCCTAAAAAAAGTGTTAGTAGGATATGATATAAAAATATGATAATAAGGGAAAGGTCTAGGAAAAATATTTCTTCAAGAATTGTGCATTAGTGGGATTTTTGAAAACATGGACTTCATTAGTTTTGAGGCAATATTTTCTAGGACCAAGAATATGTTTAACTAAATAAAGGCCCCATAATTTTTTGGGTGTATTTATGTTATTTAGTCATGGGTATAATATAATTTAAGGACTAGATCACCAATATTGAAAGTGTAGATTTTAACCTTTTTATTATGTTACTTGGCAATATAAGCCTTATATTGGTGATTATTTTATAAGGTGGATAAATAGTATTCATTGAGAAGATCGAGAGCATGAAGGTGAGATTCAAATAATTATTCATAGTGGATGATATCATGAAGAGATATGTGTAAGAAGGGATGCTCAACTTTTAATGGTAAGATAAACTCGAGTGAGAATAGTGTTGCCCCAATGGTAGCATGGATGTTAGTATGATAGGCATAAAGTGCAAGATATAATTGAAGATTCCAATTCATATGGGTTTAAAGGATGTTATTTTGAAGAATTTTATTTATTTCCTCATATTTTTCATTATAATATGGATTATAATGTGTAGATAATTGAGAATAAATTTATAAATATTAGTTCATATGACATTAATAATATGCATGTATTCTACCCATTTGGTAAAATATTCAGTGGCCTTGATGTTAAAATCATGCCCACCTTATGACCTAGGTAGTTTGCTAATGAGATTTAATCCCCACATGGAAAATGGCCAAGGAGATTCCATAGTTTGGAGCTCATCTAGTGGTGAATGGATAGATCATCAAGGAGTTAACAAATAATATACTTTTTATTGAAATAAATATAATAATTTTTGATACTAGGCTAAAATTATCCCATACATATGCATTTATGTGTTGTAGAATGTCTGTTATAGTGACCACCAAAAATTCCCCCATGTTCTAATTCAAGGAGAGGAGGGACCTCTCCTTACATCAATATTGATTAATTTGATAAAAAGTCAAATTATTTCAACCCCATATATAGTCAAACTTTATATAAGGGTCTAATAGGGTGTAAAATGTGTCCCATGGTCTTTTAAGAAAGGTCATATAATGTGTTTTAGCTTTGTCATAGTTTTATAGTTTTTTTTATGTCATTCTAAGGTCAGTTTTGGGTCATTTATTGAATGTGTATAAATTTACCATAGAGGAAAAATTTTTCAAAATCATATCTAACATCCTATATGGTATATTCATGTTATAGATGGTATTTTTGGACTAACAACATGTGTAACATTTAAAACAAGAAGATCATGTACTTTTAGGAAGTTTTAAGTAGTTGTACAATTTTTAAAACACATTTAGCATGTGTGTGACTTTAATAGTGTCTATATGGATTCCTAAATTCCAATTCTATGCTTGGGTAACTTTGAAAACCTAAAAATGATTAAAAGTGTTATATATTTCCTATCATTATCTTGGATAAGCTAAAATGGTCAACTAGTTTTAGTTTGGTACAGCCAGGAGGAATTGATTTAGATAAAGTGTACTTGGTGGGTGGTATTAATATTTATTTACTTAAAATTCATGAAAATTGCTAGAGTATTGGTGATATATTCTATATGAACCATTGCTAATAATGTTAGCCCCTCTTTTCTACATGCACATCCCCATGGCCTTTAGTCTTATCCTCTGTTTAGATTGGTATTTGAAAACCAAGTAGTTTACATGATTTTGAAGAGTATCACCATATCTATCATAATTTTTCCATCCTTTTTGAGACATGTATAGGTCATGGAATGATCCTAACTATCTCACTTTGCTAGTTGAAGACTTCATTACAATCTTTAGACATTATTTCCACTAGATCCAAAGCTATCTTCCTACATAGGTTTCTAGAACAAGGGTATAATGTTGTTTTAAACGTCTCATAAGAATTATTATTAGTTATCCTTCATGAATTTATTTATCTCAAGCATGTTCTTTATGAGATTCAAGTCTTAATAATTGTACACAGTTAGATTTCTTGTAGTAGTCACCTATGGTGAAGTGAAAAAAGCCTTGAATAGTCATGTTGAAGATAAAAAGGGTTTCAAGGTTCTTGAGAGGATTATAAAGTGAGAAAAACATGAGGAATTGATTTAGATAAAGTGTACTTGGTGGGTGGTATTAATATTTATTTACTTAAGATTCATGAAAATTGCCAGAGTATTGGGGATATATTCTCTATGAACCATTGCTAAGAATGTTAGCCCCTCTTTTCTACATGCACATCCCCATGGCCTTTAGTCTTATCCTCTGTTTAGATTGGTCTTTGAAAACCAAGTAGTTTACATGATTTTGAAGAGTATCACCATATCTATCATGATTTTTCCATCCTTTTTGAGACATGTATAGGTCATGGAATGATCCTAACTATCTCACTTTGCTAGTTGAAGACTTCATTACAATCTTTAGACATTATTTCCACTAGATCCAAAGCTATCTTCCTACATAGGTTTCTAGAACAAGGTTATAATGTTGTTTTAAACCTCTCATAAGAATTATTATTAGTTATCCTTCATGAATTTATTTATCTCAAGCATGTTCTTTATGAGATTCAAGTCTTAATAATTGTACACAGTTAGATTTCTTGTAGTAGTCACCTATGGTGAAGTGAAAGAAGCCTTGAATAGTCATGTTGAAGATAAAAAGGGTTTCAAGGTTCTTGAGAGGATTATAAAGTGAGAAAAACATGAATTATATATTTAAAATTTCGTTAGGACGATGACAAGTTTCCAACTTAGCACATATTCTTGAGTCTGATGCTCACCTATAGGTAGTCTCCAATATGGTCTAAGAGTCAATACATATGAGGTAAAGCAATGTTGAAATGGAGATGTTTCAAATAATTTTAAACCTTAATTGAGGTCTAAGAGAATTTATAATGCCATTGTGATAATGGTGAAGTCATAAGATGGAAGATAGACCTAGAATCATGCTCATAGGTTAATTTCTCTAAATCAAGGTTTTGCCCATAACCAATGCCACCTTATGATGAAGATTTTGAGGTATTTGTTAGTCTATATGTTATCATTCCTACATATGAGGCCTTAGAGATGACATATGAGCACAAGGGAAGGTTTTTTTATATAGATAAGGTAATGTAAGTAGGTTTCCCATTCAAGTAAGTTTTTATTATAGATTTTTGTAAGATACAATATTGTTGAAGCCCAAATGGCATTATAATGCAAAAATGACACAATGGAAGCATGAAATCAATAAAATGTAACTCCATTTGAGTTAAATATGATACTATGACATCAATAGAAGATATAAAAGTTGATATACAATACTTTGGCATAGTTCATCACCTACAGGGGTCCTTGTTTCTCTAAAGTTGTCACCTATAGTTTAACTATAGATCCATAGAGTATTGATGGTTAGAGATAAGAGGTTGAGATATTTTACATAGATTTTAATTAAAGTGGAATTGATATAATTATATTATAAGGATAAGGATAACCAATGTGATATTCAAAAAAAAAGTAACATCTAAAAAGGTCCTTTAAACTTTCCCTAATTATTACATATAGGTGTCATAATCAACACAATAGAAATACTAGCTTAGTCTAAAGAAAAGAGAAGTTTGAAGGTTAATAAGGGTGTATGATGGATGTATTATATTTATAATAAATTCATAGTGTTGAAATAAACTTCACATGATGCTTAGAGTAAATAAATAAAGAGGTTGAACTAAAACCTCAACCTACAGTCAATCCCAACCCTACATCTACATATACTCATCAATGTTATAAGTTAGTTTTAGGTTTTGGAATTTTTAGAGAGTTATAGAGATGATATAGTTTAAATTTTATTACATAAAGTCATAAATAACTATTAAATCCATACATATCCTCAGTAAGACAAATAAAATAGAGGAGATGCCCTCTATTTTATCTTAGAAAGAGGGCACTCCTAGTCAAAACCACCCTATAGGTTGAGTACATAAAGATTGTAAGGGTGAAATGAGAGAGATTTTATGGATGTGGGATGTTTTATATAGTTTAATTGACAATTAAAAATTATAAGAAATAAATTTCAAGCCTTGGAAACCCTCAAAAGGGTTAAACACACAGTTATACCCAATTAGGCTTATTATGCCTTCAACTAGGCCTAAGCCATATAATTTCCTAGTTCCTTTTATAAGACCAAAAGATAATTATAAAACATGTGAATGAATTTAGGGGAGATTTTAGGATGTGTTAGAAACATTTTTTTTTATAGGATATTACATAGAGTGGTCATTTTTGGCCTAAAATTTCTTTCAAGGGTACCCATAATGCATTTTAAATCTCGATAGGCCATTTTCCAATGCTCACACCTATACAAATTGACTGAATTTTTCCCCAAAGAGATATGGGTAGTTTATGAGGGTTATTAAATACAAATTTTTGTAATTAATTTAGTAGTTGGATGTCCAATATTTATGAATCATCCCTAAGAAGCAAAACTTTCTAAAACCCTCCTAAAACCCTGGTTTTGACTTGATGGAGAAAATATGAAAGGAGATGAGTTAAAAAGTGGTAAAATTGCTTGGGATTTTTTTTTTAATTATTTAAAACTCTCTTATGCTACTTCTAACCCAACTGGTCTATACTATCACTTGCACAGACAAGGTAAAAATAAGGTTTTTTGAAAAAAATTTAGTGTTATATAGGTAGAGATGAGTTTAGAAAGATGAGACATAATGTATAAGGTATATGGGGACTTATTATAACTCCATATATCCATTTTTAACCTTAGATAATCATATAAATACCTCTATTAAGTCATGCATCACATGCAATATTAGATAGGCAATGACAAGACAAAGTGACTGCCAAGTGATAAGATGAGAAGTCTAATTTTGAATATTTAAAAGGTATAATTCATGGATTAAAAGGTAAAATGACATTTTAATAGTGTCATAACACCTTTTCCATGGATTTTGTTGAGTAATTTAAGGTCACCGTGATGACAAATGTGAAGAATGAGGCCTAAAAAGCCAATGAATGACTACCAATGGTGAGTATAAGTGTCATGAAGGAGGTTATCAATTAGGGAGGCATATAATGACTATTATATATTGTTTCCAACACCCCTAAGACATTTAATATGTGTCAAGTTTTCCTAATTTAGTTTTTAGAAGTCAAGAGATGCCTCATTATGAAGGTCATTTTCAAGGAGGCTATTTAGGACATGTTGAAGTCAACATACCCCATTTTTTTGAAAATTGGGACCCTTGAGATATTTTAAAGCTTAAAACTAAAAACTTGGGATGTTTTTATCATCAGTTAGAATTTTAATATCATCCACTTTAATGAGGTTGATTCACTAATTTATGGTTTTGCTTTGAGCTTGCCTAATGTTGCTAATAATTGGTGTTCATGTCTCTTAGTTATAGGTTTCATGGAACCATTGTTGGTGGATTCATGTTCCAAAACCTTGCATCAACCCTTGTTTCAAGTTTGAATTTTAATCTAGTAGGAGAAAATTGGTGAGAACATTCTAAATTTATTTTTTGACTCAAGCCCTATTTTTATGTTAAGTCTTGGTTGTGTTTTTTAACACAACCAAACCTTAGCATAAAATTATGCCTTGGTCCCATTTATTTTCCCCCCTATGTTTCCTAGATCTCTAACATGGTCCAATGTTATGTTGGTAGGGTCCTCTTTATTTTCTAACATGGTCCAATTTTATGCCAAGGGTCCCTTTTAATTTTTCCTAGTAGGATCTTTTCATATTCTCTATCATGGTCCCTTTAATTACCTACTTGTCCTAAAGCTTTAATGTTAAGTCCCCATTCATGTTTATTAACATGAATGAGACCTTAGTCTAAATTCATTAGCCTAAGTTTATTTCATATCAGGTCCTAACTTAATTATCATACACCTTGCAATATCTAATGATTTGTGCTTCCCAATGCCTTTTGATCCAATAGAGAAAGGAAAAACTCAACAAATTGAGCATGTATACCTTCAGACCAATCATGTTCAAGCATCTATATCACAATTAATGGCTCATGCTTCATTATGGACCAAAGATTAAATGTAGTGAAGACATCATTGAAAATTCAAATCATTAAGGGGCCCATATAATTTCCATGTGGTACTCTCACATTCAAAGATTAAAAGCAAAGGGTTCCATATGTTAGAAGCAACCAATAAAAAGTAAAATCCTAGATCATGATTAGATGGATCTCACTTCATCACAAATTTTGATCAAACAACACAAATTAAATCCAAGATCTTAGAAACCCAATAGAGCTACCATGTAGTGCTCTCACATTGGAACACATGAATTTAATGAGCTTAAATTTGATGTTCATAAGAATATAATTTGATGTCCACAAGGCCATCATTGATGTTTGTGCAACCATCAATTTTAATCCCATCAAACCTAAAAGATTTCATGAGCTTAAATTTTACATCCTCACAAACGTCATTTGAACATCCAAGAGGCTTCTTTTGATGTCCATGAGGCCATAAAAATTAAGCTCATCTAACCTCTTTTACTTTGACTAAAAGAGGCATATTTTATGTCATTTAAAGGGCCATTTATTATTTAAAAATTAGAATAAAATTATTTAACCTAAGTCTTTTTGTGTTTATTAGTATGAAATAAACTTAGGTAAAAGCATTTTAGCCTATGTTATTTTATGTCTATGCACTAACTTAAAGCTTGTACACCATGAAGGATCTAATGGTTCATGATTTATCATGGTAAATGATCTAATGATGTAAAATCATCAATAAATTTTCAATGGATCCATTACGAACCCAAAGGTTCAACACATGGTGAACATGCATCCAATATATGACTGAAAAAGGTACCAAAGCTTAGAAAACCTATGGAGGTGCCAAGTGGCACAACCACAAGGCTCAAGATAATAGTAACCAATGACAAACAAGTACCCAAATCACAATAAATGGCCCACACTCATCTGAAGATCTTGATCCAATAGTGTGAAACATTATGCATTTTTAAATACCAATGGATAGAACTTCAAAGGAATTTATGTAAAATACCCCAAAAGGTTCTAGATAGATGTCAAATAAGTGTCACATAAACATAAAATGACAAAATAGGAGATCTTGTGTGCTTGAAAAAGCAAATGCATAAAGGAAAATGTATAAATAATATCTGAATCATGTATGAGCTGAAATCCAAATGAGCTACCACCATTAAAGCTCTAAATCCCTAAGACTTGCATAAAAATCCCTAAGTAAACATATCTTGATTAAAACAAACCTAGAAGAAGTTCAATTATGATTTGAGTGTAAAGGAACTAAACCATATACCATTTGTAACTTATTGAGAATTAAATTGCAAGTGTGGAAGCCATGGTAGCTCAAAGGCAATAATTAAGGGATGAGATAGAATTATATCTATCTATAGATAGTGAAGGAAGGGTTTTTAAGGATACTGATCTAGACACTATAGCCTTGAACACAAGAAACAAGAATTGGTATGAGCTCTTCTAGACCATTGAGGAGATGCAAGCCATCACCAAAGAAGAATAAAATATTACCACAGTCAGTAAGAGGTATTATGACTTGGTTGCATTTGAAATGGTTGGTCTCCATCATGTTGCTACTAAACTAGAGGTATTCCATTGTATTTATATCTTTACTCCCATTTTTGTACATTATAGAATTGAAAATGACTAGATCATTTATGAGGGTAGCCTAGGATAGTTGTATATATTTCCCCACTAGCCTTTAAGAGGTATTACAAGATTCTAAAACCCCATGTGGATTTTCCCATAATTAAATAATGGACTAGAAAGAATGACATACATACCATCCTTAGGCCATGGTTACTCCAAGTGAACCATGTGATCTGAGACCCTACTGGTAATATTCTAGATGCCCAATTTAGGGAGGTAATTAGGGTAATTATGACCCTATTAAACAAAATATTTGGAGCCTCTAAAACCACATATGTCAATAAGATTTGAGTGACTTATGTATTCTTTATGGTAGAAAAAGGGCTCACCCCTCCAATTGGGGTAATAATTAGTATCTACCTAGGGAAATAAGCTACTACCATCAAGAGGAAGAATAAAAAGTAATTCTTTGTGATGTCTTATCTATTAGATGCTCTGCTAGCCTCCACCTAGATCCCTCACATGAAAAAAGTAGTCACCTAAGTGGAGATTCATAATCTCCCACCATTATTTGAAGCTACATATCTTAAAATATAGACACATGTAGTTTATTTGTGATTGTGTCTATTGCACTTTGGTAGAAGCCATCACAGGGATCCCAATGCCCATACTAGACCCTCTAATCAAGAAGTATGTGAAACTAATGGGAGACATCTATATTTATCTAGATTATACTATAATCAAAATTGAGGGGATTCTAACTCAACCTTACAAGTTGCCTATCTATGTTCCTTCCAAGCTGGCAGAGTAAGAAATTGTATCCAAACTTATTCATAGTGTTGATGGAGCATACAAGGATAAGAGGAAGGGTTTTCTTCATCCCATTCAATTAATAATTGAATAAATTTCCTACAATATTTTAATTAGGTAGACACCATGTCTAGGAATAGAGCTTGTTTTATTTTCCAATTAGATAACCTCAGGCATTAGGATCCTAATTACATAGTGGGCAAGCATTTGAAGAGCAAATAACTACCCAAACTAGTCTATAAGAATCAAATTGGTCCTTATGACACTCTCCACATCAAGGAAAACATTTTTTAAGAGGTAATGGCTAGATTTAAGAAACATAACCTCAAATTTGTGCATAGATTGACCAATGATGAAAGCCACCAGGGGAGATATGGAAAATACATCCTCTTCTTTACCATTTATTTCTTAGACCTTCTAGGTTGTCTCAAGAGCAACCCTAGATGGTAGAATCATATCCCCCAACATAAATTACATAGGGTCCTAATAAGGAAAAGTTGAAATAAATACCTAGTGAGGGCCCATCATCTTCAGCCCCTCTTAGTAGACCAACATATATAATCAAATATCTAGATATGATTGTTGTTAAACCTGATGAAATATTAGAGGATGCCCTCAAGGTCCTTGATAAATCATATGGCTCTGAGGAGAAAGAAACACAAGATGAATAAGCTCAATTTCAAGTAGAAGAAGCTAAGGAAGATAAGGGGAAGGAAGTTACCTTGGATATAGTCTTAGTGGCACAACCAAAGAAGAGGAAAGAAGAATTGTCAATTATCCTTGGAAAAAAGAGGCCAAATTTGACTCTCACTCATCCCATAAGTGAGATCAAAGTATTCAGTGAGGAGTACCTAATTAATGGACTAATCATCCTTGATTAGTTCATTTATGTAAAGATGCAAGAGATCCCTTCCTTGTCCCATTCATGGGCTTTGACTCAATCTATTAGTGTGGATGTGCATGAAGACATAAAACCATGGATAAGAGCCTTAAGGATAGAGTAGGAGGAGAAAATGATAGTGATCACTATAGAGTTAGATGGAAAGAATATAGATGTTCAAGGAGCATTAAGCAGTGCTTAGATAGAGGTCCCAAAACCTCCAAAATATATTAAATCTATTACTATACAATTCAATCTATGGAAAAATAGATTAAAGAGAATAATAATAAAAAGCTATCGTAGGAACTAAAGAGTTCACATTCCAAAATGTTGAACCTTTTATAGGATTAAATCTAGTTAGGGGGAAATAACCTGGTGAACTACCAATCCATGAAAAGGATGTTGAAATCCTCACTGAGGCTCATTCAGCTCAGGTCAGAGATGGAATTAGGGGGATGATATAGAGGATATACAACCTTGAGAAGGAGAATGAGGAATTGAAGATAAAATCTGATCTTATCAATGTTAGGAACAATGATCAAGATGATTGAGGACTCCTATGATATGTTTGAGGTTGTTAAATCAATTAGGTTGAGGTAGAGTACATTTATACAATAGAAAATATTATCAAGGGTATAATAACCCAATGACAAGCCTTAGTAGATCAAATATTAGGGTTGATCAACATCATATTTGGAAATTAGATTCTTGGATTCAATTCAATCAGTTTGGAGTATTTGAATTCCATTCTTAGGATTGTTCTGAGAAGATACAAGGTTTAAACACATGGTCATAGGACTTGGAGATACTTCTTAATAATTATGAGGAGATGGTAAGGAGAATTTAAAAACTCCTTGGAATAATTCTCAAAAACCCTTCATAACCCACTATCTTAGGCATCATCAAATGATGAATTGAAGCATAGGGCTACTTTGGTAGTCTAGGAAATTAGAAACAAAGGTCAAGGTTAGTCAGGAGTAGACAATGGTAGGATACTTGATATGATCCATAATCCTAGAGAAAATATGTTTGAGGCATAGAAAATCAAAGAGTCCATGATCAAAAATGATAGATAATTGGAGGCTTTAGCTAACAACAAAGAAGAGTGTCTTTTGAGACCACCTGTGGATTTAGAGCTTGTCAAAAAAAAACATCAAAGAGCCATAGAGCTTCTACATCAACAAGTAGGTTCAAAAGGTACATGGCCCACCAATTGGTTAATATTCTATTTTATAAAAGCATTGTTACATTTTAAATATAGAATATTATTTTGTAAGTCATATTCTAGTTTTTTTATCATATTGCCTTTAAGTCAGTTTAGCTTGGAAAAGCAAATGTATTCTAGAATGTTGTAGAAAAGTGATAGCTATCCTTACTTTTTTTACATTTCTATTTTACAACTAACTGATATACTACCTTATCTTTCTATAAAAGGTAGTATTACCATCTTTTAAAGGGAGATTTTTGACCAAATTTGTATACTTTGAGCAATTAATACTATCAAGGAATTCTGTGAAGATTGTCCAAATTTGATGTGTCAATTGTTAATATGGATTTCTCTCAATTTTTGGTTTTAAATATTTAATTTGAATAATTTCATGAATTATAAATTTGCATTTGTGATACAAGGTTGATAATTTATGCTTATTCTAGATTAGTTGAAGGATCTTGGTTTTTCTTCACTTCATTTGTTCTATATTTAGATGTGATAATGTTATTTGAGTTTGGTAACAAATATTTAAATTATAATTGAGTTATTACTTGTATATTTTCATACTATCTTATAACTTTGCTTGGTGTATGGTGAGATTTGAGCTTATGCTATTTTGCATCATATATTGGTTAAATGTAGACTCAATTATAATTGAAACTTTGTCATGTTATTTGAGTTAAAGGATTAGCAATCACTTATTTTATTTTTGCCTTACCCTTTTATTTTGCTTCTTTTTTAACCAAATCACTTTATTTTAGACTTCATTATAAATATCCATTTAAATTAGTCTATAGTTTTAACTTTGATCACAATTCATTATTATTAGTAGAGATACTTACAATTTGTAAAGAATTAGACCAAGATGGCTCCCAACCATCAATTAATATATATTTTGAAGAAAAGATAAACATTATTATACCAATATTTCACCACAAGTTTCCAAAATCTACTACTCATGCTCTAAATTCCTAGAATTATAAAATGAGAAGTATTTTTTTAACACTAAGGAATCAACAAGTCCCCACTGGCACTAGAAGGGGGGACTTTCTTTGTGAATTAATTGAATCTTTATTTATATTAGTGTGTTTTGATCTAAGATTCGTGTTATTTTTGCACTTTTGAGTAATTCTCTACTTATAACTATAAATATCATTGATCTTTGTGGTCTATGGCATATCTTTGTGCTTATTTTAGAAAAAGATCAAGGTTATTTAAAGTTTGATGCTTTGTTTTGGTAGATTTATATTAAGATTTGAAGACCCATAATATTTGATCAAAGGTTGGCATATATTTCATAGATCTAAGTTGATTTGAGCTTAGACTTATAAAGATATACCATATTTGCATAATTAGACATGTCTTTGAGCTAGCTTAGTCAAATATTTATGGCATTTACTATTATTTACATAATATTTACAAAATGAGATTAATGTGTAGGTTTAATCATTTTTATTTATACAGATTAATTTGGTGCATCATATTTTAAATACGATCTTCAATATTCAATCTAGAATTACCAAAGATTCAGAAAAGATCACATTTAGAGACAAGAGAGCCTTTGCTTGAGCTTGAATTTTATAGGAAAACCAAGTGACATAAAGGTAGGCATAGACATTCCAAATATTTTCCAACCTCACCTCTTTAAGGTACCTTTACCTTCAAACTTCATCTAGGTATGGCTTGGTAGGGATATTCTTTAATCAATGTACTAGGTGTGGTACATGATCTCCCACGTAACCTTGAAAAATACTTGCCAACATTTAGTCCAACTAGTATTGTGACTGATAAAGAACACATTAAATATTTTAAAGATAATTTAAGGTTTCTAAATGTCACACATGAAGACATAACATGTAGGGTGTTCTCTTTTACTTTGAAAGATGCTACCTATGAATCATTTTTGAATCTGATTGACAATTATATTACTAGTTGGGATAGCTTTACTAATGTTTTCATATATCAATTTGGTAAAATTATTAGTCTATGTGTTATATACCACTAGTTCACCACCATTAGGATGGATGCAAGTGAGCCCATAAGGTCCTTTAATGCTAGATTCCAAAAAATGTATAGTAGGACCATAGAACCTTATAAACCTAATGATGTTTTAGCTCTATAAATCTACAAAGATGAGTAAACCCCATGACTTCTATATTTTTAAAAAGTTCTATTCCATCTATAACTTCATTAGCTAGGGATTATTCTAAAGTAGTGATCATCAATGATCAAATGCAGCCCCAGGGACAAATGGCGTACTCTATCCCAAATATCAACCCACATATGCCCATTTTAAACATCTTCCCCAATAATATACAAAATGTCCTAGCCATAAATCAACTCCCAAACCTCAAGAAATTGTCCTTGAGTCATGCTACTCCTAATCAGAACCTAGGATTCTTGAGTCATCCTACTACTAGTGGATTCAATGCAAATGATCAAAGAGATTTAGTACCATCTATTAGTACTAACAATAACCAGGTGAAAAATTATAAAATTCCAAATAATGAGAATGAATCTATCTTAAAAATGGTCCAAAAGTTAAGTACTAATTTCCTTTAGCTACAAAAACAAGTTTCCAATACTAGAGAGAGATTCGATAGCAACTTCTCATTCCATAGGTTTAATAGGCCAAATAATAGGTTTTATAATGATAGTTTCCATAATAATAATATTAATGAACCATATTCTGAAAATAGGACTATAGGCATTAATCCTATTGATATTTCTCTATTTGATTATTTTAGAGTGTATTGTACAACCAAACATGGTAAAATTAATTGTATAGAGTTTTTCAAGGCTTTTGAAGCTTTTCTATAAGAGTTAGATATATTTTAAGTGGTCCCTAACAAGGATAGTGGTGTAGGTACTTCAAGATCCAAGCTTAATGATTAAACTTTCATGGTGGAGACCTTTGATTTCCCCTTTCAAGAGGACAATAAACTTGATGATGTCCTTGAGGAGATATAGGCCTTCCAACAATTCTTAAAGAAGACTTATACTTTGAGTAATAGAGAGCAAAGTAATCCCTTGACTACCTCAACACCTCCAATTAACTTTAGAACTCCTCTAGACACTTCTTCAAGAAATGATCTAGAAGTACTGAAAGGGAGTACTTCTAAGCATAATACTGATATTCCTAGTTCTTCAAATAAAATTGGTTATACTATTGTTGAAAACATGAAGAAGATAAAATCTAATATCACACTTCATGAATTGACATATATTACAGAATAAAGGGACTTCTTGCTAAAATCATTGTTAAAGAAATATAAAAAACCACTGAAGGATGATAATGCTAATATGGTTGTACACAAAGTTAAGGTAGAATTTCCTCCTTTCTTTCTCACAATTAGGATGTTTGGTAAGAATTTGCACAATTTTTTATTGGATTTTGATGCATCTACCAATATCATGCCATTAGTTATTTGCAAAAAACTTTTCTTAAAACCTATAAACTTTGATAAGGTTGTCACCCAATTAGACAAATCTAGAGTCAAGGTGGTTGGAGAGTTATTAAATGTTCATATGCAATTAGCCTCTGAGCCTAGAGTATAGTAGTTTATTGATATCCATGTTTTTGAAATTCCTAATGTCTATTAGATCTTATTAAGCAGGGAATGAACTAAAGCTTTGAATGACTACATGTACACAAATTTTTCACATGTATGTCTACCTTGGAAGGGAGTTCCAAACCAGATTAGGGTTGAGAAAGAGCCAAGGATGAAATACATGATCACTTAGTATAATTTTGTGAATGAAAGGGTCAACATAATTGACTTAGACTTAGGGGTTTTCATCCTAAAGAATGTAAAGGTATGTGATCCTAGAAGTACTCATGTTATTATGGGCTATGGAAGCTACATTTTGATGGTGATAGGTATAAGGCTAAATTTGGGGTTGGTATTATCCTTACTATTCCTATTGGTAAGAAATACCATGCTTCCTATAGACTCAAATTTCCTTGCACTAGTAACCTTATTGAATATGAGATCTTTATCCTAGGTTTCCAATTTTATATAAAGGATAAATTTAAGGAACTACTAGTCTATAGGGATTCAGGACTAGTGGTCAACCAAGTGAGAAACAAATATCAATGCAAAATCTCTTAACTTAAGTGGTATAAGTTTAGGGTCTAATATCTAATTGAGTATTTTGATGATTTTAACGTTGTCTTCATCCCTAGAGAAGAGAAACAATTTACTTATGAGTTGGCATCTACTATAGCCAATCTCATGCACAACCAAGACTCCCCCAACTTTAGCATTGAGATGATACCTTGTCCCTCAAACCATGATAATGTAAATAGTTTTCAAGTCTTAAATGATGATTAATAGATCTTAGATTTCATGACTAACTATAGAGAATTTGAGGCTCACATCATTAATGAGACTAATGAAAATGCACTTAAAGAGGAAAAAATTGATGGTAAAGTCATTCAACTGAATGACAATGAAATTCACAAAGTCATGATTGCCTTAGAGAGACTATTTAACCAAGATAAACTAGCTAAGGTTTCTAAATTTGTTGAGGTAATTAGGAAGGACTACCATGCAATAGATCTTGGCCCCCAAGATTAGCCTCAGATGGTAAATGTTAGAAAATATTGTACTAATATAAAGAACAAGAAGGCCAAAGAGTTGCTAACTAAGTATAAGGATTTCATATCTTGGTCTTATGATGACTTCAATATATTTTATCCAAGAGTTATCACCCATACTATACCCCTTAAATAAATTTGTAAACCCTTTAGGCAAAATCAAAGGCCTATAAACCCTATCTTGGAACCAATGATCTTTAAAGAGGTCAAGAGATTACTAGATGCTAGAATTATGTTTTCCATCAGGGATTCTACTTGGGTGGCTAATTTGGTGCTAGTCAAAAAGAATAATGGTGAGATTAGGCTATGCATTGACTTTAAAACTTAAAAAAAAAACCATTAAAAATGGATAATTATCCCCTTCCTCTCTTCACTAGGTGATATAAGTTGTTTCAAGTTTAGTTATGTTGTCTTTTATTTATGGCTTTTCAAGCTATAACTAGGTGTTGGTTGATATGGAAGATAGGGTGAAAATAACCTTCACAACAAAATGGGGAATGTTCACCTATAAAATAAATACTTTTAGGCTAATCAACATAGAATCTACTTTTCAAAGGGCCATAGATGCCTTCCAAGGTCTGATTGGTAAGTGTATCATTATATATATATATATATATATATATATATATATATATATATATATATATATATATATATATATATATATATATATATATATATATATATATATATATATATATGATATATGGATGTATTAACCATTTTTTATAAAAATAAGGAAGATCGCTTTATGAATTTTCATCAAGTTTTTGAGAGAAGTAGGAGGTATGGAATCTCACTAAACTCCAATAAAATAATCTTCTGTGTTACTGAAGGCAAATTGTTGGGTCATGTCATAACTAAATATGAGATCACTCTAGATCCTAAAAGGATAGAGGATATATCTAGGATAAAACCTCCAAATAATAAGAAAGAGTTAAAATCATTTTTTGGTAAGATAAACTTTTTAAGAAAGTTTAATTATGGCATTGAAAAGATTGTCAAGCCATTGAATGTCATGCTAAATAAGGATGCCAAGGTCTCATGGAATGAAGAATCCATGAAGGCATTCAATGATGTCAAAGAAGTAATTAGCCAATCTCTAGCATTGATAAGTCTTGACTTTTCAAAGGACTTATATCTCTATTCCTTTTTGATGTAGTTTTAAATCAAAAAGTTGATGGCTATGATCACCCAATAGCTGTCATGAATACTAACTTTAAAAATGTTGAATTGAACTACTTATTTATTGATAAACAAACATATTCATTATTTAAGGTAGTAAATAAATATAGGCATTATATCCTTAGAAATAAGGTGTATGCTATTCTACTTGATCCTTCCATAAAGCTTATGCTAAGCTAAAATGAACTTGGGGAACATAAAGGTAAATGGATGTTAGTTTTGTACGAATATGACATAGAAATTAAAACGACAAAACTAGTAAGATGCCAATTCCTAATCCAAATATGTGTTAATACCACCCCTAAACTAATTATTATGCAAGTTGATTAGTATAAATTTTAAACTAGTGAGTGGTATGATTTCATTATCCATTTACTAATTAATGGTACCTACCCTAAAATACTGACAAGGGAGTAAAAGAGGGCCTTGAGACTCAAGGAAACCCATTATTTGATAAATATGGGTTCTTATATATAAATTTTTTTTGAAGGGGTCTACTTAAGGTTTATCTAAAAAGAGGAAGCTACTCAAATCATGAGAACCTTTCATGAGAATTTTTGTAATGGTCACCCATTTGGGAAGACTATAACTCACAAGATTCTTAGATCTAGCTACTATTGGCCAACTATTTTCAAATATGCTCAGAAGCACATGACAAAATGTCACTCCTAAAAAATCTTTAGCACCAAGGAGACTAAGGCAATAATACCTTTGTAACTAGTTATGGTTGATAAACCCTTTGGCATAATGGGGGTTACTTTATAGTGTTGATTAACCCCAATTCATCTAAAGGTCAAAAATTCATCATGACTTCCATATATTAATGTACAAGGTGGGTTGAAGTTGTATCCACCAAACAATGTAGGATTGAATAAGTGATCCATTTCTTAGAGGAAAACATTTGTACTAGGTTTGGAACTCTATTCTCTTTAGTGTGTGATAATGTTTCTACATTTACATCCATAGAGATGACTAAATAATTGTATGATAATGATATTTATCTTAATTTTTAATCTAATCATTACCCCCAAGGAAATGGCGTGTCTAAATCTACCAATAATAACTTAATGATGGCAATCAAGAAGTCTACTATAGACATGCCTAGGACTCGGCAAAAAATTCTCAAATATGACTTATTGGTAGATAGGATAAGGATCAAGCAAGCCATAAAGGCATCATCATTTTTGTTGGTGTATGTCCAAGAACTTATCTTCCCTATCACTCTCAAGTTGCCTACATATAAATTCATGAAATAATACATGCAAGAAAGCTAGGATCTTGAAATTTTAAGATTTTTAGACATTATTTAGCTGGAAGATGCAAGACAAAAATCCTTTGCTAATTTTAGCAAAAATCATACCACAATAAAGAGATGGTTTGATAAAACATCAAAGATTAAGGTGTTTAGATAAGGGGACCTAGTTATCCTTTGGGACAAAGCATCTAAGCCTAAAGGTAAGCATAGAAAATTCAAACCTTTGTGGATTGGCCCATATTAGATTATAGACACATTGGGGAACAACACCTTCGAGATCAAATATATATAGGTAGTAGAGTTCACAGTACCCACCAATGGGCAATACCTCAAGAATTACTTCTCTACTACTCCTCTTGAGGTCTCTATGGAGTAAACTACAAGATGGTTAGACTTAGTGTAGGTAGGTTAGTTAGTTTCTTTCAGCTCTTTCCTTCTTTTCCCTTGTTTGTAAATGAGCATTTATAGATATTTTTATTCCTTGTTATTTTAATTTTATTGCTTTTGTTGTGTGTTTTCTTTGGTTGTCTTATTTTTTATCTCCAATAAGTCCTTTTGGAAAACCTTGAGCTCAAAGTATATTTATCTTGTTTTAAATTCCAAATTTTATGACTATGGGTATGAACCTAATACATATGCTAACTATGGTTCTGAAATGTGAGACTAATGTTATTATTTGATTAAATTGGTAAAGACTAATTGAATATGCCAACTATTCCATGATAAATTTAACATTATCTTGACCTAAGTTTGGTTTTAAGAATATTTCCACTTATAGGATGAAAGTTTAATTTATTAAAACATAGTCATGATTGCACTTAACAAACATCCTTACCTAAAATAATGGTTTTAACCATAGGTGATTATCTAGGGATAAAACACCTAACCAAATCCTTAAAACTGATTACCCTGGTTCCCAACCTTCCTGAAAGCATAAAATATCTAAAAATACAAAAAAAATAAGAATGTAATGTAAAATCAAAATATTTTCAAGCATAGGTGATTTTGGTAATCTCCATCAAGGATATGGACATATAGCTGGTAGTGGAGCAAGGCCATGAGTGGAACCAAAGGCACCTCTATTAGGGCTATGGATGTTTGGCTGGTAGTAGAGCAATGCCTAAACCTTCCCTAAACTAGAAGCATGGATCTTAATGAATATATAAACATGCTCCAAGTTAATGTTAATGATTAAGGATATGAAACCTAGAATTTGTCTCCTAAATCTCATGGAAATTAATAAGTAGAATCAAATCACACACATAACATGGCTATGTTTTAATATTTGATCCCAATTCTACAAGTGCAAGGTTTTTTTCAACCATAAAATGATCTAGATAATAGTATTAATTAAGTGGAGTGGATGACTTAGTTGTTTGTATGGAGTAGAGTCTCTAAGTTATAACATATTACTATGTTTCACCAAGAAGTCTTCATTTTTTGAGGTTAACATACCCCCATTTTTTCAAAATTAGGGCCCTAGAGATATTTTTAAGCTTAACCCTAAAAAATTAGCATGTTTTTATCATCATTTAAAATTTGAAGATCATCCACTTTAATGAGGTTGGTTCACTAGTTTATGGTTTTACTTTGATCTTGCCTAATATTTCTAATAATTGGTCTTCATGTCTTTTAGTTACAAGTTTCATGAAACCCTTACTGGTGGGATTCATGTTCCAAACCCCTGACATAAACCATTAGTTTAAGTTTGAATTTGAATTTGGAATGAGCAAATCAGTGGGAACATTCTAAATTTATTTTTTGACTCAAGCCCATTTTTTATGTTAAGGCTTGGTCATATTTTTTAATGCAACCAAACCTTAACCTAAAATTATTCCTTGGTCTATTTTATTTCCCCCCTATGTTTCTTATATCTCTAGCATGGTCCAATTTTATATTGCTATCATCCTCTTTCTTTTATAACATGGTCTAATTTTATGCCAAGTATCCCTTTTAATTTTCCTACAAGGGTCCCTTCATATTCTCTAGCACGGTCTCTTTAATTACCTACTTAGCCTAAATATTTAATGTTAAGGCCCCATTTATGTTTACTAACATAACTGAGCCATTAGTCTAAATGCTTTAGCCTAATTTGATTTCAACTTGGGTTCTAACTTAATTATTGTGCACCTTATAGGATCTAATGATTTACACTTATTCATGCCTTTTGATCTAATGGAGTGAGGAAAAGCTTGAAAAACTAAGTGATTAGACCTTTATACCAATCATGTTTAAGCATCTAGATCACAATCAACATCTCATGATTTTTCATAGACTAAAGATCAGACAGAGTGAAGATCTCATTGAAAAGTAAAAGCCTTAAGGGGCCCATAGAGTTACCACGTGACACTCCCACATTCAAAGATTAAAAGTAAAGGGCATATTATGTCACAAGGAACCAATCACAATCAAGCTCCTACATCATAATTAGACAACTCTCACTTCATCATGTATTTTGAGTGGATGACATGAATTGACTTTGAGATCGTAGAAAACCCCATGGAGCAATCGTGTGGTGCTCTCACATTAGAACATAAGAATTTGATGATCTTAAATTTGACATTTAGGTGAACATAATTTAACATCAACAAGGACAACATTGACATCCATTCGATCATCAATTTCAATCCCATAAAACCTAAAATACTTCATGAGCTTAAATTTAATGTCCTTGTGAACATTATTTAAACATCTAAGAGGATTCCTTTGACATCTATGAGGCCATAAAAATTAATCTCATCTAACCCTTTTTAATGCTCTCACATTAGAACATAAGAATTTGATGATCTTAAATTTGACATTTAGGTGAACATCATTTAACATCAACAAGGACATCATTGACATCCATTCGATCATCAATTTCAATCCCATAAAACCTAAAATACTTCATGAGCTTAAATTTAATGTCCTTGTGAACATTATTTAAACATCTAAGAGGATTCCTTTGACATCTATGAGGCCATAAAAATTAATCTCATCTAACCCTTTTTAATTCTCTCACATTAGAACATAAGAATTTGATGATCTTAAATTTGACATTTAGGTGAACATCATTTAACATCAACAAGGACATCATTGACATCCATTCGATCATCAATTTCAATCCCATAAAACCTAAAATACTTCATGAGATTAAATTTAATGTCCTTGTGAACATTATTTAAACATCTAAGAGGATTCCTTTGACATCTATGAGGCCATAAAAATTAATCTCATCTAACCTTTTTTTATCATCATTTAAAATTTGAAGATCATCCACTTTAATGAGGTTGGTTCACTAGTTTATGGTTTTACTTTGAGCTTGCCTAATATTTCAAGTAATTGGTCTTCATGTCTTTTATTTACAAGTTTCTTGAAACCCTTACTGGTGGGATTCATGTTCCAAACCCCTGACATAAACCCTTGGTTTAAGTTTGAATTTGAATTTGGAATGAGCAAATCAGTGGGAACATTCTAAATTTATTTTTTGACTCAAGCCCATTTTTTATGTTAAGGCTTGGTCATATTTTTTAATGCAACCAAACCTTAACCTAAAATTATTCCTTGGTCTATTTTATTTCCCCCTATGTTTCTTATATCTCTAGCATGGTCCAATTTTATATTTCTATCATCCTCTTTCTTTTATAACATGGTCTAATTTTATGCCAAGTATCCCTTTTAATTTTCCTACTAGGGTCCCTTCATATTCTCTAGCATGGTCTCTTTAATTACCTACTTAGCCTAAATATTTAATGTTAAGGCCCCATTTATGTTTACTAACATAAATGAGACATTAGTCTAAATGCTTTAGCCTAATTTGATTTCATCTTGGGTCTTAACTTAATTATTGTGCACCTTATAGGATCTAATGATTTACACTTATTCATGCCTTTTGATCTAATGGAGTGAGGAAAAGCTTGAAAAACTAAGTGATTAGACCTTTATACCAATCATGTTTAAGCATCCAAATCACAATCAACATCTCATGATTTTTCATAGACTAAAGATCAGACAGAGTGAAGATCTCATTGAAAAGTAAAAGCCTTAGGGGGCCCATAGAGTTACCACGTGACACTCCCACATTCAAAGATTAAAAGTAAAGGGCATATTATGTCACAAGGAACCAATCACAATCAAGCTCCTACATCATAATTAGACAACTCTCACTTCATCATGTATTTTGAGTGGATGACATGAATTGACTTTGAGATCGTAGAAAACCCCATGGAGCCATCGTGTGGTGCTCTCACATTAGAACATAAGAATGTTATGATCTTAAATTTGACATTTAGGTGAAAATAATTTAACATCAACAAGGACATCATTGACATCCATTTGATCATCAATTTCAATCCCATAAAACCTAAAATACTTCATGAGCTTAAATTTAATGTCCTTGTGAACATTATTTAAACATCTAAGAGGATTCCTTTGACATCTATGAGGCCATAAAAATTAATCTCATCTAACCTTTTTTAATGCTCTCACATTAGAACATAAGAATTTGATGATCTTAAATTTGACATTTAGGTGAACATCATTTAACATCAACAAGGACATCATTGACATCCATTCGATCATCAATTTCAATCCCATAAAACCTAAAATACTTCATGAGCTTAAATTTAATGCCCTTGTGAACATTATTTAAACATCTAAGAGGATTCCTTTGACATATATGAGGCAATAAAAATTAATCTCATCCAACCTTTTTTTATCATCATTTAAAATTTGAAGATCATCCACTTTAATGAGGTTGGTTCACTAGTTTATGGTTTTACTTTGAGCTTGCCTAATATTTCTAATAATTGGTCTTCATGTCTTTTAGTTACAAGTTTCATGAAACCCTTACTGGTGGGATTCATGTTCCAAACCCCTGACATAAACCCTTGGTTTAAGTTTGAATTTGAATTTGGAATGAGCAAATCAGTGGGAACATTCTAAATTTATTTTTTGACTCAAGCCCATTTTTTATGTTAAGGCTTGGTCATATTTTTTAATGCAACCAAACCTTAACCTAAAATTATTCCTTGGTATATTTTAGTTCCCCCCTATGTTTCTTATATCTCTATCATGGTCCAATTTTATATCGCTATCATCCTCTTTCTTTTATAACATGGTCTAATTTTATGCCAAGTATCCCTTTTAATTTTCCTACCAGGGTCCCTTCATATTCTCTAGCATGGTCTCTTTAATTACCTACTTAGCCTAAATATTTAATGTTAAGGCCCCATTTATGTTTATTAACATAAATGAGACATTAGTCTAAATGCTTTAGCCTAATTTGATTTCATCTTGGGTCCTAACTTAATTATTGTGCACCTTATAGGATCTAATGATTTACACTTATTCATGCCTTTTGATCTAATGGAGTGAGGAAAAGCTTGAAAAACTAAGTTCTTAGACCTTTATACCAATCATGTTTAAGTATCTAGATCACAATCAACATCTCATGATTTTTCATAGACTAAAGATCAGACAGAGTGAAGATCTCATTGAAAAGTAAAAGCCTTAGGGGGCCCATAGAGTTACCACGTGACACTCCCACATTCAAAGATTAAAAGTAAAGGGCATTATATGTCACAAGGAACCAATCACAATCAAGCTCCTACATCATAATTAGAAAAATCTCACTTGATCATGTATTTTGAGTGGATGACATGAATTGACTTTGAGATTGTAGAAAACCCTATGGAGCCATCGTGTGGTGCTCTCACATTAAAACATAAGAATTTGATGATCTTAAATTTTACATTTAGGTGAACATCATTTAACATCAACAAGGACATCATTGACATCCATTCGATCATCAATTTCAATCCCATAAAACCTAAAATACTTCATGATCTTAAATTTAATGTCCTTGTGAACATTATTTAAACATCTAAGAGGATTCCTTTGACATCTATGAGGCCATAAAAATTAATCTCATCTAACCTTTTTTAATTAGACTAAAAGGGTAATATTTTATGTCATTTAAAGAGCCATTTATGATTTAAAACTTAGTGTAAAATGCTTTAACTTAAGTCATTTTGTGTTTATTAATATGAAATAGACTTCGGTAAAAATAATTAGCCTAATTTATTCTACATATGCACTGAATTAAAGCTAGTGCACCTTGTAATATCTAATGGTTCATGCTTCATCATGGTGTATGATCCAATGAAGTGAAATTGTTGATTAATTTTCAATAGATAACCCAAGAGCCTATGGATTTGACACATGTTGAATGCACATCTAATAAATGATTGAAAAAGGTGCCAAAGCTCAAGAAGTTGATGAAGGTGGTAAATGGTACAACCACAGGGCTTGGGACCAAAAGGAACCAATGACAAGTAAGGGATCAGATCATAATCAATGGCCCATGCTAATCCAAGGATCTTGATCCAATGGTGTGAAATAAAAGGCATTTTCAAAATGCCAATGGCTAGTGATTCAAAGGTATTTTTGAAAAAATCAATGAAATATTTCAAATAGATGCCAGATAAGTGTTATGCAAGCACAAAATGATAAATTATGAGATCTTACGTGCTAAAAAATACAAATATTTAAAGGTAAAGGTATAAATCATATTTGAAATATGTATGAGACAAAATCCAAATGAGATACCACCATTAAAGCTCTAAATACCTAATACTTAAATAAAAATCCCTATGTAAACTCAAATTGATTACAACAAATCTAGAAGTTCAATTATGATTTGAGCACAAAGGAACTAAACTAGAAATAATTTGCAATCTAATTGAGAAGAAACTTACAAGTATGGAATCCATGGTAGCTTGAAGGCAATAATTAAGGGATGAAATAGAATTACATCCATCTACAAATAGTGAGGGAAGGGTTTTCAAGGATATTGACCTAGACACTATGGCCTTAAACATGGGCAACAAGAATTGGTCTGAACTCTTCTAGACCATAGAGGAGATTCAATCCATCACAAAAGAAGACAAAATGATTGCCATAGTTAGTAGGAGGTACTATGACCTAGTTACAATGAAAATGGCTGGTCTTTATCATATTACTACTAAAGTAAAGGTACTCCATTGTTTTTATATCTTTTCTCCCATTTTTGTAGATTATAGAATTAAAAATGACTCTATCATTCATGAGGGTAGCTCTAGGAGAGTTGAATATTTTTCCCCACTAGACTTTGAGAGGTATTACAAGCTTCCAAAACCCCATGTGGATTTTCCCACAATTAATGAATGGAAAAGAAAGAATGACATAGATATCATCCTTAAGGCATGGTTTCTCTAAGGGAACCATGTGATCTAAGACCCCATAAGCAACATCCTATTTTCCCAATATAGGGAAAGAATTAGGGTAATCATGACACTATTAAATATAATATCCAAATCTCTTGCAACCACATATGCCAATAAGTTGTCTTATGTCTACTTTATGATATAAAAAGGGCTCACTCCTCCAATTGGGGAAATGATCAGTATCTACCTAGGGAGATAATTTATTATGAACAAGAGTAAGAATATCAAGAAATTATTTATGATATCCTACTTATTGAACACTCTACTAGTCTCCACCCAGATCCTCCACATTAAAAAATTGGTCACTTGAGGGTAGATTCACAATCTCCCACCATTATTTGAAGCTACATATCTTTAAAAAGAGACACCACATGTAGTTCATTTATGATTGTGTCTATCCTACTTTGGTAGAATCCATCATAGGGATCCCAATGCCCAAGGTAAGCCCTTTGATTATGAAGTATGTGGATCTAATGGAAGCCATTTGGCTTTACCTAGATTGTACTATAATTAGAATTGAGGGGATTTTGACTCAACCTTAAAAATTACCTATGTATGTTCCTTCCAAGTTAGCAGAGTAGGAAATTTCATCCCAAATTATTCATGGTGTTGGAGTATGTAGGGAAAGGAGGAAGGGTCTCCTCTATCCCTTTCCTTTAATAATTTGAAGAACTATCCTATAAGATTGGAAGTAGGTGGACACCATGGATAGGCATATATATTCTTTTGTTTTTCAATTGGATGACCTCAATCATTGGGATCCTAATATCATAATGGGTAAGCATTTGAATAGAAAATAGTTGCCCAAGCCAGTCTATGAGCATCATCTTGGTCTTTATGACACTCTCCACATCAAGGCCAATAATTTTAAAGAGGTATTAGCCAAATTCAAGAAACACAACCTCAAACTTGTTAGTAGATTGACCAATGATGAAAATACACCATGGGACATATTTCAAATGCATCCTCTTTAGTGCCATTTATTACCTAGATCTTCTATACCACCTTAGGAGCAACCCCAAATGGTAGAATCATATCCCCCAACACAAATTACATAAGGTCCTTATAATGAACAGTTGGAAGAAAGACCTAGTGAGTGCCCATCATCTTTATCCCCTCTTGACATACCAACATCTCTAGTTGAATATTTAGATATGATTACCCTTGAGCTTGATGAAATAGTAGAGGATGCCATCAGGGTCTTTATCGAAGCATATGGTTATGAAGAGGATGAAACACAAGATGAATAAGGTCAAGTTCAAGTAGAAGAAGCTGAGATAAGGTGAAGGAAGTTACCCTATAACTATTATGAGTGGCACAACCAAAGAAGAGGAAAGAGAAATTGGCAATTGTTCCTATTGGACAAAAGAGGCCAAATTTGATTCTCACTCATCTCAAAAGTGATATCAACTTATTAAATGAGGATTACCCCATTCATGGACCAATCATCCTTAATTTTTTCATTTAAGGAAAGATGTATAAGATCTCTTCCTTGTCCCATTCATGGGCTCTGACCCAATCTATCAGTGTGGATGTGCATGAAGACATAAAACCATGGATAAGGGCCTTGATGAAAGAGTAGGAAGAGAAAAAGATAGTGACCACTATAGAGCCAAATGGCAAGAATATGGATGCTCTAGGAGAATCAAGGAATGATTAAATAGAGGTCCTAGAACCTCCAAAATATACTAAATCTACTACTGTGCAATTCAATCCAAAGATAGCTAAATTAGAGAGAGTAATAATGAGAAAAGCTATGGTAGGAACTTAATAGTTCACATTCTAATAGGTTGAACCTTTTACAATATTAATTCCATTTGGGGGTAAATAACTTTGTGAACTACCCATCCATGAAGAGGATGTTGAAATCCTAGCTAAGGCTTATTTAGCTCAGGTCAAACCTAGAATTAGGGGGATGAAACATAGGATATCCAATGTAGACAAGGAGAATGAAGACTTGAAGACACAAGCCATCTTATCAGTGTTAGGAAAAATGATCAAGATGATTGAGGACTCTTTCTATGATTGTTTAAGGCTTTAATATCAATCAAGCTGAGGTAGAGTGCATTAGCACAATAGAACACAATGACTAAGGGTATAATAACCTAATGGAAAGCCTTAGTAGATCAAATAATATGGTTGATCAATATCAGAGTTGTAAAGTAGATTCTTGGATTCAAGTCAATCAGCTTGGGGAATTTGAATGTCATTTTTGGGATTATTTTTGAAAAGATCCAAGGTTTGAATGCATGGTCACAAGACTAGGAGAGACTTCTCAAGGATGGTGAGGAATTGGTAAGGAGGATTAAACAACTCTTTAGAACAATGCTCAAAGAACCTACATAGCCCATTGTCCTAAGCATCATTAAGGATGATGAATTTAAGCATAGGGATACTTTGGTAATCTAAGAAATTAGAAATAAAGGTCAAGGTTAGTTAGCAGTTAATAATAGTAGGATCCTTGATATGATCCTCAGTGCTAGAGAAAGGGTGGCTAAGGGCCATAAAATCAAAGAGGTCATGATCAAAAATGATACAAAATTTGAGGCTTTAGATGACATTAAATAAGAGTATTTTTTGAGACCACCTATGGATTTGGAGCTTGTCAAAGAAAAACATCAAAGATATATGGAGCTTCTATAGCAACAAGCAAGTTATTAGGGTACAGGTCCAACCAATTAGTTAATATTCTATTTTGTAAAAGCATTGTAACATTTTGAAAATAAAATATTCTTTTTTAAGGCATATGCTAGTTTGTTATCATATTGCCTCGAGGTCATTCTAGCATAGAAAACCAAATGAATTCTAGAATGTTATAGAAAAAGGATAGTTATCCTATATTTTTGTACATATATATTTTATAGCTAACTAGTATACTACCTTGTCTTTTTATACAAGGTAGTATTACCATCTTGTAAAGAGAGAGTTTTGAGAAAATTTTTATACTTTGATAAATTAATACTATTAGGGAATTCTATGAAGATTATCCAAATTTAATGTGTCAATTGTTAATGTGGCTTTCTCTCAATTTTTGGATCTAAAGATTGAATTTGAATAGTTTCATGAATTCTAAATTTGCATTTGTGATATAAGTTTGTTAATTTGTGTTTATGCTAGATTATTTGAATGATCTTGGTTTTGCTTCGCTTCATTCATTCTATATTCAGATGTGTTAGTGATATTTGAGTTTGGTAACAAATATTTAAAGCAAAATACAATTCTTATATAATTTCATAATATACTTAGAATTTTTCCTAGTGTATGGTGAGATTTTATCTTATGCTATTTTGCATCATATATTAGTTAAATGCAGAGTCAGTTATAATGGAAATTTTGTCATGATATTTGAATTAAAGGATCAATAATCACTTATTTTCTTTCTGCCTTACCCTTCTATTTTTCTTCTTTTTTAACCAGATCATTTTAGTTTATACTTCATTATAAATATCCATTTAAATTATTCTATAGTTTTAGCTCTAATCACAATTCACTATTATTAGCAAAGATACTTACAATTTTCAAAGAATTAGACCACGATGGCTCCCAACCATTAATTGATATAAATTTTATAGAATAGATAAACATTAATTTTATAATATTTCACCATAGATAAGATAATATGCTAAAACCTACTACTCATGCTCTGAATTCCTATGATTTTAAAATTAAAAGTGTTTTTTTAACACTAAGGACATATGTGGTACACATAGAGGTATAACCAGGGCCTTACACCAGTTTGAGGATGTTTTCATGCTTCAAATAGACAATTTTTCAAGGAGATATTCATGGTCTATTCTTTACATAATTATCCTATATTTTAAATATTTTTCATGCCTTAACATTTGGAATTGTGACCCTTAAATTTCTTTTGTTCTCTTTCTTATTGCATGTTCCATAAATGCAAGCCATTTTGGCTTTGTAAAAGAATCCACACCTAGTATGGTGAATCTCTGCTAGTTTGATACTATATTTTTCCTTTGAAATAAACATTTTAAATATAGTTTTGAGTTCACAAGCTATTTTATCTAAGTGTGTCAAGTGGTGCATCATGAAGTGTCTAGTGATAAGTATTTATCCTTGCCTTCTCTCTAGTCTTCCATGTTTGATGCAAGTAGTTTCCATTATAACATGTCACATGAAGTGTAGTCAAGTGAATCTATCTATATTTAAGTGTAAGGATTATCCTTAGTGTCATAAATCTAACATTTTGTTCACTCAACTTAATTATTTTAATGCATACCACCTCCATGTTTGAAATACTAATGTTAGAGTAATTCAAGATTTTGAGACTAGTGTTGTGAGTCATGTTTCTTAGTGAAATTTTATGGTATAGTCTATTGGATATATTTATAGTGTATCACCTCATTATATTAGTTTATTTAAATGTTAATTCTATGAATTTTAATCCAATAAAATAATTAGTGTAGGTGATAAAAAAGTAAAGTCATATCTAGGGAGATATCCCTTAAACCTAAAGGTTTACCTCTACTATAGGTAACCCATAGGCCTAAAGGTATTCTCATGTTGCCCAAATATTCTATTAGGATTAAAAAACCATCTCTTGAGTGAAATATTTAGTGACAATAATTATAGAATGGATATGGGTACCTTTGGCATTATGATAATAAATGGTGTTGTATCGAAAGACATATTTAAAATATTGCTTACAAACTCTAGTCTTTTCATGAGAATTTGTGTCCATAGGATAAATTTGAAATTTGATAAATTTGATAATGTATTTTTATCATGGGATATGTTAAATATTCATATCCTAAATATCATAAATGAGTGATTCTTGCAGTTGGATAGAAGACAAGGACTTTCTTATTTAAATAATAAACTAGGAATCACTAAGAATTAGATGTGGATGAAATAAGGATGCTAAAGAATCAAGAGAGTTAATGATAGATTTATGATATCTTCGAATAGAATAAATGGTAAAAGAGGTGAAATATTTGGTGGTGATAGTGTACATATGATTATAAGAAATAATATTTTAAATTTTATATTGATAATCACCATTAACCTTATGATAGATGAGTGGAAGTCACCCAAAGTGTGTAGATATGAAATATCTAAGTCAATTGATGCTCTCATGCCTAAGATTAATGCTTCATACTTTTCCATGGTATTAGTGACATCAAAAATAATTCATAATTCCAAAGGGATTATTTTACCATGAGGATTAGTTAGAATACAACCTACCCCAACTCTTTGGAGATATTTGACACTATAAAGTGTAGGGTCAAGGTGTCTTCATGCAAATTAACATTGATTTTAGGAAGTTATTCAATAAATACTTTGGATTTAGTAGTATTTGGAGTGAAATAGGTATCTTATTTGTTAACTATTTTTAAATATATAATGAAGTTATGAAAGTAATCTTTAATAGAGATAGCGTGATTGAGACCTTTAATTTAGACAATGTTATTATTGGGGAGATTATCTTGAAGATGATTCATAGTGGGTATAGGTGTCACTATAATTTGGTTGGAAATGAATTGACCTTTTAAAAATAAATCATGATGATGTGAAGGTCAAACTACATTAATATAACCATCCACTTTCTAATTCTATCTTGAGGTAAAAAGGATTTGGAGAAAAAGTTATAAAGTGGGTCTGAATGAACTATGACATAAGTTGTTTGATAGAGCATATAGTGATGAAGATTTTTAATTGTAAAATATATAAGAAGTTAATCATGTTATACATGGGTATAATTTTTTTTTAAAAATTGGTGAGGCCTCAAATAATATAGTATAGAACACACTCTCTTCTATTATCCTCTTGTTGGGTAAGCATTTCCCCAACTGATACAAGTGTAGAAGAAGTGTAAAAAATTAAAGGATGATCATTAGAAGGTGGGAGAAGGGTAGGTGGATGTAGTAATGATTTTTTCATGTTGTCAAATGAATTTTGACAAGTATTGGTACATTTTTAATCATTACATTTCTTAATAAATGAATTAATATAATAAATATGATAAGCCATTTTGAGGTTGAATCTTCAGATTGCCCCAAGCTTACTAATGTAAGTATGAATGTATGGAATGAATATAAGAAGAAGTATGTTGTATATAACATTTAATTTAGTGGTATAAACATAAATACCATGATGATAGACTAAGAAACCTATAAATTTACTAGATGTAATGATAAAAACACATTTGTTCAGGTTAAGTCTAGCTTTGTATTTGATGAGTCGATCAAAGATGATGGCTAAATTAGGCAGATGGGTTTTATGACTTCTATATTTGGCAATGAAATCATACACATATATTTCCAAAATATTATGGATAAGTTCATAAAAAATGTTTATCATATCCCATTGATAGGTATCTCTAAAATTATTAAGGTCGAAGGGCATCTTAATATAGCAATATGTGCCCTATTCTATGCTAAATGTTGTCTTGTGTTGGTCTTTAAGGGAAATATAAGTTTGATTGTATCCCAAAAAACCATCCATGAGGGACAAAATTTTGTATCCAATAGTGGGATCTATAATGTCATATATCAAAGGTAATGGAAATTTATCCTTGGGATAAATGAGGTTGAAATTATGTAAATTGATGCAGATGCAAATAACCATGGTAAATTTTTTGTGAATGAGAAAAATATTTGATGCCCATTGAAAATAGTACATAGATTTAATAAAATTTAAATCTAATAGTTTGATAATTGATTTTTATCATAAGGTTGAAACTTTTGGGGGAAATTTCTATTATTTTTGCCAAATGGGCTAGGCATCAAGGTATGTGATTATATTATACACCACTGTACTAGGATTGATGCTAGGCATGTCCTCATATGACAAAGCAAAAGTGTCACTATATTTATTGAAGAATAGACTAAATTTATCATGTTTGATCATCGTTATTTCTCGATAAATTGATATAGGTCGAGGATATGAGGGTGTGCCATATTTTATTATTATGGTTTCCTCAATAAACATGGCATTTCCATATTGAAAATGATATGGAAAATTGGGAAGAGAGAGAATTTTAATGGTTTGGGATTTATGCTAGAAATGAAGTTATTAAAAATAGGGGCCTTTCCCTTTAAATTCCTAAGTTTTTAATGTTTCTAAGGAAGTTGATGTTCTTGGTCATCAAACAATTCAAGGATGGATTCATCACCTATGTAATGTAGGTAGAAGCCCATAATATTTCACATATACTTCAAGATAAATATTTTTTTACCATGGAAATTTTATTCAGAATGTATCTAACATACATCTATTGCCTTGGCATCAAGAGTGATATCAGGAGTAGGTGGAACTATGGAGGAAGGTTGATTATATTTAATTGGTTGAAAAATAGATGTATCTTTGGAATCATTGATAGGTAGAGGATTTAGTAGAGTAATTAGTGTGATAGAAGTTATAGAAGGTTCTGTAAGTTCTAAAGGTGTGAGAGGTAATATTTTTTCAACCACCCAAAGAGTATTGAGAAGTGGAGAATCAAATAGATGTACATGACCTTTATGTTCTAACATAATATCCATGGAAATATTATGAACATCATAGTTAAAAGCATGTATTTTAGCTAACTTTTTATGATAGTATTGAACATCCAAGTCTCTTTATTTATATTTGGCCATAATGTAGTTATCATTGTAGATTGAGGAGATAGTACATGCTTGTGTCTTTAAATTAACTTTCAAAGGTGGGAAGCTTAGATACCTAAATTTATGTGGTGACATGGTTAAAGGGTCTTGAATTAAATTAACTATTCCATTAATCATTGTGAGTGAAATCATCTTTTGTATAATATTTTTTGTGTGGATTACATAGAGGAGGTAAATTAGTGATCTCATCAGTAAGAGATATAGTACAATAATGAGGTAACAAGGAATGAGAAAACCACTCTAAAATTTAAGGAAGTAGTTTAGTAGTATTTCATGTATTTTTAAAATATTTTATTTCATAATCATTAGAATTGATAAGAGTGACTTTTAAGTCTAGATCATGTTGATAAATTTACATAAAGGTACACTATGAATTATTAACATAGCGGTAATTTGATACTGAGATTTAGGACTAGGAATTTGAATAATCCATGGGTTAGGATTGGTATCATGTTTATATTGTTTACCATTATGAAAAAACTTGATGCATTAGATTCCAAAAGAGGTATTGTCCCTAATGGGATGACTCCATGGGAATCTTAGGGGTATATTATAGGATAATGGTATGTTGAGAACCATCAACTTTATATGTATAGTTTTAGGTCCAATAGTAAGAGGGAGCCAAATACAACTAAGAGGATTTTGATTGGTATTTTTTAATCCATAACATGTTAAAATAGTTTACTTGAGATGATCTTGAATATATCTAAGTTATTGAATGATTAAAAGAGATTTCATATTAATTATTTACCCTTCATCTACTAATACTTTGTGAATTAGGGTAGTAGTAATGGTTATTTTGATAAAGAGAGGTGGATCATTGGTTCAAAATAGAATTTCATCATTGATCATGTTTTTTTCAAGGATCTCTATGGAAGGTTTTGAACAAGGATAAATAGTTTCAATGATATGAACTTCTATATGTTGAGGCTCATGATAATGTTGTTCCTCTTCTAAGGAAGATGGTTCTTCAATTTCTTAGATTTTTTGTATGAATAATTTATGATGATAGGGATAAGTACAAATTAATTCCACAAGATTAATTTTTGAAGGAATATGTTTGAGTTCCTCTAAGAAGCTATAATGAGTTTTATAAGAATAATAACCAACATGATGCTTGGAAGGTAAAATATGTTTAGGAAGAAGAGAAGTGGTTGGAGGTTCAGATTGAGGAAGTGGTTCCTCATTGATATATGAATGTAAGTTAGTGGTAGTAGTATATTTGAGAACTTTCTCTTATAGTAATGTTTTTTTTATTTTTTTAAAGGGATATTTGTGGGCTACTTTGCATTGATAATTGACCTTATCTGCATTCACATGTTGAGAACTGGTATAGTATTGATCATAATCAATGTTAATCACTTAAAAATCCTTATTTGATTGTTGAGGGTTATATGTAGATAAAGTTTTTGGATTGTTAGAGGAAGAATATTTATAAGCTTTCTTCTTTCAAAATTCATTAACATAATCTTGATGATGGATTTTGATCATGGTATCATGATTGAATGAATCACCTAACATAAAATAAATGACAAATTTCATAATCCCCTGACATGTTTCATGTTAACGACCTATATCAACAAGAAACCAATAAAAATGTTAGGATCATACCATTTGGGTGGATTATTAGGATAAGTGAATGATTTATAAGGAATTAAAATTTGTTTCATTTATTTCATGGTTAATGATGTATGGGAAGATTTAGGATTTTCCACTTTAGCTACTCCTGGTTTGGGTTGAGGAGGATTTCTAGTTATTGCATTGGTTAAATGTTGGAAAAATCCCTTTACAATTTTATTTTTAGGTTCAAAATATTTCATTAGGAATTATTAAAACTTATCTTGGTCAAGATCATCATTTAAATTTTAGGGAGCAAAAGTTTGAACTTTATATTAAAGTGAATGTGTTAAGGTAGATACAAAAAATGTAAACAAGTTGTCATCAGTCATGTTGTGATCGACCTTTTCAGCTAAATATTTCCATCAGTTGATAAAATAATGATATGATCTAGTAGGATATTGTTTAGCATTGATGACATGACTAAGACAATTTTTGAGAATATCATTGTGTTAGAATTATTTCACTAAAGGATTGACTAAATCCTCAAGTTTCCATTGAGAATGTTGGGGAAGTTGGTTATACCATTCTAATAAGTCACTAGTGAAGTTTTTAAATATAATTTTAGCTATGGTGAAGGTATTAGTTTGGATCCACTCTTTATAAATATTATTGAATGCCTTAAGAAAAGATGTAGGGTCCTTAGACCCATCATATTTAATAGTTCAAGATATATTACCAATATCAATAGTTACAATAAATTGGGATAAATGTTTGTTTTGAATGTGTTGAAGAATCTTATTGTGCATTATAGGTTAGGGAATAACATTATTGATAAATGGATTTAGGTTATCCAAAATTATTTTAATATGGGATTTTATGAAGATTTTAAGAAATAATAATAGATTAATAAGTAAGGAGGAAATAGAGATAGGGTTGAACACACACATAATAATATCAGTCAATAGGTATAGAGTCGACTAGGTTGATAGAGTTAATGAAAAAGGTCAACAAAATAGGATATAAAAGACATAGTCAATCTAGTCAAGTGTGTGCTAAAAATAATAAAAATGAAACAAGATAGAAGGATGCAAGGTCATATGGTTAAAATATGTACTGTAAATGAAGAAATGGAACAAGAATAAAAAGAGGATACAATTAAATAGATCTATTATATACTCCAAGACAGGAAACATGACAAGCTAATAAATATACACAATAAAATAGGGTGAGTGTGTAATGAAGGAAAACAAGATAAAATTATACAAGATAAAGTGTTAAAAAGGAGAATAGTTTTCCAAAAAATAGAGATTTTTTTTGAAAGATAATAACTAGGAAAATGAAGTGAAGCACACACACAATTATATCAATGTGATTAATCCAATTGAAACACACATCACAAACCTTAAAATAACACTATATAATGTAATTTTTGAAATAATCTTTTTTGAAAGTAAATATATTAAGAGGGGGATGTATTATTTACCTTAAAATAATCACTAAATTTCACTTATCATCAATGAAGAATTCATTCACATACATACCTTAACCAATGCATAGACAAGCATATACAAAAGCATAAAACATAAGAACATAAGAGATATGTGAGAAACCATAATGGGGTATTAAAAAAACTAAAAAAAAGCTTGGAATATATTCATATAATAAATGAATCAATTTTAGTGAGGCACCAACCCCATAAAAAACACCAAACCCTTACTAGTTGAGCACCAACTCAACTAGTCCTTTATCAAGTACCAACTTGCAAAAAGGCACCAACCCCCTAGGTAAATTATAAAAATCTCAAATAATTGGAACAAATAATTAAATTTTAACATATATTTTCTACCTAACTTATGTTTATTACCTCCTTTCACTCTTCATACTCTTTTATCTTTCGCAAACAAGCTATTAGGTCTCTTCGCTCAATGAGTCCTTTTCTTGACAGATTTAGGTCAAATGAAATTTATCATCATATATATAATAATTTTTATATCTTCATGAAATATTAAAAAAACTTATATTATTGTATTTAATCCCTCAACTTGGTTTCTAAACCTCTGTATCATTTGTTCATTCCATTAAAAATCTAACTAGTCAAATAAGGCCTATTAGACCTTCTTCTTATATTTGACTCTTGATCTCACCCACCTTGGTCAGACACAAAATTATAAATAATTGCATCACCATTTGGATATATCAAAAAACACATTTAAATATTTTAAACAACCACTACATAGGTTTATCACCACTCATAATGATGAAAACTAGCATTAGGCCTAATAGAGACTTAATGAAATTAGGCCTTCTCAAAGTATAAATTTCACCTTGACCACCTTGGAACATTTTTAGCCTCCATAAACTAATGAAACACTTCATACATGATTAAATTATACCCATTATAATCTCAAATTATGTCCCCAACTAAATTTATCTCATTTCACTCCTTGAACCATACCATTAGGCCTAATCATAATTAGGCTTTCTCACTGCCAGAAAGTTTGATTTGAATATGTGAAGGGTACAATAAAATTTTCCACATAACCATATCAAAAAATCATATTAATATCACCTACATGAACTAAGGGTAATAAAAATTTCTATTATACTTCACCATATATGGAAAAATACCTCAAACAAACCACTTCCATATTCTCACTTAGAACTACAAATAGGTTTCAAACATCCAGTGAAGAACCTTTGACTTTTTACACCTTCAAATCAATTAACATTAATTAATTATCTTAGTGAGAATGATGTTATTGAGTCATTATGATTTTATTTGAATAATATAATTAAACTTAATATTAATTATATTCTTCAAATCAATGCATAATGACTCAGGAACATCATTCTCACTAACACACAAAAAACTACCTGAATGCTCCAAAACATAGTCACGGAAACCAAGACTTAAAATACCTACGTGAATAATTTTATGAACTTAAAATGGGTTTATATGATACTTAATAATCCTTATAACATTTTAAAATATATATATTATAATTTATAATATCAATATTGGTCTTACAGACCAATATCATGTTTTCACTATACACATGCATCACTATGTTAGATAAGTCAGATTGAGATCAAATTTATACCATACACAAGCTCCTTAAAAATTTATATAAATTATTTTTATGTGTTATAGGTATTTAAAAATAACCTCATGCATTTTTATCCATCCCTAATCAATTTCAACCCATCCCTAATCTCATTCTCGCTTTTACCTAGTTTTCTCATTGTCTTCTTCACTAGGATTTTTTAATGATAGGATAAATTATATGGCCAGTTTATAATATTTTAAGTCTTTAACCTGATTAAAAAAAAACTTAAATTATCATAAAATACAAGTCTCACACATCATCCTCCAATAAATTTCATGATTTTACCTAGTTAACCATGCCTGCTACATCAATAATCTAAGAAATAAGGGGTTTCCTATAGCTTCCACTCACTCTTATGATATACCAATGACACTTGGAGGTACCTGGGAGAGTTATATACATTTTATAATAACCAAAATACGTCATAAAAATCATTATGATCCATTTCCAACAATATATTCTATATCGAGTCATGGTTAGGGTTTTAAGGCACTAAAAACTAGTTTCCATTCTTAGCAATCATTCATAAAATATTACCCCTCAAATCCAAAACCAATGATAATAAATTTTAGATAGGAAAATTAAAAAAATTACGTCAAATTATTAGGATATAATTCAAATTTTCCATGTGCCAATGATCATACAAAATCCTTCTCAGGTTTGTAACACCTCATTCTTTGCACATAAAAACCTCAACATCAATTTTCATGCTTTCTCCTTTAGAATTTGACCTTATAATTGGTCAAAAAAATTAAAACAAAATCTCAAACCTATGAAAATTATTTTATGATAGTTTTCACCTTTAGAACTAAACTTGACCCCTCATTAGGCCACACTAGTTTTATTTGCATATTAGGCCTAGAACTACCAATCACACTTAGAACTTAAACATGCCTTTAAAGAAATTTTAATTCTATAAAAACATCATAATAATGTCATAAAACCTAAAAAATTTCTTATAAACTATCAAAATTCTTCTCATAAACCAAATACTATTATCCTCATCATGCTACCAAGCCTATGCCTTCTCACAGGATCTCTTCATGCAAAGATTAAGCTAAAAACTGACTTAAAAACCTCCTCTAAAATATTATATATCTTATACACATTTAAATACTATAAAAAATATTATCACATGATATACCATTTATTTTCATCCTTCATATATCTTGATAACACCCTAAAGCTCATCATTATGTCAAGCAAAGTCTAGGACTAGTCTGGTTGCATGCTTAGGCTTAAGACATTACCCCTAAGGATTTACCTTTAAACATTACTGAGTGTCTCAACACTTCATATTAATGCTTGGAAATCCTTAAACATACACTAAAACATGTTTGTATCCATCTTACCAGACCACCAACTTCACACACATACTCATGATATGATAATGCTCCTTAAGACTAGTACTCAAAAGTATGCTTACCTTGTATCTTGATCTTGACCTTTAAATGTCATCAACCTTAGAAGAATTACCAGGTTACCTTAAAATTATCTCTTAATAGAGAGATAATATGTTTCCTTCAAATTTTAGTTTGTCAAAAGATTTATTTATCACATATCACTTCATCATATATGGCCTCAACTTTGACCTTGACATTAATGATATCCATCTTGACCTTGACGTCAATGACAACCTCACTACCACAACACCAACAATAATAACATAAATAAACATAAAATACAATGATAAAAGAGAAATAAATAACTTGAATGTAAATTCTAACTAATTGCTTATCCTAAATGTTTTTAAGTTATAATAAAATTTGAAATTAATGTTATGGGGAGTTGGCTATAACAAGGAACTAGAAAGTAATCTATGAATAGTTTTAGGTAGTTTAGGCTAAAATGGACCTATATAGGAAATGGTACTCACTTGGTATTAGGGCCTACCCCCTTAATTCATAATCCTACAGTGATAAGGGTATCAGATATTTTTCTAATATATACAATCAACCACATATTTATACTTGGCCAAAAAACTAAGTCAGCATCTCCCTTGGTGATGAAATCTAAATAGGTAGGCTTTGGGAATAAAAATGTATAAAGATTTTTTATGTAAAGTGATTTTTAAGTGTGTGAAAAAGAGAAAAATAGTTTGAATAAATTGGTAAATTATAAAACCACCTAATTATTTTGTGTTTATTACTATAAGCATGTAAACAACTAAAATGAAAATTGAATTAATTACTAGAAAGATAGGTTAATTCCTATGACTATGAAGAGTACAAAATTAGTTCAAGAAATATTGTATGAAAAAAATGCATAATATAATCAATAGGGTCACTACTATTCTATGGAATAGGTCAAGAAGAACATACTGGAATAGGTCAACTATGTCTTCTAGATAGAAGACATGCTTAAAAAACTATGTTGATCTTGTTGACTTAGTTCACTATAGGGTTATAGTTTGATAGAGTGAAAATTTGTAAAAATTAGTATTGGAAATTAAAAATTGAAATGATATAGAGTGTAAGAATTAACTTTATTATTTTTAAGAAGTTTATTTTGTAAATTTTTATGTTATGTTACTCAAGTGCTGATTAAATATTCTATGAACAGAGTCAACTGGATCGATGGAGTTTGTAGAACCTGTATGATAAAAAAAGAATTTGTGAATAGAGTCAATTGGATCTACTATGTTTTCAATCCTATATGCTAAAAAATAAAAATTGTGATAAATTCAATTAGCTTAACAATGTATGTAATATTATAACTAAAGAATAAGACAATGTCAAGATGATCAATCTAGTCACCTATATTTAGAGGACCTACATAGACATAATAGAGTCATTTTGTGGTGACTGTGTGTTAAACCTATGTATATATTTTTAGATGTATACTAACATGTTTGATACAGTATTAAGGAAATGAAAATATATAATATGATTATAAAAATGAATGCATGAAAGAAAACCTATGAGGGTATTATTCACATTGGGTTCACCTTAATGTATAAAAAGGAAAATATAGCTAACCTATTATTCACTCCAAACATAAATAAAATAAATCGTACATACATTTTCATTTTTTGATACATTATATTTAGGTTAAAGACCAAGATGGATCCACTAGACCTAACCAAGGGATATCTTACCACAATAACATCACTAGAGAGGGTTCCAAAGCCTCTAATCAAAAAACACTCTGCAATAACCCTAGATAGGTCCTATGGTAAATGCAAAGTAATGTAAAATCTAATCCAGTGCTCACCAAAGATTGTGGTAAAAAGTGGGGGTAATAAACTTAAAACTTAAACATGCATAGAATATTTCTAATTAAACTATGTATATATAACCCTAGTTCATGGAGAGATCAATATATTAAAAATCCATTACTTATGCTACTTCTATCTACTAAAATAGAGGAGTAAAGTTATAAATACTTACCATGATTAGAAACATGTTGAGATTTAATATCTCCCTTAGCCAAAGGTGATTTATAAGATGTTTTTATGGTTTTTAAATATCACTAAGAAAGGTATAAACATCTAAGACTTTTCCAAAATACAATATTCTTCTCCAAGTATAAACCCTAATCAATAACTTCTTAATCATAATATTCAAGGAGGAGATTGTAAATAATAATAAATAAATAATTAACTATGTGGTATCTTTACTAAATGTATAAATGAATGTATATATATATTTGAATCTAACCCTAAACCTTTATAAAAGTTTAGCTGACAGGGTTAGCCCAATTTGACTATGTATCAGTATTTGATAAAAATAAGTTAGGTCCTAGTTTACATCAACCAAGCTAATCTAGACTTGTAACATGCAAATATGAGTTAGAATATAGGGTATGAATATGATTATAGTGTATGGTAAATGTTAAAAAGTGTTTTAATCTTAGGAAGGGGCTAATAAATGTGGTGATTTTATTTGAGAATCATGTAAGAGAGGAGGTAAAACATAGGGAGGTGTATAAGATAATGTTGTGTAGATAGTAAGTGGTGGTATAGGGGATAACAATCCTATGAATCACAAATGGTATGACCATCCATTTCCTAGTGAACCCTTTAAGGTGTGAACTCATATATAGTGAGTCCTGATGGGTTATTGTAAGAGATAAATCATTAGTAATTGATAATTTTTGAAAATTTTTATGTTTATAGATAGAGGATCAAAATGTACTATAACATAGGTAGTCCAATAAAGCATATATATCTAAATATTCTTAGTGACAAAGTATATTTTGATTATTTAAAATTAAATTTTTATGTAGAAGGTTTCATTATCTATAAAATTAAAACTAAGTTATAAATAACACATTCCTTTTTGGAATCATCTTTTAATGTAAACATTTCCCCAATTGAGATAGTGGTAAATGATCTATACAAGATAAGAGTTTGATTGATATAATGTGTTTATAAATTAGGAATATGAAGTAATGATTTATTTAATTTATCAAATAATTATTGACAAGCATTATTCCACTCTAGCCTAATTCCTTTCTTGAGAAAGAATTTGAATGAATATGTACAAGAAGCCAACTCAAGAAAAAATCTATGAATTGCCTCAAGTTTCCTAGGATAAGTGTAGGTATTAGGAATGCATCAAGGTATAAGAAATTTAATAATATCATTTATCTTAAAAGGATCTATATCAATCCATAATAGTGGTATAAATAATCCTATAAGTTTTTTAGAGGTGATAACAAAGACACACTTATTAGGATTAAGCTTAAGTTTATATTCAATATGATGTTGAAATATGATAGATAAGTTATGAATATGATTTTTGTGACACTTGGTTTTATATATAATGTCATACAAATAGTATTATACTATTTTATGTATGAGTTCATGAAATATGTTGATCACTGCACATTTTTAAGCTACCCTAGAATTTTAAGGATGAAAGACATCTTAACATAGTAATGTGTGCCCCATTTAGTAGTAAAGGTAACATAATTTTCATCCTCAAAGGCAATGAAAATTTTATTTTACCCTAAAAATATGTCCATGACATAAATCATCTCATATCTAGGTGTGGAATCAACAATACCATCTATGGAAGGTAGAGGAAAATCATCCTAAAGGCATGCTAAGTTAATATTAATAAATTCAATACAAATTTGAATTATCATAGTGACTCTATTATGAATGGGTAATATGTTTGATAACCACTAATATAAATATATGAGTCTGATAAAATTAACAACTATGAAGTTAATGAGTTCTTTGTGATAGAGAGTGGAAACCTCAGGAGGGATCTTTCATTGCTTTTAGAAAATGGGTCTCACATCTAGATATGTAAATATGTTATTAAAAATAATTATATGATTAATATGAGGAATATACTCATATTAAAAATAAAATTATTTATGATAATTTTATAAAAATAGGCTATATTTGTCCTTCTCTTCATGGTAGATCTACTTAGAGATATAGATAGATTTGGGATTTATGACTGTATTGAAGTTGATTATTTTTATTTCTTTGATAATCATTGTATTTCCATCCTATAAATGGTATGGTTTAAAAGGAATATTTAAATCATAATAGGCTTAGTATCAACACTAACAAAGAATTTAAGAAAGTGAGGAGAAATTCTCTCAAAGTCGATAAGCTTATGATGTTAGTCTAGAAGTTGAGGATTTCTCACATAATGTTATTATATAATGTATTTATCACTATGAATCATAGGTAATGGGACATAGTAATCAAAATATAACTATATTTCAGTGATATTCTTGTGTTATCTATTAAATTATGAGTGGATTTATCTCAGAATAATGGATTTGGTGTCTAAGTTAATTTCAATATCTTTGAGTGAAGTGTCTAAATATTATTATATGATATCAACCTATATGATATAGTAAAGCATAATAGAATGAGGCTAAAATATTTTATAATGGTCTATTTTTTATATGAGGTATTAGTGGCATTAAATGTATTGGGTTGGCTGATGCAATTATCTAAAATAGAGTTAAAGTACTCAATATATCTAAAAACAAAGACAATATGAATTAATATTGTATTGGTGTTTTATTGAATGTGATTGATACCATTGGAGTAATCATGGTATGGTAATATAATTGTATCAAAACTATGTAATTATTGGATTATATAGTTTAAATATGGAAAACGAATTATACTATCACTCTAAAGGAACATCTAGTTTGTATAATATGTATATAATGGGTTAAATGTATCAACACTCATTATTAGTTGGTTGATATGGTAGGAAGATGAAATATGAACTATATCAACAATTTGAGGGAATTTATAATTGATATAGTTATAATTATTAAAAAAAAAACTATGAACTATATCAAGTTGTCCAATATAGTCAGAATTAATGGGAGAATTGTTTTTTTAGACAATACATGGAGTGTTTTCCAATGTTGGGTTAATGGGACAAACATAGTTCTGATGTTCTATTTCATTTTATTCATCACTTTATTCATAATAAATATGAACCAGATGGTCATATTATTTAAATGTATGCATCTTAGCAAAGTATTTATAATAATTAAGTACATCCATGTTATATGATTAGGCTTGGGAAACATTGTAATTGACATCATATGATGGAGAAATTTTAACATCATGTGTAAGTTATTGAGTGTTATAATTGGAAGTGTGTTTATAAACACACTAATTTTATTAAATATTTGAGGATATAGAGATAAAGTATCTTGCAAAATATTAGCCACCCAAGGTCATCGCATGCAAAATCATCTTTTGTATAGGAAGCTTCATGAGAATTTCAAGGAGGTGGGATCTCAATGTCATCATCAAGAAATAAAACTTTCCTATAACATGGTATAAGATATGGAGTAATACCTTGTTATATATAATGAGGTAATTTATTATTTTTAAATATGGTTTATATCTATTTGGATTAGTCATCATTATAATCAAAAAAAGTGATTTACAAAGTGGGATGTATGTTGACAAATTAAAAAATGGGGGGGGAGTATTTATGTGATAAAAAATTGGGATGTGATATTGTGTTTTAGTTTTAGGTAATTTGAGCCCCATGGGTTGGTATAAGCTTCATGTTTTTAATACTTACTATCACTATTGAGATTAATTCATTAGCTACTAAGAGAGGTGATAACTCTCATGTGATGAGCACAAAGTTGTCATAAAACAATATTATGGGATAATGGAAGATATGAAAATATAATATTAGTGTGTAATATTTTGGTCCCAATCATTAGGGGGAGCCAAATTAAACCAAGAGGCTTTTATTTGGTTTTGTTAAATCCATGGCATGTAATTATAGTTTGTTTGAGGTTAGCATTAGAGTTGTTCGATTAGATAAAGTCAAGTGAAATTAATTCCTAAAGATTCATCCAATATAAATTTCGTTATTAATGTATCATATATAATTATACTATTAAAGAGAGGTGGTTCATCATATTAAAAAAGTGCATCATTGATGATATCTTCTTCAAGAAACTATATAGTATGTTTCTTAAAATAGGAAGCATGAAATATGGTTTTGATGGAATTCAGTTCCTTAAATGTTGGACCTTTATAAGTTTGGGTATTTGGTTTAATTTCACTAGATTGGGATTCCTCTATATCTTTCAATTTTTTCATGAACATTTATGATGATATAGTGAGGTTCTCATGAATTTCATGAAAGGAAATTTAAAGGCTTGGAGTTAAGCTCATCTAAGAATTTTAATTATGATTTTGGATTGGAACCATAATGATATTTATATTATTTTTAATATTCACCTCATGAGGTAATATAGTAGAGGCATTTGAAAAGTAGGATGATCCTTCAAAGGTGGAGTGAGCTCAACACTAGGTGGAAAATCAAAAGAGGATGCAATGGCATCCATGACAAGTAATTCATCAATGGAAGTATTCTTAGGATTAGTAATGAGATATTTGAGAGTGGGATTATGATGGTTATTAACATTTTGCATATTAAAAAAATGGTAATTACTATAATAGTGATCATTGATAGTATCAATAACACAAACTAAATTATTGGAATGTTGGGTATTGGGATCAAATATTTGAGAGGGTTTTTTATTTGTATATTTAGGGTAGTTATATTGCTTATTATAAGCTTTGAGGTGTTATTTATGATGTTATTTGGTAATTAGACCATGATTTAATTTTTATCACAAAATGATATTTAAAATAAATTTATGAAGTGTAGAACATGTCTCATGAGAATGACCAATGTCAACATGGAACCAAAATTTTTTTTTGGGATCATGTCATGGTGTGTGGTTATAAGAATGACTATATGGTTTAAATAGATATACTAACTTCCTATGTTCTTTTACATTGAAAGGAGGGGGAGTCAGATGTTGGTTATCTAAAATGGACTATTTTACTTTCAATTTTGGGAGGCTTATTTTGAAAGTAATTAACATTGGTTTCATTGATTGAGGTTTGAAAATATTAATTCTTGGTGTTTTGAGATGGCTCAAATTAGTTCACAAGGAAAAATGTTTTTTTTAAAGGCTTGTTCTAAAGTTTTAAAATATTTTCTCACTCATGTTATGGTCTATTTTATGCACTAACAATTTCCATGGTTTGATGAAATCATGAAAAAAATTATTAGGAATTTTCTTAATATTAATGAAAATTCTAAGGCTATTCTTAGAAATCTCATTATATTTAAATTCCTTAAATAAAACATTGAATAAATCCTCTAGTTATGTAATGGAATGTCTAAGAAGCTAGTTATACCATTCTATTGCATTTGAAATGAAGGTTTTAAACAGAAGTATGGTAGTAACAAATTTTTTAGTTTTAATCCATTCCTTAAATATATCACCAAAACCTTTAAAATATAAGGTGAGATAAGTACTTCCATCATATGTGATGGTTTGATAAATTATTCCAATATCCATGGAGTGAGCTAAAGGTTTGTTTTGAAAATTTTAAAACATCTTATTTCTAATTAAAGGTTGAGGAATAAGGTTTTCATTTGTATCTCTAAGTGAAGGAGAAACATTATTTTGATTTGGTTGATTCATGATGATCTAGGGATCTTGATTATAACCTTGCAATATGTGGTTTTTTATTTGAATGATTTAATTACTACTAGAAGCTTACATAAGGAACATTTGTTAAACAATTTGTGCAATGACTTCTGAGATATATAGAGGAGGTTTATAATTGGAATTAGGGGGAAGATTCTTAAGATTGGTATTTGAGGAAAGATTACTGACATTCATGTTTGTTTCCTTAGATGATGTAGTAGGTGGGGGAAGTTGACTTAGAGTCCTATATTTATTTTAAGTATAAATTGTGTTGTCATCAAGATTAATAATAAAATAGTTAATATATCCTATATTTTAATTTTGGGTAATTTAAAACATGTTACATTTGGTAGATTTAGGCTAAGATTGAGAGAAGCTACACGATAAGGAATTTCCATTAATAGTGAACAAAGTGGGAATGAAAGAGTAACCCATATAGAATATGAATGGGATAAGACTTGTTAGAAATATCCTAAAAGGAGACATGATTAAAATCTAGTATAAAAAGATTAAAATGAAGGAATAATGTAAAAATTAGTAAGAAAGTATTGGATTGGCCAATACAAAATAAAACTAAACTAAGAAAAAATATATATATCATTTTGGTTGATAATGTATTATTGTAAAAATAAACTATATTAGGTTGGATGATATAATTTGTGAAGACACATATTTGTATTACGGTGGCCTATATAGTTGTAAATAGATATAGAACTATATCAAGCTAGCTAATACAGTTGGCCTGAAAGATTCATTAAAATATATGATGACTATGAAGGTGATGCCAAGAAGTAAAAAGTAAAAAACATGAAAATTATCCAACTAAAGGTATGATAATATTTGGATTAGGTTTCCAGATTATATTACACAATATATGATGATCTATAAATATCTTATTTCTCTTAGGGGATTCAGACTAAATATGGTCATAAATATAGAGCCTACATATACTTGTAATGTGAGTAGGGAACTAAAATAACTGTAGACATACATAGGGTAATGTAAACTCAAATTTCAAAAGAAAATGAATCCAAATCCCAAGCCTATTACATGGGGTATATCTCTCACTAGGGATTAATATAGATACATCATTTTAATAATGATAAAAAAAAGGTTTTAATGAAGGGGTGTATCAAAGACATGATAAGGATACTACATGTAATTAATTTAAAAACAAGTGTAACCTAAACCAAGATAGATATGAATAATAAAGTAATAAGAAAGTGAGTGGTGAAATTTTAAATTGAGTTGTGATCTATGAAACCTAGGTTGATAATGGAAAGCCTAAGAAACCTTATATCTCTACCACATTATTTGGTATAGGGAATATCATAGGCATGGATAAACACACATTCACAATAACAATAAGTAATAAATATCTAACCTATGAAGTAAATAGATTAAAAATAATAAGGATAAAGATACATTTAGATAGACCTATTTCCATCTAAATATCCACCTTTAGCTCAAATGGAATTTTGGAAGAGATGTTTTATGGTTAAGACCTTAAATTTCAAGCTAAATACATATGTATCTTTAGTTGTGTACTCTAAAGACTAGGGTGTTCCTCCTCAGTTTGAATTTTATATTAAGCTTCAAATATGATAAGAAATACTAGACATAAAAGAGAAGACTTAAATTATAACTCTTTGAAATAATAATTAGGTTAATAAATTTGAGTATAAGTAAAACATATGGATGTTTTATATTATTTAGGGATGAAATGTGACCCATATATATACGAATCTAATACCCATAACTAACCATAAACTCTAGTCGATGGTATTATCCATGATAATACAATCTAATGGATGTTGGTTGGAACAAAACTATATTACTTAGGTTTATATAATACAAAATAAAAAATAAAATATTATAAATTTAATAATGAGGCCTATATAGTATAAGGAAGATAAGTATGAAATAGATTATATCGACTTAGTCAATATAGTGGGATATAGGGACATTAGAAAATTGGAATGGAAAGTAGATGAAGAGGTAAAATGTAATAGAATTAGAGGATATCAAACTAATATTAATTAAGGGATGAAATAATAGTATGTAAAAATATATTATAAAGTACCATGAGTTGATCCCAACTGATTCTTGGTGTACCCTTTAAGTCATGCACTAAGGGAGATTAATGCACCAAAAAATCCCCTACAATATAAAGTGTTAATAAAGTAATAAAATTAAAAATATTAGGTGTATACACCTACAACATCTCTCACAAAGGGTCAATAAATCTTTTAGATAAAATTAGTTTATAAGGACTATTTCAGATAATATGGACTTATATCCCTAAATTAAATAGGAGATAATCTTTGAAAATGAATAGTTTTTGGGTTATATTCAAGTTTTATGTGGAGAGTATGGTAATAATTTGGATCTATTCCCTATTTATTATATTGGATATAATTTAAAATTATAAAAATTTTAATAATATATGCATATTATATATATTTGGTTTTTAGTTAGACTATAGATAAGTCTAAATTATCTAAAATAGTCCCTATATCATTTTTTAAATTTCTTGGTATAAAATGTGTCACGTTTGTTGGCCTATAAAATATTACCAAAATAATATAATGCCTATTTATATACTTTGGTATCCTTTAGACAAATTCCATGTTAATAACTTGCCACTTCCATTTTTTAATGTCATAGGGGTACAAAAATCCCATAGAATGAACATGTTCTACTTTTAAATGTTGACATTATAAATAGTTTAATACAATGTTAGATGCATATTTATTGATTCTTTTCCAAAAATATAATGGCCTCAAGTTTTCCATAATTTTAATTACTCTTGGATAAACAAAATATGGAGTACTATGCAATTATCTTTGCACAATGACTATAAACTTCTCTTGATTTGGCACATACATCTACCTTAAACTTGATGAGTCCATTTTTATCAAGATGAAATCATTAATTTATGTGATATTTTGGGTTTTATGAAAGAGTTTTCATAACCTTATAACATAAATAATCTCTTGGAGAGAATTTTAGAACCTGATCTAGAAAGATAGCTCTGATAGTAGCCATAGATATTATGCACCTTTAATGGTTAATATATTCCATAATTTTGTTAATTTTTTCCTTTATATAACTTATATCAAATTTGAAGACTAATAAACACTCAATCCATCACCTTTTTTGATCATTCAAATTGGGTTATGTGAAGATATAATTGAGCCCCAAATTATCATTATTCATATCAAATGTTTTTCCAATAGATAATGCCTTCAAACCTATAATGCATTAACTATAGAAACTAGTTACAAATCATTCAAACCATAATTGTATTCATAAGGCCTCATTTTTCAAGATTCATAATACACTGCTAAGCCTTATTACAACAATACTCCTCCTAGACCATCTAAGAAAGAATTTATTAACATAAAAAATGACCATTTTGATCTAAAACACACAACACTAGTTCTAAAGTAAGACTCATTTTCAAGATTTGGATTGATTTTTCACACATTTTACTTCATAATAATTATTGTTGTTTATATTATAAGTAGGTGATGGGGTTAGCTATCCTTGAGAATTTGGGTAAAAATTTCATGTAATACCCTACTAGACCCATGGAGTTATGAACCTTATGAACATTTTAAGGTGTTGGACATTCCATGATGTATTTTTTATTTGATGGATCTATCGATGTCCATTTATCAAAAATAATATACCCCAAATTATTGTACCTTATAATGAAAGATATCACACTTTGATATTTTCTAATGGATTTTATACTTTCAAAAGTGTTACAACACCAATTACAAGTGTTAAAAGTGTTATTATTCATCATTTTAATGTATTAAAATATAATAAATAAGATAATAACAAGCTAATTCAGGTAATACATAAATAAACTACTCATAATATTCATGGATGTTACAGGTGCATTCGTTAGTCCAAAAGGTATAATTGTAAACTCATAATGTTTGTACCTCATCCTAAAATAAATCTTAGGGATATCTTCCTCTTTTATCCTCAACTAATGGTACCCTTACTTGAGGTAAATTTTTAAAAGTGCCATTTCTCCTCACATTTTATCAAAAATGTAATCAATATGGGGTAATGGATACCTATTATTAATAATTGCCTTATTAAACGTCTTGTAGTCTTTTCATAGATGAAGGGTCCCATCCTTATTTTATATAAAAAATACATGTGCTCCCCAAAGTGATACACTATGTTAGACAAATCCTTTGGAAAATGTTTCTTGGATTTGAACTTTCAATTATACAAGTTTAGTTATTTTCATTTTGTATAGTACTTTAGATTGAGGTTCATATCTGTCAGATTAGGGGTTTTCTTTTTTCCCATATTTATTTATTATGTGATTTTTCCCTCACTTGGATTTTTCCTACTTTCATGGATAAGATTACTTTGGTATACTTGGATTTACATTTTGACCATATGAATTAGAAGCAACTCATTTGACTAGCTATTTTGGGTATGGGAGTTAATCTTATATTATGGGCTCTCTAATAACCATTTTTGGGGGAGTTACGCATGCCCTGTTATTTGTACATCCCTCTTAGTGAGTTATTGTTCTATGGAAGATTGGTTTTAGATCTTATCTTTTTTATGAAATATTCTCATGTATGTGATTTCATTTTATTTCATATATTGTTTTGTGTACATGTTTGACTAATCCCTATCATAAACTTGTGCATTCAATTGATCTAGAGATCTTGGAATCTAATCCATTAATATCTTGGAATGATATCAATTGTGAAATTAAATTCCATTTTGTGAGTTAGTCTAGGTAAATATTGTGAAAATGCATCCCAAAATTCATGAAAAAAAGGATAACCCTCAATGGTAGTTCTTTAGGTTCTCCTACCTCATCTAACTTTACCAGAAAAAATCATAACCCTTCCATTGATCTTTATTTAATTGAATGGCCAAGAATTTTCTTAAATTTAATTCATATAATCACCTTGAATTTGATTTTGATTTACAAAACCATCCAAGATTTCAAATTTATTTGCAAATTAATCTACCTTTTTCATGTTTTACAATGACAATTTACTCCCAGAAATCACATAATATGATCCTAACAAGGCTAAAAATAACTTAGTAATGAATTCTAGTAATTCTCATTCTCATTCTACAATGAACTTATCAAATTTAATCCTACATTGGTTCCTATATAATAAAATCCTAGCATTTTCCATATGGATAACCTTTATAGTAAGTTTATTAATTAATTATGGAGAAATCAAACATTTAGTAGCTATAATATTTATCAAAATAGAAACAAAATGTCTAAATAACGTACTTGGCACTTATATGGGTGAAACCTATAAATCATCATGATGATTGTTGACTGCTATATAAATTCTCTATTGAAATGACCCTTGTTGATAATATGAAGAGGAAATATTATTGAATTTGTTATAAAATTTATATTGAGGGAAATATTTTGCATAATGGTATCCTCCACAAGTAAAACATCCCCCTAGTGGCCCTTTTATTTCATGTTCCTCCTTTATTTATGTCCTTGAAGTCATTTCCTGGGTTACTTATCCTAGAATTTTTTCACCTATAATTATTGTTATTGAACCTATTTATGAAATATCATCTTTGATTCCAATTCCTATTTTTAAAAGAAGGCTTTAGAGATCTGAACATTTTTTATACTTATCTTTTACATTAGCAAGAGATTTCAAAATTTTATCTTGTTTGATAGTCTTTGATCTATGGAACTAGGTCCATGCACATCTAACTCACATATTATTTTAGGTTTAAAACTTGTGATGAAAATTTGGATTTGGGAATGTTCAAACTTCAAATATTAGGGAACATATTTGAGATGTTTTGTGAATTTCTCCCAATATTCCATCACATATATTTACCCTTTAAATTTTGAAAATTTGTCAACTTATGATCAAAGTAAATCTATGACAACCTCCATACTTTAAACATAGAAACAAATTAATCCCACATGGTGGTAATGGAGTTAAGGCCCATTTACATTTTTGACCCATTGGGTTGATTTTTTACTATCTAGTTGGTATTATACCCATACCACTTTCATTACTTTAGATTAATTTTTAATTTACAAATATTTTTCCATTTTTATGAGCCATCCTTCAATTCCATCACCTAACACCATATCATCAAACTATGATGGGTTTAATTTATTCATGTGATGTGAAAGCTCTTCTACAACTTGAGACCTTATAGCCTAATTCTCTTCATCCTAATTTTTCTCTTGAACTTCTTCCTAATCATGTTGGTATTCCTCTTACTCTTATTATTATTCATGCCCATGGAATTCTTACTTCAAGGCTGATTTTATACCCCATGTCTATTTAGGACTATGAGGATATGATCAAGCTTACAATTTTGTTTTGTTATTAATTGATTTGGATCAGGGTGATGATCTTGATGGGGTGGATTTCCATCAGTGCTAGATCTTAAATAAACCATTTATCCTTATTTTTATCAAGGAGAAAAAACCATCACTAGTGGACACATTAAGTTTGAGTGTTTAAGCCTATAATTCAATACCACATGTTATGATCAACTCAAGATTAATATAGGATTTAATAGATACTTTTTTAATTAAATAAAATTATCCAACTACCATTCAAACACTAAAGTCATTAAGAAACATAATTAATTAGTATTTTCACCATATTATACATACAATTTTGTTAATTATATGATGAGTCATATAATAAATAAGAGCTTCATAATATAAAGTAGATTCCTAGATCTAGGCATAAATTACATTAAATATAAAACCATCATGGGTCTCAAATAGTGAAAATATATATGCATATAAAATAATACAATATTCTCATTTAATAGTACAAGATTAAAAAATGAATACATAACTATTCTATCACTCTTAAAATATCAGATATAGCTATAATTGAAAAATATAATATGATAAAAATGAACATACAATTATTTTAATATCATATACTATAATATTAATTAGGTAAAAAATTACACTATAATGCAACATATCATATATGAAACAACTCCTGAAAACATTTTAGTATCTATGAATATGCATAAGTATTGGTTAAGATTCAGTTGTAAGGAGGGAGAGCATCGTCTAGGTGATTTACATTTAACCATAGACCAATGGTCACCCACATACATCCCCATTGGGAGTGTGCATGCCTTCACTTCATGAATGGGTAGATAATGACAATCTGATCATCTATAAACATATGAGAACACATGTGAAAGTATCATCATTATTAATTACATCCAGTCATATAAACCCTATGTATGTCTCTATTTGTTATGACCTCAAGTAGACATGTATAATAAAAATTATGGTAGATATAAAATGTATATAAATATAACATTGATTTGGCCAAATAATTTTATATTATTATCATCTTTCAAAGAATTTGGGTCATTGCCCACATAAGCATAACACTTTGCTATAAAAACTAATCATCAATACTATTATTATTTAACCAATGATGAGTGATTTATAAATAGGATCATCGCTTGTCATTCATAATCCCTTAAACAATAAATATTATTTTATCTAATTAATAATCTCAATCAAAAATTACATATGATGTAGTTATATAAAATAGTCTATTTTAATTGTATAGTGAGTGATAAAAAAACTATCTTATTGAAGTCTTTCACACAACAATATAAGATTAACAATTTGGTTTAAAATTTTCAACCATTTCACAACACTCACCTAAAAATTCATCATACATAACCATACACTATAAGGTGTAAATCAAATCATTCAAAAATATCATACTTATATAGTATCTTTAATGAAGATATACTTATTTATCTATTAAAATTAGTTACATGCCCATTTCAAATAATAAATTCAACCTAAAATAGACAGAGACTTGTACTTAGAATATAACTATTTGGTTTAGTTTTTTTTCATGATATAGTCATTTAAAAAACATGTATTCCATCATAGGCTATAAACCTGTATATATTTTTTATAATCATGCATTTTCAAACTATCAAGTAACCAAGCTCAATCTCATACTAATAACAATAACAAAGAGTTAGTGGTTGGGTCAAAGGCCATATTTCATCAATAATTCATGGTCTAAAAATTGATTTTATAAAGTTTAAATAAATATTCAAGCTTAAATTCTCAATTATCCTTATAAGCCTATGGGTGAGAGTGAACTCACATCCATAGGTTTATAAAGATAAAATTATATCTAAAATCAAGTTCCAATACATGTAAAATCTTTAAATTTCTTTAAATAAAATTCAAAGATAATAATGTTGCATCTATTTATATCCATAAAAAATAATTATTTAAGCATAGTAAGATACAACCATATTATCTTAACAAGACCAATATAAGTTATCTACATCCATATAGATTCACAAACATTTGAACATCTTATATTAATTATATTCATAAACATCCAAGCATGACATAGTCATATATATTCACAAACATTTGAGCATGCTAAAATTTTTTGAGGACAAAACTCACAATATAAGCTACCACTATTTAGGGTTATAGATGAAAAATAATATATTACAATCGATCAAGGTAAAACAATTATTACATGATAAAATTGTATTATGAAAAAAAATGTTATATTATATGTATTTACCTTAAAAAAAATAATGACACACTATATTTTTTTAAGGCATAACAACATTAATATTTTGTAACAGTTCAAAATAAAACATAAAAAATAATATAGCCATATAATTCCTCAAATAGTAAAAAAATATGCTACAACCACTTGGGGATTTCAAACATGCCTCAACCTCTATAAATAAAAACAAACATCCTTCATAATATAAGGTTGAGTTATATTCATAATGAATAACCATACAACCAATTTTAAATCATGGTAATTTATGAGTCATCATACTTTTACCACTCATGTTGTAGCCATTAGAGTTATTAAGATAACCCAATTTTTCAAAAATATTTAACTATATTATAAAAATATCCATTAGCTATAATTTAATACTTTATAGAGTGACCATTTCACTAAATGGAGAATACACACATTCATAACTCACAAAATAATATCAAACACATAGAAATTTAGAGCATGAATAAAATAGGGTGCATATAGTCATTGGGGTTTATAAATCATTATTTTATTAATTTCCCAAGATATAAAACAACCATTTAAAATATAAAATGGTTCACACTAATAAATAAAAGTTTTTTACCTTCCTAATATCAAATCCACCTAAATTTTCTTTGAAAATGTCATGTCCAAAAAAACTTTCCTTTCACCTTTCTCCTCCTTCATCCTCTCTTTCACTATCTCTTCTCCTCCTAATCACTTTATTTTTATCAATCAAAAACTATAATTTCCTAAATAAATAGACTCCTTATTTTATTTCACCATATTCACATCATTTCTTTATGTTTTTCCACATAAATAGGCTTAAAAATTTGACCATAAATATTACCATCTAGGGTTTCCACTCTGTGTAGTCATATAAAATGTCAAAATTGGTAGCTGGAGTGTGGCTTGTGACACCCAACCCATAGGTCCTTCTTGCATGCTTTCATGACCCTTCTAGAGACCATTTTGATTATTCCTAGTCATCCATAGACTTTTTAAACCTGATTTTAGCTTAGCCAAGCTATATTTTCCATGTTAATTCCATACCCCTAAGTCTTACACCTATAGGATAGGAACACCTATAGGATAGGAACACCCAAATTTTACTATAGTGTTAAAACCTAGGGTGTCCTATTTCAATGCATCTATTCAATTACATTTTTATCTCTAATGGTCATTTCCTTCTAGTTCCTATCCTTCATCATTTCGGCCAAGCATGAATACACTCGACTCATGACCAATAGATCTCTATAAAATATGATTCAAAATTTATTTATAAGAGATGGGAAAATATTAAAAACCAAGCAAGAATATAAGCAAGACCACTAAGGAAAATTTCCCTATTCTTTGTATACTTCCATCCAATATAGCTAAAAGCATATCCAAATCCTCACACTAGTCCCTAGCCACCTCAAGCACACCTATTTAGCATTTTTTCATTCATATAACACTATTTCAAAAAGCACATCAAGTGGGAGAATAACATATGGCTTGATCCCTCTTCGAAGTATTGGTATGTAGGTAGCGTTCCCATACAAGCTATATGAATACATATTCAATGCATTTACACACACTAACCACCCCTTATTTCTCAATATTTATCAAGTCATAATGAAGTCTAAGGTTTCAATACTAAATAAGATATAAAATGAGTTTCATAGACTTCTAGTAGTTAAGATTTCACAAGCAAGATTAGACAAGGACAATGAACAAAACCTAAAAAACTCAAGTCTCTACAAATAGTCTAGCTAATAGCAACATAAAAGGACTATAATGTTGGACCCTAGGGTGTCTTGTTTCATCACTCCTATCCTTTTATAAAATGAAATCTATATCCCAATTAGTGACATTGTCCAAATCCTTCACAGCAAATTCCAGACCCTATCTCAACTATTTCATCCTATTTTCAGCTAAGTCTTATTTTCTCCATATTTATTGCTATTTATGGAAAGGTTAAAAATAAAAATAAATTATGAAAATTGTAGTTAAATTATTAAAATATTATTTACTTATTTATTTAACTTAGACCTTTAACTAAAATAGGAATAAGACTCCAATATTTCCAAAATAGTTAAATCATTTGGTGAACCTGACTTACTTAATTTGCACATAAAAAAACTAGAAACCTCAAGGAAAATTATTTCATAATTTTTCCAATATTTTTATGATTTTTTACCTATATATTTAAATAATAAGTTCACATTATTTTTTAAAATTCCGTTGTAATTTTTATAAAAATAATTTTCTTCCAAACCCTAGTTATATATAATATGTCCTTTTAAATCAAAATTTTCCAATATTTTCTTGATTTTTTACCTGCATATTTAAATAAAAAATTCACATTAATTTTTAAAATTCCTTATTAATTTTAAAAAAAAAATCAAAACCCTAGTTGCATATACTAGGTCCTATTGTTTTTGAGGTATCATTTTACATCTAAAATTAGATTTCACATAAAAATAGAAATGGATCTCATTTATTTAAAAACATTTCTTGCATTTCTTATAAATAATAAGGAGACCATACTCAGTCTTATCATGTACATTAATGACGAATTTTACCATATGTTAATACAAAGATTCATTCTTTGCATTTCATGCTTACTTTCTATAATATGGGATGGTATTACAAAATTTATTGCTAAAAATGTACAAGATTTCAATATTTATTTTATATATTCTCTCTCTCTCTCTCATGTAGAATAATTTCAAACTCTATTTTTCTAAATAATTTAGAAATTCTATGTGACAAGTCAAAAAAATTTATGTATTAGTGCAAAATTCCATGCTCTTTATCCCTTGTTTGCTATCTCTCATGTGGAATATTCTTTATAATCATATTGCTATATAACTTATAACTATAATTACCTATTTAACATGCTATCTCTTTATTATGTGTAATTAAATAAAGAATAAAATCCTTACATACTTAGAGTATTAACTACATAAGCTAAAAATAACCTGTCAAGTTTCAATGTCATATCTTATGCACAGGAAAGAACTTCCTTTTCCTCCTCTCCCCCAAGAGGGCTATAACTACTTTCCTTCTAACCAGGTCCATGTTATCACCCATCCAAAAGTGGAGGTAGCCTATGCTATTGTTCATAATTCATATATTTAGCCTATAGCTTCTTCAAATCCTCTTCAACATATGTTCTTACATGTTCAATCGAAAGCAACTAGGGTTTGCACTTATGAGACTTTAAGGGATCAAATCACCAGTATGAGAAAGTTAATTTTAGATTTAAAAATGAAAAATTAACTATTACATGAAAATATAACAACATTAGAAACCTATATTATAATATAAAATCCTCAAAGGCAGCATATTGTCAATCATGTATATGCACCTTTACCTAGTCAATTGGTTGTAAGCAATGTTACATATCAAAAAAAGAAATCACAACAAATTAACACTAAAACTAGTGATTAGAAAAAAATTAAATGATAAAATAAGAGTTAAATTGAGGTACTAATGGAAATTATTAAATATAAGTTGATCAAACTACCTCCTTTACATCTAGTGATAAGATCCAAATATTATTGTGCATATAATAGAATACATGGGCATCACATAGATTCATGTTTGGAATTGAAAAAACATATAAAATAGATAATATATAAAGAGGACCCTATACAAGTTAAATTAGTCAAAAAATCCATAGTTACATAAGAACACATTCATAAAGGGTCAAATTCAAAAATAGTACAAAAGTGGTTACCAAAGCATAACTCAGAATAGCAAAAGGATTAAAAAGCAAATTTAGAGCAAGAAACAGTATGAAAGGCATAGGTAAAGCATGAAAAATATTTAAATATATCTCTCCAAAATAAGTCTCAACTTCCAAATTAGTATGGGTTTGTTTAAAAATATTTACAAGAGTTTGATTATCAAGGTCAAGGGTTGGGAAAGCATGCTCAATGCATCACTACTCCTATTCTAGGATTTGGTAATGTTTGTCACAAATGTTTGGGATTTATTAAAAATCCTAAGGAAAATAATTCAAAAACATAATTTATCAAAGGAAAATATCAAAATACAACACTAACATTCCATTGATTCAAGATCAAGATGATAGTGATGAGTGGAACAATATAGGTTATTGTGATTTCTAAGATACCAATAATGAATACAAATATTCAAAGTAATATTAAAAACCATTCAATCATTATTCATAGTCATGAATGATTCATTTGTTTGATAAAATACACCATGATAGGGAGTATCTCATGATACTCATCAGTTTGTATCATTTTTTCTTAGCATTACTTGTACATAGTTTTTTTTTGCTTGCTTGTACATAGTTTCTTATTATTTCTTATACATAATATCCTCATGATTTATTATACATAGCTTATAATAAAATTACCAAAAACATTAAAATATACCAAAAATACCAAAAACATTCAAATATACTAAAAATATAAAAACAATCAAATATGTCAAAATACAAAAACCTCCAAAATTTCAAAATATAAAAACATTTCAATTTTATGAATTATCCATGATTTACATTTAGACTACCATGCAAAACTTACATTTTGTTTTTATATGTTATTTTTTGTCAATTTATCTACATGACCATGATTTACTTGAAATTCTTTGAGTGTGTGTAGTGACATCGAAATCCTTGATATCTTCACTCTACCCATTACGGGGGCATCCTAATTCTACATTCAAGACATACATCAACATATCTACACACCAAGGGAATATTCTAAATTACTAAACCATCCAATTTATGTCATTCCTACACCACACACTCTAGTTATCATGATGATGTACATTATTTACTAGCTTAAATAGATTACTCTTTTGACACTCACTAGTATATATCACTTGTGTATTTCTTAGCATATACCTAGTCTTGTAATACATGTCTTATATACTTTCACTTCTTGATTTTATTAGTTATATGTGATTGTATTTATATAATTTACATGTTTTCCTTTCTTACTTTGCATAGCTAGATATGATCACATTTCTCAATTCTTGTTCTATTTATTATGTGTGCCTTAGGACATTTACCAGTGTCCTTTACTTGTGCTCTTCTATGTGATTGTGGCCCTCATGCAAACCTTGATTGTCTTTAATTATATGTGTATGTGGCATTTGAACATGCCTTGTATGCTTGCTTTCTATTTTGAGTGACTTGTACCCATGTCCCTTATTTGATTGGCCCCTTGGCCACTCCTGTATACTTCTTGACTCTTATCTTATGTGCTTGTTAATTGATTGTTTCTCAATTATTTATAATTCAATGATCCACATCATGCATTATCTTAATTTATTTGATGCTATGATGGACATCATAATCCATCCTTCCTTGACAACTAACAAACTAACAACTAAATAAAGTTTGAGTTCTAGTTTGTTATATGATGCACGTTATTCCATTGTTATATTTATCTAGGCATACCCGAATTGATCTAACAATATCTCATAAAAACCATGTTATATCTTAAGATATCTTGTCAATTATCATTGCTATATCATGTATTCTCATAACATAACACACTATCTAGCCTCTTTATTCTGAGGATAGTCATTACATGGTCTTCATTCCTATCCTTAGAAGAGGGGGTAACAAATAGGGGTTTTGTCACAAAGATCAGAGCTAATACCAGTAAAAAAATAGCTTTTAAAACACTCAAAACAATATTCAAACTTCAAACTAGGTAAAACAAACTTGACAAATAGTGATAATTACGAAACAATTATCAAAATGAACACAAGAAAAAATCAAGAACATTGGACTATAACATTGAACACTAAGGTGTCTTATTTTGGTGATCTTATCTAAATAGAAAAAAAAATTAGAAATAAATAGAAAGATAAGACTAGTTACAATTTTGTTAGCAAAAATTATATTCAAAATCAGTAGTTTTAGTATAGTTTTTCTTAGAGAATCTAGATATAGGGGGCATCATGCATGACATGATGGCTCTTGCTTCTAGTTTTAGAATAGGTAATTGGTATAACTTATAGATTAGAATCCATGTTTTAGACACCAGTGATTGGGGGCAATGTACATAACACATTTGACTTATTTTCTTTCTAAGTTCAATACATTACGTAGGTATTCTTAGTAGTTGTGTGCCTTATTCCATCTTTAAATGGTTGGCATAATTCTTGAGTGACTTCTACATAAGGCTATTTCCAAATTTTAGAGTGAATTTCATACAAGCATAATCTCCACCTTTTTTGAGCAGCTAAGAATGGCTTATTCTCTAGCACACATTCAACTATCCATGCCACATTGTCAGATTACATAACATTCATGTGCTTTAAGAGCCATCTCACATGACACACATTCATACTAGTATCAATTCATAGATTCACTTCATGGTGTAATGATGGAGCCAAAGGACTAGCTATTCTTTGTATTCTTGAGCCGCCTACTTAGAGGGATTGGACACATAGTCCAAACATCAATTAACACATGCAGGATCATATAGATTCACTTAATGGGCAAAGATGGAGCCAAAGGGATAGCTTTTGCATTTTTGAGCCACTCTCAGGGAATTGAGCACTTAGCTCTATTGATGATATTAATCTTGGTATATCACATATCTATCATCACTTAGTATCACTCAACAACATAATAAGTTTTGTATTAGTTCACATAGCTAGTAAGGTGTATTCATTCCTTTCTCTTCCTCTCTCTTTTACCCATCTTTTTAAATTCTTATTTTATATATAGACTATCTAGTAATTATTGATCTACTATTAATTTTATTTTGTAGATTTACACTTCATGACATGCTCTCTCTATGCACACCCAACATCACATAACTTCATGAGCTTCACCCTTACAGGTAAGTTCAAGTAAATTTTATACTTTTCCTCTATCCTATTATTTCACTTTCCTACATCACTAAAAAAATTAGGGGTAAATTTAGACATAAAATTTCAAAATTGGTATCTTGATTGAGGATTGTGACACCCAACCCATAAGTCCCTTTTGTATGCTTTCATGATCCTTTTAGAGACCCTTTTTCTTATTCCCAATCATCCATAGACTTTTGAGACCTGATTCTAACTCATCTAGGATGCATTTCCTATGCTAATTCCACCCCCTAGGTCCCACACCTATAGGATGAGAGTGTCCAACTTAGACTAAAGTGCTAGACCCTATGGTGTCCTATTTTGGCACTCATATTCAATTGCATTTTTAAGTCTAATGGTCATTTCCTTCTAGTTCCTATCCTTCATCTTATTGGCCTAGAATGGATACAATTGACCCATGATCAATATATTTATATAAAATCCCATTTAATGTTCATTTATAAGAGGTGGGAAAACATTAAAAAGAAATCAAGAATATAAATAAGACCATTAAGGCAAATTTCCCTATTCTATGTATATAGCCATCTAATATAGCTACAAACATATCCAAATCTCACAAATCCCTAATAATCTAAATCACACCTAATTTAATATTTTTTCATTCTCATGACACTATTTTACAAATCACATCAAGTGGGAGAACTACATATGGCTTGATCCCTCTTTAAAGTATTGGTATGTAGGAATCATGCCCATAGATGGGGTATAGATACACATTCATCACATCTTACACACACTAACCACCCATTATTTCTTAATATTTATCAAAGGATAATGAAGTATAGGTTTTTAAGACTACAATATCTCTACAAGGATTTCTTTAGACTCTCAACAGTCAAGATTTCATAAGCAGGCTCACATAGGGACAATGAAGAAAACCCATAAAACCCATGTCTCTGTAAGTAGTTTGGATAATAGTGGAACATGAAGACTATAGTGATAAACCCTAGGGTGTATTATTTTAGTGACCCTATCATTTTATAAAATTAAATTTAGATCATAATTTGTGACACTTTATCAGTCATGTACAACAAAATCCAGACCTTGTCTCAGTTGTTTCATCCTATTTTCAGCCAAGTCTTATTTTTTTCATATTTATTGTTATTTATAAAAAGGTTAAAAATAAAAATTAGTAGTTAAATTATAAAAATATTATTTACTAATTTATTCAGCTTAGACCCTTAACTAGAACAGGAATAAGACTCCAATATTCCCAAAATAGTTAAATCACTCTCAGTCACACTACCAAGTAACTGCCTTCAACTCAAATGCCTTTTTTAACTTGCATAAGACATAAAACCTAATTATTCACGTATTTTATAGTTTGTTATTAATCATTAATAACCTTTTAACATGTTTAATGACTTCAATAATTATTATGACCATTCCATAATTACCACATAAAGTTGTTGAAATAGTTAATCTAGATTCCAACCCCACCAATGGAATTTATTATGTTAACAAAATTATAGCTCATAATAATAATGTGATAATTATGCACTAGATTCATAAATTCATAATGATTATATAGGTCTAACAAAGGTGTGACCATGTGACTATGCAACTAAGATTTCAAGGATACAATCATGTATACAGTCAAAGATATAATTTATTAAACTATCAAATAGACCACAGGGGTAAAATCAACTAACAAGATCACAACATAGTAATGTTTTTTTTCACTTTATACCATAATTCATAAGAATTTTGTTATTGACTAAACTAAAATGGTTACACATAAAAAACTTAACATGACATGGTTTAATAAAAATATCACTCCTATGAGCAAACAAACATCTTTTACAATAAAAGGACACATATATGTAATAAATACATAAATAAAATGCAATTAAAACAATTAAAAATCAATAAATTATATGTGTCTATGATTATTCTCAAAAATATTTGTCTACACCCAATTGTCATGATCTTCCACCCTCTCCCCTATGATGTTGTCCATTAAGATTAATTTGTGAAGGTAAAAATTATCTTGCATCCACCTCAGATAGTGAGAAAATTAGTTAGTTTATTTTATCATACATGTCAAAATACATGGAATAATTAAATCAATAATAAATTATATAAGTTATAATTTAAAATATAAATAAGAATATAGAAAATTAACCATTAACCATATATTTCTTATTGAATAAATATGTTGAAAATAGAGATTCAAAATGAGAAGAAAGACACAATAAAATAATTCACTATAGTACCTAACTAAATATGCCATATTAAGCAACAATATAAACTAATTATTTGAGATAAGTGTTTTTTGTTAGGGATAAGATGGGATGTAACAAATTACATTGAAAAATAATTAGTTGGGAATGAGGATGAAAGTGTAAACAATGAAAAATAATTTATTGGAAATAAAAATCATGATGACACTCTAAATGTGGATGAGGATGAAGATGCATTTGTTATTAATGAGTACCACAATGAGTCTAAATAAGATGAAAAAAAAGATAAGACTAAATTGGTTTCTTATTTGTCTAAAATTATAAATATTGGTACATTTGATGTATATGATGATAATGATGATCAAATTACCACTTTTAACCCTAAATGAATATAAAATAAATGTGTACACATAAATTGATTTTATTATTATGTAATGGTTTTTTTTTATATTTTCACTATCTTGATTATTTTTGGCTTTTGTATTAGTGTAATGAAAAAAAATATTTAATAACAAATTGTAAATTTTGTTAGTGCACTTAGAAACTACACTTTACATGACATATATTCACTAATATGGATATATCATGTATGATATATTAGGTTAAGTTTCTATATTATTTTTTATTAAAATAAAAAATTACTTATACTGAAATAAATTCATTTATATTAAAATAGTAAATTCAATAAGAAAAATTAAAAAAAAATTGGTTTTGTTAAGTCATTGTATTCTCATTGAGAAAAACTTTATCCTATGAAAAAAAAATTAAATTATTTTTACATGTCATCGATTACATATTTGGATATTTCATGAGGAACAAATTTTTTTCACTATCACTTCAGGTGAGTAGAGCTATGCTTATTATTTATCACACTTCAAGACTCTTTGAAGTGTATTTTCATGACTATATATCAGTACTAAACTAGGATATCGACACTCATAACCCACATGACCATGCATTTGATCCAAAATCAATTTGAGATGTGATAAAATATTAATTTGTTTGATGACATAACTTATTAATAGCTTCATCAATGTGATAAGTTTTTGGTATTAAAATTATTTGAAATTTCTCTTGCATTTTGAAACAATTTTTTTTCCATATTTTATCTCACTCCCATCCACATCATATAATTCAAAACCAATATTCATCCATCCTAATTGTTTGTCAAATACACCATTGATGTGTGAAATTCACATATTTCATACCATATTTATATCACCTAACTAAAAAATAATACCTGGGTTCAAATTTTAGGGTATGGATTATAAAATAAACATCACCATAAAGTTAAATAATGTAAATGAAATAAACACAACTGACTACTGTAAAGATAGTTTCACAAATAAAATTACTTGATGAAAAATCCACAATTTAACTTTCTAAAATAATTAACTATTTTTACTCATTATTCACCCCAATAAATAGTAGGGTTGAACTTGAATTATAGAAATGCTACTCAACTATTTAGGGTTTAATGTCATGTTTACTCATTATAATTTATATATCAATTCAATCCATGTATTTATTTATGAAATTAGTTGAAATATACTTAAGAATATTTATGATGTGAATCATATATTAATGGTTTAATATAAAGTGTGTTCATTCCAATATATTTTCCATTTCAAGACTAAATTTTTTCCTAAAATTCATTGGTATATACTATTAGGAGTAGAATAGGGATACCAAAATAACATAGTGTAACTTATAGACACGTGTGTAACTTGTACTATTTTTTATTTTGCATATATTTTTGTATATATTGATCCTTTGTGAGAATAAAAAAAGACTTCAGAATACCAAGATTCCTTCCTTGGGGCATATTGAAAGTTTGAAATATAAATTGAAACCACTTCATAAAAATCTATATATAAAAATCAATTGTATTTGGATATGGTTTTGGTGTGATAGAGATTTATATATTTATATGAAATGGTTTTCTTGTGTGTTTTTATCATTATTTTTTATCTGTAGTAAATACTTTGTTTACTTAAATATGTTAATCATATAGTTTATAGTGATTTTTCTAATTATAATAAGTCTACATTTCATAGCATACAACTCTCTAATTTGCTTATTAATTAATAGATCTAGTTTGAATTACCATTATTGTTTAGTTTTGTCACTTCTTGCACAAGTTATCCCTATATTATCATGTTCTAAAGGGTTTTAGAGGAACCTATGATAATAATGGTGCAATGAGCATGAAATATTTTTGTTGAAACATGTTGAGATGTATATTAGGGAAAAGATATATATATATATATATGGATAGATTAAATAATACATAATTTTATAGAGTAAGAAGTGAAAACAATTGAGAAGACTATAAAGGAAGTTATTTAGGAGCATATATACATAGAAATTTATGAAACATGTTGAGATGGCTATTAGGGTAAAGATATATAGAAACATGGATAGATGAAGGAATCCATAATTTTACATAAAAAGAAGTGAAAATAATTGAGATATACTAATAATAAATTTATTAAGGAGCATATATACAGATAAAGTTATGAAATATTCTAGTGAAAATTGCCTAAGTTATTATATGCATGGTTATCTAGATTGGACTATAACAATTTTCAGCCAAGAAGGATGAAATTTATAGCTTGATCGAAGGAAAATATATAAAACCTACAAAATATAGATAATCATTGGACCTATGTAGTAGACTATTGGTCCAATAATACAATTGATGATTACATCACATAATTTTATGTATAATGGCTTTCAAATTTACATAGGACTTGTTTGTCAAAGGAATATATATAAACTTCCTTTAATGACTACCTAATATAATTAATATGTTGATTATGGAAAAGACCATGGTTCATTCCCTTGCCAACATGTATTAGGATCTTTAGGAATTATGAGGATGCATGTGATGTAGGAGTGAAAGCTATAGAGATGAGTAAAAGAAATTGAAATTAAACCTAGAAATATGGAAAATTGAACTTGAACCTAGAATATGGAAAATGTAGAGAACTAGAGTGAGAATGAAATTCTAGGATTGGAAAGAAAACTATGACAATAAAGAAGATGGAATAAATTGAATAATCTAGATTTAGTTATGATTAGGATTATGAATAAATTATAGGATGCTTAAGGGAGATGATCCCAAAGATATGCTACACAATATGTTAGTAGTAGATAATGTGGAAAGTATGAAAATAAAGGAAGAGAATGGCCCAATAAGGAAGAAATAGGGATAGTGAGAATATGGAGCAAAGTGAAGGGGAAGATGAAATTAAGATAACACTAGAGTAGTTAAAGGATAGGAGTAGACCATAGTTAAGAGGAAAGATATTTTTTGGATTGATGAAGGAATATTATTTAGAGGAAATTATGCATAATTACGTAAGTATCATAAGTTCAAGATCATATATAGAATAAGTTGAAGATATAGATCATTCATTTCTTGACTAAGCATCTCCCAAGCCCAATTTTATATTAATTAGAACATAAAGTGTAGAGGAAGGGACATGTAGAAGATGTTTTGAATCATTTATAGATAAATTTTATAAACTTAGCATAGAGACTAATAAATAAATATATAAGAAAAGGTTAAAAGAGGTTGGATTCACATTTGAGACTAGTTTTAAGACACCTATAAAAAATAGTGTATGTAAGACTTTAGTAGCATTTATTAGTGCACATAATCCTATAGTAAAAGTCAATAATGTGTATAAACATGTAGTCATAATTACTAATGAAAAACATTTGATAGCAGCAATTACAAGTTCACCAAATATGACATTGAATATAGACATGTTTATTATATTGACATGATGCGATGGGTTTATAGATCCTAAATAGTATTTGTGAACCTAATACATGAAATGGTAGGCCAAGGGAATAACCTCTAAATATGTAAATAAGTGCAAAATCATAGAAGCCTTAACAATTTGAGACTTAGAGTTCATTTATAAAAGGGATGGTAATGCCCTAAATATTCAACAAGTTAAAGAGTAGTTAATTATATATTTTTTTATGAATAAGTATTCGAGTTAGACCATTCAATATCTGAAGGAGATTCAATATTGAAGTGGAGAGTTGATATGGGACTTTGATCATATTTTTAGACGTGGTGAATAATATTTATTTTATCATAGAGGACAAGGATAAGGCTACTTGGTTTGTATAAGGGATATGATATAGAATTATATTTGCCATTGTGTATTGCCAATTATTAACTAAGGATGATGTTTGAGTAACTTTCCTATGAGTTGAAAAATTAAGGACTCTCGAGCTGCTCTAGGAAATAGATCCAAAGTTGAGTCAAAAATTGATGATTTTCTTAAGAAAATATATGAGATGCATAGAAGTGATAGACCTAAATTGGGATTATGGTGTATAGAGTGTGGTGAAACAGGGCATCATAATAATGATTATCCTAAACTCAATAAAAAATTATATGAATTATTTAGTGTAATAGGACACATAAAATCAAACTGTCATTTATTATAATAATAAATTCAAAAATCCCATAGTTTGTGTTTTAATTTTTGTAAATCAACCACTTGTGATGAGAAGAGTTGTAGATATCTACAAAAATTGAAGGATGATATCACCAAAAGTGTATTTTTAGTGAAGGTGGAAATGACTAGTATGACACATGGTGTTCCTAGGTGAATGGATTCTTCACCCCAATATCAACCCCAAGGTATGTCTAGCTAGGCACTATCATATCCACCATATCGGTATTAGTCCTCTTGGAACAATGTGAGTCCTCAAAATAAATAATAAAATTGGGATCCAAAATCACCTTAGCAATAACATGATGGATATGATTCACATAAAAGACAACAAGGAGGATTTTCCATGCAATAGTCATAAGGTTGGAGATTTTAATAAAATAGAGGAAAATACATAGGATGGTACTAGGGTGGATATTAGGGAGATTAAAAAAATGATAACCAATACACCCTATTAAATTTTATTTTTGTGTTTAATATAATCACTTCACATTTAGTTTTCCCACTGATCCTCAAATATAAACATATTACATTTATCATATAGTTAAAAGAGAACACCAAAATGAATATTATCTAGTATTATAAAAATAAAAGAAAGAAGACCATGTGCAAAAATGTAAATATGATGAATAAACAACCTAGGTATAATGCATTCATGTAATAAGCTACAAGACAATTAAAAAAATCAAGGGTTGCCTCTATTAGAAATGCCATAAGATCATGGAATTAGGAAAGTGCAATGGGATAAATATCTTGATCATACTACATAAAATATTTTGATGTATAAAGTTGCATATGTTATTAAATATATGCAATAATATAAGGCATCATAATGAAACATCATAGCTATTAAAGTATAAATGTATGGACAAATTGTGTGTATGATGAGACAAAATGTTGTTGTGACTGATTTGATAGATTTATTGAAACTGATCAATAATATATGAAATGAATACATCTCATACAAATTTACTAATATCTTACATAATATTCTAGAGTGTGCTCAATGAGGCCAACATCATAGTGACAAGGTTTTTTGGTATGTCAAAACTAAAAAACTTGGGATTTTGACTCTAGAATGGATATTGAACTTGTAGTATATGATATTCCTAATGCACTATTTAATATTGGAATTAATTTCAACATGATTATTATATCTACTTGGTATGATATTAGTTGGAAAAAATTGAGATATAATCCTATTACTCTCAATCTTATAGACTATGGAAGAGTAGAGCTAATTGGTCAATTAGAATATGTGGAGATTAAAGAAGATAAGTTGAATCTATAATGAGATTTTGAGGTCATTGGAATGAAAATTTATGAGACCCATTATCCTATCTTTATTGGTAATAAATTATATTATTATGGATAAATGACTATAAATACAATTCAAAACCAATTAGAGACACACTAAGGGGATAAGATAGTTGTTATACCACTGAATAAATCAAATCATAAGCCCCATGTTATTCCAAAAGAACCAAAGTGACCTTATGCATATGGTGATAACATTTGGTGCAAATTCAACATATATATAAATCAAAATAATTTATGAGATAAAAAATATATATTATTTAAATAAAAACTTGAGTAACACATAAAATCATAGACAATAAAGTAACAAGTCCTTAATCTAGTGCTAATAAAGTCTCTAGCTCATCAATTTCAAATTGAAAGATGTGTTTCTATAAAAACCACATTTTTTTTTAATAATTAATCATATTTTATAATGGAAAGATATAGTGAGATCCATAACTATGTCATAGACAACACAAGAACTAGACCAAGTTCATAAATTAACAATTATTTCATTAGGAAGCATTTAAACCACTTATTACTCTAATAGAAGTGGGTTAGTGTAGAAAAACCCAAGAATTTATATCCATATACTTAAATGTGTAATTCATGGTAAAGTTTTCAATAATTTATACACTTACCAAAGTACCTTAATAGGCTATAGAAGAACCAGTACCAAAATGGGTAAATCAAAAATATTTCAGAAAATAGTTGTAGGAAGTAAGATAGATTCAACAAAAGAATCATAAAATTAAGATTACATAAGAAAGATCTATCAAATCCATAGGAAGAAGGAAGTGGTCATGGAAATTACTATTTTCAAAATTAATGCAAAGCTTTGGAACACATTATAAAGTTAAAAAAAATCAAGGGAAAAGATTGCCATCCTAATGTTAGGTAGCTTAAGGAGGTTAATCAAAAGTATATATATACTGATTAAGATTCTTAACATGTTTCAAAAACCATTCTTATGTTTTAATTTATAACATATTTCCTTTTTAAAATACAAGGTTAGTCTCAAGTTATAGGTTAAAACATGCCTGATTAATGATCTTATTATGTTTAGTCAACCATATTAGGTTAAAAATATATACATAAAATAACACTATTTTAAAATGCATGAGTTTAAGGAACTCAATGTACTTATACAAGGTTTAACACTTAACCTTATTAATTAAGTGAATCAAATTTCAACTTAGGTCAATGTTCTTTAGACAATGTAAACATAATTATATAATATTATATGTTTGAAGCTTTTATCTTTCTTACCTTTCAAGGAAGACTTATTAATTCCATATTAATGATTATAACTCACCACATTGTATTGTTACCATTCCATGTCTTTATAATGGAATAAAATAACTTATTATTATTATTTAAGCTAATTCTATGTATGAAGTAGGTATTCCTCAAGTACATTATTCCTCAATGAAATATCCATTATAATGTAGGGCATTTCAAGAACATAACCATTTACAAACTTGTTTTCTAAATTAACTTTGACATTTTTATAAGATTTAAATCACATTAATTGAATATTAGTTATAATTTTTCAAATCCATCAATCCCAAATTATAAAAGGTTGTCCCAAAATATTCCTATCATTTTAAAAAATAGTATAATAGTTTACAAAAATGATTGTCTTCAATATATAATCCTTAAGAGGATATTAACTTTAGACATTTTTTAAGTTTCTTTAAATGAATCCTCAACATAGAGTCAATTTAATAATTACGTCTCTTTAACATAGGTCTTATGTTTTGACATAGTCAAATGAAGACTTATCACAAGTATATAAAAATGCCAATCAACACAACTTGTCTCTGATCAAGTGATATCATTATTCAATTTTAATAAGTGTAACGATCAAATAGTTATAAGTTACTCAAATTAATCTTAATAACATTATTTTAACATGAGGTATATCATATATACTTATCCATACAAAGTATCACTTTCCAATTTATTATACACTTTAACAAACCCAATTCTCACATAGTATCTCAAATTTGAATCTTATAATTGTAATTCAAAATCAGCCATTTCCTATTTCAATTATCAAACTAACTCAATGTCATTGACATGAGATAATAATACTAACAATTTTGAATAGATATATTAACATTAAAAATATTTATGAACACATATTAATAATATAAGATAGCTAAATGATCATGTATAACTATGAAAATAAAAAATAAACTAATGCATGAATCAATTTAAGCCATGAATCAAAAATTTCACAATATCAAAATGCCACATTGAATTTTTATAGTCATGCATATAAATGAAAACATAATGATTAATATAAATTTTAAAAGATCAAACTCTAATCAAAATTTATAAGCCAACTTGCATACACTAACCTAATTATGCAAATAAAACATATCCTTATCCTTGCATAACATAATTGATGAACATCAATATCACTAATGAACATAAATATAATCGATGAATTTAATTATACATTTATGAATTAATTCATTTTACAATCAACTATCAAAATAATTTAACCAAAAGAAGTAAATAAATAATATTTTTAATGTAATTGAATGTTTTTTATGCCAAGCTCTTCAGTCCAAATGAGCTGAACCATAAGTGGCCCTAGACCACCCCATCCATTATTTGGGTGTGATTTTGACTATATGAGAGAAGTTAGTAGGGGATAGTGACATTTGAGCTTGGATTAAAAAAATAAAATGATGAAAACATTCAAATAAGAATAGCTAATAACACTAACACCTTTTTGGTTATTTTAACTATTAAAACTTATTTAGAACATTCTAATATTGGATATTAAGAGTTTTATCTATGGTGTTATACCCATAATCCCCAATCCATATTTAGGGTACCTCACCCAAAATAAATGTAATTATATTATTGTTAGTAATGATGAATATAGATAATATTATTTAAATATTTCCATCTATGTAAAATGAACTTAAATGACTCAAAGAAAGAGAAATGAATTAAACCGTATAATAAAAAACAACATTAGAAAACCTTCATGAAAATGTTTATCAAACTTACAAAAATCTAATAATGACATTGAAACTCAACTCAAGTTCTTATGCAAGGAAACATATTCACAAAACTAGTGAAAATAAAGTCAACTAAAATAAATAAATTAAAAAAAAAAAAAAAAAAAAAAAAAAAAAAAAAAAAAAAAAAAAAAAAAAACAAACAAACAACAACAACAACAACATTGAATATCTTTAAATTACTAGCTCAATGTTGACCAACAAATTCAATTAAAAAACATGATAAAAGATCCCAAGGTCATTATCATTATTTGGTAATGATAATAATGACTAAAATTATTTATATGACTTTAAATTCAAATGAGTATTAAAAATCATGATGTATGTAAATAATAAAAATAATCTAAAACTTGAATTTAAACAATCATGAAAATATTGAAATCGAAGTACCAAATAGACGTATCATATAAGTAAAAAAACCTCACAATGATAAAATCAAATATCTAGTCATATGACTACTAATTGGAACACATTAAAATAATATTTAAAGAAAACCTGAAATGGTTTTCAAACACCACCTACATCTCACGTATTTATTTATATTCTTCTAAGGCCATAGCCTAAAATGCACAGGCTTGTGTTTTTAAAAACAACCAACCCAAATAAAACTTGAAGTATATAGCTTGGGTTTCAAACTCATAACCAAGATTTCAAAAATAACAAGAACCATAATATAATATATACACAATAGTAGCCATAAATGACATTTAAAAATAATAATGATCTTCCATTAAAAAGATGAACTTTCATAACATACACACAAAAACCTATTATTTACATGCCACAATCAAGGCAATATTGGTTTCTATTTCTTTTGAATTCAAAATCAAATACAACCCAAAATCAAACACAAAACCTAATGGGTTTATTCATGTAAACAAGCCATTTTAACACTTTATTACAAGATACATAATAATAAAATGATTATGTACCTTTTAAAATAAAAAAACTCAATCTATACAAGTAAGGAAAAATTATAAACAACTCAAAAACTTAAGTACAATACTTACTTGAATACTAGATAAAAGAATTCAAAATAATGGTGATTTTACTTCTCCTTCCCTTCACAAACTTATAGTTATTCAGAACTCAAATGAAAATACTAGTCAACCCTTTTAAGCCAATTTTTACTAATAGAAAAGTCCACAAAAATTCTCACATGTCCAACAAGACAAATGACTCACTACAGTTTGAGCCCCCAAATAAGCTCATGCATTTAACTCCATTTAAATTTCCCTTGGTTACCATGACCAAATTTTGGCATAGTTTTTACAAGCACAAGGATTCTAAATGATAAATCAAATGAACATGCATGAACTCTAAAAGGTTTTGGAATAGTCTTGACCCACTTACATTGAATGATAAGCTAATTCCATCACACCAAAGTCACAAAAAAAATACAACACTTCAAATAATGTCATTCCCATGGTGGTTCATGGTCCTCATAACCTATCAAAAGTAATTCTAAGCCAATATATGGTATATTTATAAAATGAATGCAACAAGATTCCCTTTCAACAAATATCTTCTATGCCAATAACCAACATTTCAATTCCAATAATCAAAGATGGATGGCATTAAAGCAAATTCGAATAGGATTGTGATAACTAAATGCAACTCATAGAACAACACAATCATGATTTTGATAAAAATTCAAATAACACTAAACACCAATGTAACATCAAATACTAACAAGAAGTACACAAGGTGAATAATATATGGAGCAAGATAACTAAGTAACAAAAAAGTACAATTGAAAATACTAACTCATTTTAGCAAAGCTGACAAAGGCAAAGATTTGAAATCAACTAAGTAAATAAATTATTAAACAAGAAGTTGAAACTGAATAAATACCATCATAATAAAGTAGTCAAATATAATAAATATAAATACTTAATAATTAAATCAAAACTATAAAATGATAAAATATAATAATAGTCAAAGCTTAGTATTGGCAATTTTAAGTTAACTATTTCTTTTCATTCACTTGCTCTACCTCACCCGATTTCTTAGTCACATCCAACCTAGCTCATATATAATACATACATTCATAACAAGCTATATGTAGTATTCATTCTATATAAGAGCAATAAATGTAATAAAAACATTAAATGTAATAATATAAATAAATTTAAAAGTCAATTAGTAACTCATTAAGGATGAAATATCCAATGATGTAATGAAAAACATATCAAATAATTGTCTCAACAATAATCAAAATTAATCAAATGTAGATCACACAACTATATCACAATAATAATCCAAATTATTATGTCTCGAATAGTTCATAACTAAATCATAATATCAAGTTACATAAATTCTATCAAATAGGGTCATGACATCCTTCCCCATTAGGAGGAGAGTCATCCTAGTTATAAAAATATCCAAGGATAGTGTTTATTGAAAAGACTATCATCTTCCCAAGTAGCACTTATTTCTGAAAAAGGATCCCATTGAACCATAATTTTAGAAATCTCATGATTTTTAAATCTAATGTTGTGATGGTCTAGTATTTAAACTAGATCTAAATGCACATTTTCCTCTTTTGAAACCTAAAATGAGTCCAATCCAAAACATGAGAAGGATCAAGTATATACTTTCTCAATAATACAACATAAAAAATATCATGATTCTAGGATAGAGAAGGAAGAAGGGATAGTCTATAGGCCATAGGACTAATTTTTTCTAAAATTTCAAAGGGTCCTACAAATTGAGGATCTAATTTGGAAGAATTTCTAAAATTAATCAAGGTTTTCTCTGGTCTAACAAGCAAAAAAATTTTATCACCAACTTTGAGTTCACATGGTGATCTCTTTAAATTAGCATAGCATTTTTGCCTATCAGAGGTAGCCATTAGATTTTAACTTATTATTTGTATTTACCTATCGCACACTTATAAAACATTAGGACCAAAAATAGTTATGTTTTCTGAAATTTCTTAGCCAAGTGGAGTCCTATACATATACCTATACAAAGCTTCAAAAGGATCCATTTTAATAATATAATGGTATGTGTTATTGTAATAAATGTAAATAATCTTCCCATTAACCTTTTTGATCCATCACATACATTATTAACCTGTCTTCCACAACATGATTTAATCTTTCCATCTGACCATCATTTTTTGGATGATAAGATGAATTAAAGTTTAATATTGTACCAAAAGTATTAGTCAAAAGTTTTCATAACCTTAAAGTAAAAAGTTTATCTCTATCATAAATAATAATATAAGGCATGTCATGCATCCATACTATTTCTTTCACAAATTATTCAAAAAACATAGATGCATCATTAATTAAATTTTTAACAATGAAATGACCAATTTTAATAAACTTATCAATTACAACTAGAATAGTATCATGTTTGCTTCAAGATTTTGATAAACCAAATTTGAAATCTAATGAAATCATAACCCAATTACTTTGTGTAACATCATGAGAGTACAAGAATCCTTTTGCATGGAGTTCATCTTTCACATGCTGACATTCCAAACATTTTGACATAAAATCAACAAGTTCATGTTTCAAACCAAGCCAATAATACAACCTTTTCAACTCATATGTCATCTTCATGACATCGAGATGAGTAAAATGAGGTGTTTCATGCACTTATTTAAACAAAATGTTATTTAAGTCACCAAAATCATGGACATAAATTCTATTTTTGTGTATAATTAAATAATTAGAAATACAAAAAGGTTAGAAAAATTTCTTTGCTATAGGCTCATCAAGCTAATTTACACTTATATCTTGGAAAACTTATCAAAATGTTATAGTTATAATTTTTTTTTAAAAATTATTATGTAGAACAAATAAGGTAGATAAATATGTGCATCAACAACATGATTATCCTTACCTTTGACATATGAAATATTCATATTGAAATTAAACAAAAATTTCAGCCATCTATGCTGGTGAGCATTCAGATCATCCGAGGAAAACAAATATTCTAGGATATGATCAAATTATACTTCAAAATGCATACCCAAAAAAAAATTCCATTGCTTTAATGCATGCACAATGGAAACAATTATTTGGTCATGAGTGGTGTAATTTTTCTCATGATATTTCTATTTGTGTCTATCGTAATCGATAACTAAACTATCCTGAGTTAACATGCCACCTAAGCCTTCTTTAGATGCAACAACCCAAATTTCAAAATTACTATTAGGATCTAGTATGATAAGTATAGGTGATATAGTTAACAACTCTTTTACCTTATTACAATATTATTCACACTCAAAAGTCCAAATAAACTTCTTACCCTTGCACTGCATGGAAGCTATTGTGTTAGAAAACTTATAAAAAAATTCAACAAACCTTCTATAGTAACTAGCTAATTCCATAAAATTTCTTACATCATGTACATTTTTAGGATCAATCCACTCTTCGATAAATTTAATCTTTGTTGGATCAATAAAAATGCTAACCTTAGATATTATATGATCAAAATGGTGTATCTCAAATTGAAAGATGTCATATTTAGATAGCTTTCCAAATAATTTATACTAGCTTAGCCTTTTTAACACTAAATGTAAACTTTGTTTATGTTTTATTGCATTCATAGAATAGATCAGTATGTCATCAAGGAAAATTAGAACAAACTTGTCTAGAAAATCCTTGAAAACACTATTCAATAAATTCATAAATGTATTAGGTGAATTATTCAAACTTATGGGCATTACTATAAAATCATAATGTCCATACCGAGTTTTGAAATTTGTCTTATATATGTCTTCATCCTTGATTCTCAATTGAAGATAGCATGATCTCAAGTCTATCATAGAAAATAAAGTTTCATCCTTCATTTGATCAAATATATCATCTATCCTTGATAAAGGATAATGATTATTGATAGTAACCATTTTAAGGATGCGATAGTTGATACAAAAATAGAAGGTCCCATCCTTATTTCTCACAAAAACCATAGGTGTACCCCAAGGTGACACACTTGGTTGAATACTACCATTTTTTAACATATCTTGGAGTAAAGCTTTTAAATCCTAAAAATATACTACATTAATATGATAAGGTGATTTAGATGTAGGGATAATCATTAAATTACATCAATATAAAATTAAAACTCCCTTTTAGGTGGTAAACTAGGTAGTTTTTCTAAAAAAAACATCAGAGAATTCTTTAAAAAATGGATGTTCTTAGAATGTAGTTTTTGTTATAGGTGTTGTTTCATACATCTATATAACATATAGTTTGTATAATTTACACAATATTTAGTTGTAAAGATGATAGAAAATTGTATACTTTAGGTTTTAACAAACTTTTAATTATTATGGATTTCTCCATGTCATCAAAACATTTAACTACTTTATTACATTAGTCTAGATTATATTTATGCTGCTACATCCAACCCATGTCCATAATGACATGAAAATAACCAAGAAGAGCTAAAAATAGGTTAACATAGGTCTAAAAATTTCCTAAGTCTAAGATTACATATTCAAGACATTTATATATCGACACCCTTTTGCCTAAGCTGAACTCAATATCCCAACCATCCTTTAATCTCATAAGATTTAATTTACAATTATTCATTAAGTTTGGATTAATAAAACTACATATTTCTCCTGAATAAAAAAAAATCAAAATAGAAATGTAATTTAATTTACCTATGAATTCGATAGGGGTGACATGAAAATCTACATTTCTATTATCCACATCTACATACACCCTATGGTTAGCTGATTGTCATGATTTCAGCTTGGGACAATTCTTACAATAGTGATTATCAACACATTCTTAGAATACTTCAGTCCTTTGAGTTGATAAATGAATAGTGTTGACACCAGTGGTAGGTACATTTTGACTACCTTAGGTCTGATTTCTCTCAAAATTTGTAGACTTAGAATAATTCTTATTCTTGAAATTTTTATATTTCCCTTGAAAATTGTTAAAACCACTCATACTCTTGGTAAACCTATGGTATTTATCATATTTATTGAAATTATTAGGTGAAAAAGACATATTATTGTGTATAGATTGTTTTCTATTCTATTTAAAATCCTACCTTGTCTTTTGATAATATCTTTTCTTCTTCTTCCCTATGAACATATTCAATAATATTAGTTTGATTCTTAGGATTAGTTATATTAACATCATGCATCAATATCTCCTTCAACCCTAACTTGAACTTGCTTACTTTAGTTTATTCATCATGCATGTAGTTAAAATGATGTATCAAATTTAAAAACTTATTTTTGTAGTTAGTTACATACATATCCTTTCATTTTAATATCTAAACATCAATTATTTTCTATTCCTTAAAGTTTAAGTTGAGATACCTCTTCTTGAACTACCTTTCAAAAGTAGTCCAACTAAAAGTCATTGGTTGGTAACCCTCTAAGGCATATAGATGGTTTTATAAAAGATATGCAACTCCAAATAAATTATAAGTAGCCACACATGCTTTCACATTGGAGGGCATATTGTGAAGGTTAAATTACTACTACAAGTAAACCAACCATGGATCAGATGCATCACCAAATTCTTAACCTAAAAAGGTTGGTGGAGGCAAATCTTTGAATTCCTTGATGATAGGATCAACAATATTTATAGGGTTGTCTTGTATATCTTTCTCACCAACTTACCTTCCTTTTCTAAGAGGAATTTATTTAGGTGGAACACCCTCCAAGTTTTTCCATCTTCATTCTTAAGTTTCCAACTTATTTTATAGGGTATTTAATGCAATAAATATCCCATTCAAGACTACCTCTTGGTTATCATTAGGGTTATTTTCATCATGGTTAATGGATCCAATATTTCTTCCAACATTTTTGAGAGGACATGTTTCTATTTTAAGAGTATTGACCCTACAACCTCTACCAAGGTTAACATTCCTTGGGTTGTCTTTTATTTCAAATATTATTATCACCATCCTAAGGTGAAACAAATAACAACTTAGTAGGACAAAAACTTAGAAAACATTCCCCAATGTTCCATAGAGAAATATAACTATTCTCTTATACCAATATTTAACAACCATAATTTTTTTAATACTAAGATAATAAATAATGGTACAAATACTTAATAAGAGTTTAGTATGAAAAGATGGAGTGAGACCCATTACTATGTCATGTCCAACATAGTAAGTAGATCAAGTCCATATATTAATAGTGACTTCATTAGGAATAATTTTAGCCACTTAGTATTTGGATAGAAGTGGGTTAGTTTATGAATACTCATTCACACCTATCCATGTACTTCAATGTGGACTTCCTAGTAAAGTCTTCACTAACTTATAAACTTTCCTCAGTACCTAACATGGAGATAAAATAGTTGGTACCTCAATGGGTAAATCATAAAAGGTTCAACAGATATTTGTAATAATTAAGATAGATTCAATAGAAGAATCATCATGCTAAGCTTGCATAAGTAATATCCATCAAATTCACAGGAAATAGACAATGATCATGGAAAGGACTATTTCCAAAATCAATGAAAAGCTTTGGAGCACATTACAAAGTTCATAAAAAAGTAAGTAACAAGATTGACATCTAATTGGTAGGTAGCTTAAGGAGGTTAATCAAAGGTATATGTGTGTTGATTATGCATTTTAAGATGTTTCAACAACCATACTTATATGCTACATTAGAAAATCTTTCTTTTTTAAAATATAGGGTTAGTCTCAGGGTATATGTCAAAACATTATTTCTTATTGACATTATTAAATTTAGTTAACCCTATTAGGTTATATAAACATACATAAAATATAACTATTTTAAAACAAATGAGTTCAAGGAATACAATGTACTTATAGTAGGTTTAACACAACCTTATTAATTAAGTGAATCAAACTTTAACTTAGGGCAACATTCTTTAGACCAAGTAAAACATAATTATTTAATAATATATGTTATAATATTTTATATTTTTTACCTTTAAATGAAGACTTATTAATTCCATAATAATGATTATAACTCACCACATTGTCTTGTTACAATTCCATGTCTTTATAATGAAATAGAATATCTTATTATTATTCCTTAAAACAATTCCACGTAAGAAGCACATGTTCTTCAAGAACATCATACCTCGATGAAATATCTATTGGAATATAAGACATTATAATAACTTAACCATTTAAAAACTAGTCTGTTAAATTATTTTTAACATTTGTATAATATTTGAATTAGATTAATTAAATCTTAGTTACAATTGTGCAACCCCATTAATCTGAAAATATACAAGGTTATCCAAAAATAGTCCTATCACTTTAAAAAATGATACAATGGTTTCCAAAAATGATTGTCATCAATATATAATCCTAAAGAGGATATTAATTTAGAAACTTATTAAGTTTATTTAAATGAATCCTAAACATAGAGTTAATTTAACAATTGCAGGTTTTTAACATTGGTCTTATGTTTTGAGGTGGTCAAATGAAGACTTACCACTAATAAATAAAAATTCCAATTAACACAACTTGAATTTGATCAAGTGATATCATTATTCAATTTTAATAATAATAATAATGATCAAATTAATCTTAAAAACTTAATTTTTACATGAGGTATATCATATATACTTATGCATACAAAGTATATCTCTCCAATTTGTTCTACACTTTAAAAAATACAATTCTCATATAGTATCTCATAGTTGAATCTTATAAATTTAATACAAAAGCAACCAATTATTATTTCAATTATCCAACTACCTCAATGCCATTGAACTAAAATACAAAGACTAATAGTGTTGAATAATTATATGAAATTTGAAAATATTTTTGAACTCTTATTCATAATATAAGATAATTAAATGAACGTATATAACTCTCCAAAGAAATATACCCACATTATATATTTAAGAATAACACTTATAAGTTAAATTATGAATCTACATTATCCAAGTAAAAAAAATTAATGCATGAATAAACCTAAGTCATGTAGCTAAAATTTCACAATATCAAAATGCCACACTTAATGTTTATAGTCATGTATGTAAATCACAACATAATAAGTAATTTGATATTTAAAAGATCAAACTCTAATCACAATTTATAATTCAACTTGAATACACTAACGTAATTATGCAAATCAAACATATACTTATCCTTGCATCACATAATTGATGAACATAAATATGATTAATTAATTTAATTGTACATTCATGAATCAATTAATTTTAAAATCAACTATAAAAATAATTAAATTGGAAGATGTACAACAAATAATATTATATACATAATCTAATTTTACAAATTCCCACCTCTCCAATCCCAACGAAACCAACCATAAGTTTTTATAAACCACCCCATCCATCAGTTGGATGTGATTTTGGCCAGATGAGAGAAGTGAGTAAGGTACAATGAATTTTGATCTTGACTTAACAAAATCAAAATGATGAAAACATTCAAACAATATTGTTTACATTCATGGTTATTAAAACTAACACCTTTATAGTTATTCTATCTCTTGAAGCTCATTTACAGAATTCTTATATTGAAGATTAAGATTACATTCCATGGCATTGCACCTGCAAGCCCCAATCCATTGTTAGGGTACATCACCCAAAATTAATGTAAATGTTTTACTACTAGTAACCTTAAATATAAATAGTATACTTTAAATATTTCCATCTAAGTAGAATAAAATTAAATGACTCAAACAATTTTTGAGAAATGAAATTAACCATATCCTTGTTGACATTTTGGCCTCACCAGCTAAATGTCAACCCCCTATATTGAAAATGCTTAGTGATCATTATTCTAGCTCTCTTCTAGTGTTACACTCATCATGGTCATGTCTCCTTGTCCCAATGAGAGTATTTAAATCCTTATTAGGATCATCAAGATGTGTCATGGTATTATGTTTGAATCCATGTTGTCATGAATGTCTTGAAGTCATAGGATGTTATGTTAGACATCTTGGTGTATTAAAATGAGAGTTATCATTGTCAAGAAGTCATGAAGCCTAATGAGTGCTTACCCCTATTTAAGGAGTCTGGGTCATATTTATTAATATGAGGGTGTTTAAATTTTGGTTTGAGGCTATTATATGATGACCATGATGTATTTAAGTCATTTCATAAGATGTATTCACCTAAAGTCTATGTGCCCCCCTTCATGACTCCTCAAACAACCTTATGAGCTTATTTCACTATTTGAGACTTTAGAAAAAGGAGGTGATTTGATTATTTGAGATGAAAAGGGACCTTGAATACATCATATCCATGACACTTTAATATTTTTAATCATTTCATGCCCCTTAGAATCCTTTGAAGAGCCACCCACATCCTTCCCATTAGCCAAGTAGGTCCCACATGGCATTCTATGACTTGTACACTTCCTTTTAGCATTTATCCTACTTGGGAAAGTCTTTTTAATGTGTTTTTCACTTCATTTGACCCCCATATGGCATTTCAATAGCTTGAAACTTGAGGAAATAGTGGAAAATCAAAGATTTTGAGAGATTTTTTAAACATTGTATAAAATATATGGACTATACAATACAATAGGGGATATGGTGATGAAGGTAGGCTTAGGTGTGATGTATCTACAAATTTTCATGAAAAAATGATTCCATTCTAGCCCAAAATTGATATGTACATATTTAACCCTTGTTTACAATCTTAAACATCTCCTTAGGTTTTAGCTTTATTATATAGAGGAGAGATAGTCAAGGTCCTAGCTCTTGACCATGAGAAGTAGACTCAACCAGATTATAATAATGATTAATTATCTAAATATTAGTCTCCCTAACTTTATGAACCTTAACTAAGAAGTTAAATAATGTGTTTGCACCTCTCATCTACATTGGTCATCTTTAGATATATGGTTTTCATGTGTTTTTAATTTTTTTATTAAATATAATGAATAATAGTATTGCCTCAAGTATTGAAGGATCCTCCAAAGATAATTTTTTCATTAGTCTCACATGTGTAAACTTCTATAAATACAAAATATCCATGACTGGTCTCTATGTGTAGACTATAGGAAAAGTTGAATGTATTTGCCAACATTTCATATCTTGATAATGAGTGTCAAGATAACTTGGATAGTTTTTAGAGGTTTATATATGATTTCAATACATTGTTGAATATCATATAGCCTTTGTTACCTCAATAGCCTCAAAAGGAGAATGACTTGTGCATAATTAAAGCCCACTATCATAGCAGTGTTTGAAGGAATCAATGTCACCTATAGAACTCAAAAGAGATCAAAATTATGGAAATAAATTCTATACTATTGATAAAATACCTTCATTCCATTCCCAATAAACCATCCACCTTCATGTCATATTTAAAATATCTAAAGACCACGCCACCTTCTTCTTAACTCATAGTCCCTTTTTAACAAAATATAAGGACTATTTACAAAAAATAAGGACTATTTACAAAAAATAAGGTTTTTTTATGTTTTTAAGGTTTCATTTTTGGATGTGTATGGTTTGTCCCTACCACCAAAACTTCATCATGGTCTGAATAAGGGTGTCAGGTTCCCTAAGGTGTAGTATGGTTGGTCTAAGAAAGAGTCTCACCATCCTTTTCAAACCATAGTCCATACTCTATCTTTCAAACTATCATCATTGCCTTTTCATTATGTTGCTTCCCATGTTTTGGTGTTTTCATCCCCTTATCACTCCACTACCACCTTTACTGACTCATTCATCCCCCTTCTAAATTATAAATCATGTTCCAATAACCTTCATAATCCCATGAACCCTCAAAGAGAATGAGGTCACAAAATTTTGAGCCCGTTTAGGAATGAATCTAGTCAAGGAGACCTCATTAACACCTATAGCAAGCCTCTTAGAGCTACTATATCAGGATATTTAAAAGATATCATGAAGATAATTTAAGGGAAAGTAGATGAAATAATTAATACTAGTGATGAACTATAGGTAAGGGGAAATTATACATGATGACCATAAGAGTTCCAATAGAACATCCACATCAAGTGGTATTCTTAGACTATCTTGTCTGTATAACAGAGCCTACCATCTCCTTATTGATTGAACACTAAAAGGATAGTTAAATATTGGGTTTCAATCCTAAAATGAAAATGAACTAACTTAATATGGATAGTGATAATTCTTAATGCTTGGAAATATTTTTGGATGGAACATCACTTCATAACTCATCAGGTCATCTTACTTCATCATAGGCTAAATAGACATCTACAACCACCTTAACTAACATATTATTGGCATGTGAGCAGATTTGTAGAGAAGAATAGGTTCATGGTGATATTATGTGTCTGTTGAGGAATATAAATTTTTATTAGTGATAATAGGTATAAAATTCATCTGAGATACCTTAACACTCACTCAAAGAGGCCTAACATATAAAAATACCATACTTACAACAACATCATAAGCAAAGCTACAATCAATATTCAAGGGTAGAGTACAAGAGGTTGCGTGAAAAAATATTGAAGCCACCATGTACATGAGGTAAGGTTAATAAGAAAATTTTCACTATGAATAATATAAGGTCTTGTTGGACCTATTCTAGGTTTGAGACTCAGTTCACAAGTATCTACAACTATGTTTTCCTATCATTGACTGTGTGCATGAGTTAGTTGAGTTAAAGGTCCTAGTTGATAGTGATTTAGTGGTGTGTGTGAGAGTTATAGTCCCTCAATGATATCATAGGGGATGAATATATGATGATTACATTCTATATTTAAAAATCTCTCCTGTGTACCAACTTGAAACCACTTGTTTGGCTTGTATGAGACTAAGATAAAAGTGATGAATACCACTGTCTTAGTGCAAGTTGTGAGTTATATAGGATCATAAAGATATATAAAATGAATATAAAATATAAAATAAGTCTAAAATACTAAAATTATGATGTTCCATCACCATATGTAGTCAATAAAGTAAGCATATACACCTACAAACCATAGTTTCAAGCAAATCAGGAGTAAAAAAGAAGTCAGGGTTCAAGTGTAAGATTGGTCTATTCAAAGGAAATAGGTGGAATTGATAAATAATATATAAATTTTGATGTATTTTTATCATGTAAATATAATATAAGGTTCATACATAACTTGGGCCCATCATTAGTCAAGATACCATGAGAAAGAGTATATGTAGGGTTTCAAGTGTAACATAGTCAACTAGCCCTAGAATAGCCTTCATATGCATTATGAGTGTCAAATGGATGGTTTAAAACAAATATTAAATATTTTAAGGATTAAAAAATATTTATAAATGTTTTAAATATACCATTCAATGATATTTATCCTCAAGGAACCCATAGTGGGTTTAAAAACTCAATTTTCCATGCACAGTCATAATTAGAGGTAGTATATGACAAGTTTGGACCAACATAGCCATTTGAATCATTTAGATGAATATTTAAGTATAAAAAATTTAAGTATAAGGTAATAATTATTAATTAAAGGTTCCTATATTATTTTATTGGTAAGACAAATAGTTGGCATACCCACTATTTTGTCTCAAACCAAGACATGTCTAGACAACCAATCTAGAAGATTAAATAGGAAAAATAAAGTTTAGAAGGTTTGAAGATGGTTTGGATACCATATAATATTTTAAATCAATGAGATATGGCATTAAATATCCTAAAATATATTCCATGTGTTTAACATACTAACCCACAATTAAATACCATTGATCACAAGTCAGACAGGTAGGCTTAAGGCCTAATTACATATCTTAGAACCACATCAAAGCTCTTTAAAAGATATAATATAGGTTGTACATATAAGGAGTGTCTATGAGGATGATATAAAACTGATATAATATATTTTAGGATAAAATGAGTGAATAAAAGTTAGGGTATCTTCAAGACATTGCTTAAAGCACGTAACCCTGCATACAGGTAGTTTAAGTGCCAACTTCAACTAATCACCAAATCCATCACACAAGTCCTTAGATCCAAATATATCAGTATTTTTTAGGAAAACATATATAATTTTAAAACATGATAGATTAATTGGTAATGGAAGATCAAACTTTATGAATTAACATTAAGAATAGAGGCACTCAGAAATGGCCTGTAAACTACCCTAGGATCCCTTTTTGGCACTCATATCTTTGTCCATCCTTTTCATGTGAGTCCTAAAAATTCATGTAAGTGATGTAGGTATATTACATATATATTAATGGTTTTTTTTTTCTATACTTTTATGTCCATACTATATAAACCATCCTTAAAACTCTTAAGCACTCATAAACCTCCCTAAAACCTTAGTTAGACCCAATCTTTAAAAAGTCAATATTTTGATGGAATAACATCATAAAATGGTATAAATATATATTTGAATAATAATTAGACTCATAATGGATCCACCCAATACTAATTTACTATACAAACATTGTATGAAATCCTAAAAAAAGGCTATTTTATAGGGTTTTTAGCAAAATGAAGGGTGTTTGGTAGTTCTTGATTATTTCAATTCTTGGAATGGAAAGTTTGGGACTTAATTAAACTCCAAAATTCATAATAAACCTAATAATTAAATTTTACATGTCTTTTTAAGTGAATTTAAAACTGCTAGTTTGCCAGTGCATGAGGAAGATGAACTAGTCAGATTAGAGAAGTGAAGTTTCAAATTCATATTGCCTTTCTAAGCCTATTTCATGGTTGAGGATGTTTATTTATGCATGTATCACACTAATTCATATTTTTTTAATATTTTTTTTAGGTTTCATGTATTTCCAATGCAAATATCCAATTAGATGTAATAGGCCTAATTAGCCTATGTTATCACTAAAAATAGTGAATTTGGCATTGAAATGACCAATAAAATGAGTCAATGAAGAAATTTTATGTTGGTAAATAATCCAATGAAGTAATTTAATTTCAATTTCATGTCTATGATGGAGAAATGAGATAGTTTCCTTGACCCTATTAATTTGCCTCAGAGGAGTGTGAGCTGCTACATGATCATGGTGGCCTAATTGATGATCATAACTACTGTAGGGAAGCATGATAAAATATTATAATAATGTTCAAGAATTTGACATAGTGTATTTAAACTTTAATCAGCCTCCCTTACCTTATTTATAATTCCAACACTTCATTCAAGGGGCATTCAAAGAGGTCCAAAGAATGAAGGAGCTAAAAGGGGTTTTATATAACTATTATTTTGAGTGTATTTGGTCATTGATAACCCCATTAATCACTCTCCTAAGCCATTATCCCCTTATATATCTTATTATTCATTTATATTTTCAAGTATTTTTGCCTTATATTGTATCCCTCAGGCTATTATGAGGAGACTCTACTATAATTGTACTTGTGTACCTATAGTGTATTCATACTAGTTTGATGTGATAGTTTTATTTTCATTATAGGTATTAGTTCATATATATGTCAAAGAGATGTATTATTATGTCATGTGTAGTTTTGAAGTGTAGGTAATTATCTTGAAGTATGACATGACTAGTGAGAGTCTTCTAGCAAACCTACTTATCATAGTATTGGTATTTAATTCATCTAGTCCAACCTCTATATGAAACACTTGTGCATGAGATTGATGAATATGACTAATTATTTATGATTATGTCTTTAGTGTGTTGAGAGTTAAATATTATGAGTGGATAGATAAATTCATGGTGCATCACCATACTTTAGGACAGGTTTTCTTCATGTATTTTCTCTACCCTTTCCATCCCAACATGTTTAGGTCTTATAAAGATCACTAAAAAGAGAAAAAAAGGTGAGATATCCCTTTAAAATATAGATGTTTGTCCCAACATTAGATAACCCATGTTAGCCTAAGTTTGGGGATCATGACATGAACACTTGTATATTTAGTAAGGGTGCAACCTATAGTCTCTAACGGTTATGGTATTCCCATTAGGATGAGATTTAGGTGCCTTGAAACATGATTTGACAACATGGAATGAAAAATTTTAGCCATATTTGATATCTTGAAGCACTACATCATCATTTGTAGTTAGGAGTTTTAGCAAATATTCACCTCACAGGTAGGAAAGATCATTCATGGTTTCATTCATTCTCATGTACTTGATGGTGAAGGATGGATGAATATTATGTAAAATCATGTTATCCACCCTCTTATGAGTTAGCCTATGACCCTCTCTAATTCTATCATGACCCTTTACAACCCTATATTGTTCCATATCAACCAAATATTCCCCCTTATTAGTCATATGATGAGTTTCCCTATGACTAATGATATCAAACATACTATGAGTCTCATCTACCCCCTCTTTAGCTTGATTTCTATATTTATTAGTCATGGTAGTACCTTGAAATTATTGAAAAACCTACTCATACCCCAAACCATTTCATATCTAGCCTTAAACAGGTTCTATTGTACCATGATATGAATATGATAAACATTGACACATTAAAGGGGTATGGGAAGGAGATTCCCAAACATGTCATTATATGGATAGGTTATTCTAGAAACAACAGTGACATGATTCACATAGATGGATTGATATTTAATATTTAGGAGAAGTTGGTAACACATGAGGGACAATAAACAAATTCATCTTGCCTTCCCTCCTTCATCCCATGTCAACCTCATGATGATACTCCCATCACCACTCATCATCTATCATCAAGTAAGTTTCAAATTCATAAAAGTTCCTCTCAACTCCTCTTAACCTTACCTTCATGGAAATCTATCTAGAAAGGAGTCTAAGAAGAAGAAAGAGTAAGCATTAAGGGAACCAATCATCATGTTCAATTAAGGATTGAATTTAAATCCTCCCTTGACAAGTAAATTAAAGATATAGATAAGCATTTATGTCATATAGTAGTAGTTGAAAATATCAAACAAATTCAACTAAAAATTACTCCATTCATGTTATAAGCATCAGTATAGTCTATGTAAAAATCTTCCAAGCCTACGTTCCCATCTTTGAACCAAGTGTTGTAGTCAAGAAAGGAAGAGGAGATTATAAAATAGTTTGAGGTCACTAAATCCCCACCCCTCCCACCTTAAGGTTCTAGGTCCTTTCCCTCATGAATATCCATTCAAAGCAATACATAGAATAAGGATGAAGTGGTGATTATTGAAGACAAGAAGCTAGATGAAAGGAATGTGGTATACATTTCATATATCTTGGAGTCACTCCAAGGATATTTTATGCCACTCATGGAGAGAGAACATGTCTGTGAAGAGGTAGGGAGTGAAAATAAGATTGAACCTATAGATAAAAATGATGATGTATTAGATTTTGAGTAGGATATGACTATCATAACACCACTTGGTAGGGAGGAACACCTTTCAATTTTCAAAAGTGTATAAGATGATAAGTTTTAGGAACTTGATGAGTCACAAGAAGAACATTATCTCATTGGACAATATGAGGATGACCTCTAGGGCTTCCTTGATGACATGGTAGATTTCATTCATTATGGTAGCCATAAAATACTTGAAGTAGTGGTAGAGAAATAAACCATCCTTAAAAATGTCTTAGATGGATAAGAATATATTTTTATTCATTGGGTTAAGGATCTAACCTTCTCTATTGATGAGGAGGATGAACAAGCTTCAGTAGACCAAGAGATTTACAAAGACTCTGTCAAGGTGAATAAGTCAAGTGATCAAAATGAATCTTTCAAGTAGGTGATAGAAGTGGAAATGAACCTTATGATTTATCAAGTGAAAATGATGATATGTCCTTTTGGAAGGACATATAATACTTAAGCCTAAGTTTAGATACCTCACCTCCACACCAACCAAAGCTTGAAGATAATGATATTGTCAAGGATGGTTGGGTAGATAATCATCTTAAATTTATGGAGAATAATAAGTTGTAACTCATAATTAAATAAGATATGATATTAATGATGCAAAATAAGAAGATTTGGGATCAATATTATTATATCATTGACCCTCATAATCAACCCATGCACCTAAGAGTGAAGCCAGGTGGTCTATTCACTCTTTCAAGTGACTAAGAGAGTGATAACTATAAGTGGAACTTGTCACATGATGGTCAAAGTTTGATTACATCTAATTCATCATATGATAATACCATATGAAGATTGAATAATGATCATAGAACATTCCCATTTGATCTTATGGGAATCAATTCTAGTTCTGGTCAATTTTGTAGTAGTTAGATGCTTTATCTAAATAAGTTCTCTACACAAGTTTGTAAATAATGTATTATTTTTTATTCCTTCCATTTTTTGTCCTTAGTTGTTAGGTTTAGTGTTTAGTGTTAGGTTTGTTTTATTTTCTTGTTTTTGTTTATATTATTATTATTGTAAGTCCAAGAGGTGTCAAGGTACAATTCAATTGGATAGTCTAAGTAGTCATGATCTTGTGCTTCTTGTTTGAGTCACTTTGTCATGACAATGTCTGGTTCTCATGACCAACAAGATGATCACCCATCAGAGTCACCATAAATGTTGAAATTTTAGCCTCATAGTCTAAATATCAACCCACTATATTAAAAACATTTGGTGATCATTGTTCTATCTTGCATCTAGTGTTACACTCATCATGGTCATGTCTCCTTTTCCCAATGAGATTTTTGGAATCCTTAATATAAGAGTTAAGATATTTCATATTTTTATGTTTGAATCCATGTTTTCAAAAGCATATTAAAGTCATAGGATGGAATGTTAGGAATCATGTTGTATTAAAATGAGAGTTATTATTATCAAGAAGTCATGAATCCTAATGAGTGAATATCCATGTTTAAGGAGTCTAAGTGGTCTTTATTAATATAAGGGTGTTTTAATTTTAGTTTGAGGATATTATATGAATACCATGATGTATTTAAGTTATTTCACAATATGTATTGACCTAAATTTCATGTGCCCCCTTTCATGACCCTTCAAACCACATTATGAGCTTATTCACCTTTTGAAACTTTAGAAAAATGTGGTGATTTTATTATTTGAGTTGAAAAGGGGAATTAAATACATCCATACATGCCACTTTACTCTCTCTAATAGTTTAATTCCACTTAGAATCCTTTTACGAGCCACCCACATCCATCTCACTAGCTAAGTAGGCCCCATATGGTATTCTATAACTACTACACTTCTCTTCAACATTTCTTCTACTTTGGAAAGGATTTTTAATGTGTGGTACCCTTAATTTTACCCCCATATAGCATTTTAATAGCCTAAAACTTGAGAAAATAGTGGAAACTAAAATTTTTTGAGAGATTTTTTGAACATTATACTAAATGTATAGAATATACCATATAATATGGGATATGGTGATGAAGGTAGGCTTAGGTGTGATGCATCTACAAAGTTTCATGAAAAAAGGATTCCATTAAAGTCCAAAACCATTTTTCACATCTTTAGCCCTTATTTGCAAGCTTAAACATATCCTCATGTTTTTTCTTGTAGTGTACAAAAAAGAGAGTCTTAAGGCCCTATTTCTTGGCCATGAGAATTAAACTCAACTAGATTTCAATAATGAGAAATTTTATGAATATTGGTCTCCCCAACTTTATTAACCTTCCCTAAGAAGTTAAGGAATGTGTTTTTACCTCTCATCTACACATGCCATCTTCAGCTATATTTTTCATGTGTTTTTTATTTGATTTCTAAATCTAATGATTGATTTTGTTGCCTCAAGTCTTAAATGATCCTCCCATGATAATTGGAGCACTAGTATCATATGTGTGATATTGTATAAATGCAATATCTCCTTGATTGGTCTCTTTATGTAGCCTACAATAAAAGTTAAATTTATTGCCCAAGGTTTCATGTCTTAGTAATGAGAGGTAAGCTAAGTTGGAGAGTTATTAGAGGTTTATATATCATTTCAATGTATTTTTGAATATCATATATCCATGGTTACCTCAAGGACCTCAAAAGAAGAAAGACTTATACATAATAAAACCCCACTATCACAATAGTATTTGAACGAATCAATGGCACCTGTAGAACTTAAAAGGAGCTCAAAAGTATAGAAAGTAATGTTATACTATTGATAAAAGACCTTCATGCCATTCCCAACAAACCTTCCACATTTATGTCAACCTTAAAAGGGCCTAAAAACCACACCACCTTCTTCATAACTCAAAGTCCCTTTTTAGAAGAATTTAAGGACTATTTGAAAAAATTAAGGTTTTTTGGAGTTTTAAAGGTTTAATTTTAGGTTGTGTATGGTTTGTCCCTACCTCTAAAACTTCATCATAGTTTAAATAAGGGACTGAGTTTCCCCAGGGTGTAGTATGGTTGGTCTATGAAAGGGTCTCACCATCCATTTGAAACCATAGTCCATACTCTATCTTTCACACTATCATCACTACTTTTTCATTGGGTTGTTTCCCTTGTTTTAGTGTTTCCATTCCCTTATCACTTCACTTCCACCTTTCCCTACTCATTAATCCCCCTTTTAAAGTGTAAACCATGTTCCAATAACCTTCATACTCCCTTGAACCCTCAAATAGAATGAGGTCATAAAGTGTTGAGCCCATTTGTGCATGAACCTAGTCAAGGAGACCTCATTAACACATAAAACAAGCCTCCTAGAGCTACTATAGTAGGGTATTTAAAGGATATCATGAAGACCATTAAAGAAAAAGTAAATAAAATAATGAATACTAGTGATGAACTCTAGGCAAGGGGGAAATAATACATGATCAACATAAGAGTTATAATAGAACATCCACATTAAGTGGTACTCTTAGACTACATTACCCATAAAACAGAGCCTACCATCTCCTTGGTAATTAAACACTAAAATAATAATTAAAGCTTGGTTCTCAATCCTAAAATCACAATGAATTAACTAAATATGGATAGTTAGAAGTCTTAATGCTTGGAAAGATTGCTAGATGGACCATCACTTTATAACTCATCAGGCTATCTTCCTCCATCTCATTCCTAATAGACATCTATAGCCACCTTAAATAACCTATTCTTGGCATGTGAGTAGGGTTGAAGAGAAGAATAGGTTCATGGTGTTATTAGGTGTCTCTTAAGGAATTTAGAGTATTATTAGTGCCAAGAGGCATAAAATTCATCTGAGATACCTTGACACTCTCTCAAAGAGACCTAACATAGAAACATTTCACACCTATAATAACATCATAAGCAAAACTATAGTTAGTATTCAAGGGAAAATCATAAGAGGCTATAGGAAATAAGATTGAAGACACCATGTACTTTTGGTAAGGTTAAAAATAAAAATTTCATAATGAAAAATATAAGGATAAGGTCTAGTTGGACATATTATAGGTATGAGACTTGGTCCGCAAGCATCTACAATTTTGTTTTCCTATCACTAATTTTGTGCATGAGCTAGTTAAGTCAAAGGTCCAAGTTGATAGTGATTTAGGGGTATGTGTGAGAGAGAGATTCCATAAATGATATCATAGGGGATGAAGATATGATTATTACATTCCATAACTGAAAATACCTCCTCTATACCCACCTATAGCCACTTTTTTGGCTTTCATGAGACTAAGACAAAAGTGATGAAGATCACTATCTTCGTGCAGGTTATGAGGTGGATAATATCAAAAAGATTTATAAAAGAAATATATGCTATAAAATAAGTCTAAAATACTCACATAAAGATGTTTTATCACCTTAGTCAAAAAAGAAGGCATCTACACCTACAGACCACATTTTCAAACAAATCAAGAGGAAAAGCGAAGGTAGGGTTCAAGTGCAAGATTGGTCTATTAAAAAGAAGTAGGTGACCTTGATGCATAATCTCTAACATTTTATTTATCTTGATAATTGAAATATAATATAAGGTGTATATATCACTAGGTCCCATCATTAGTCAAGATACCATGAGAAAGAGTATATGCAAGGTTTCAAGTGTAACATAGCCAGCTAGCCCTAAAAAATCCTTCATATGCATTATAAGTGTAAAATGGATAATTCTAAAAAAATATTGAATATATAAATTATTATAAAATAATGATAAATTAATCAAAAATACTATTTAATTATTTCTATGCTTAATGAACCCATAGTGGGATTAAACACTCAAGTTTCCATGCTCAGTCACAGTTGTAGGTAGTATAGGACAAGTTTAGAATAAAATAGTTATTTAAGGCACTTAGAGTCATATTTAAGTCTTCAAAACATAATTATATTGTCATCACGAGTAACTAAAGGTTCCTATCCTATTGTCTTGGTTAGACAAATAGTGGGTATACCCACTATTTTGTCTAATACGAAGACATGTCTAGATAACTCGTCTGGAAGCTTAAATAGGAAAAATCAAGTTTGGAAGGTCTAAAAGATGGTTTGGATCCAATATAAGGTATTAAAGTAATGATATAAGGTATTCAATATACTTAAATATCTTTCAATGGTTTAACATACTGACCCAAAATCAAATAACATTGATCACAAGTCAAATAGGTAGGCTTAAGGTCTAGTTACAGATCTTAGAGCCACATCAAAGCTCTTTAAAAGATATCTAGTAGGTTTTAAATATAAGGAGGGGATATTAGGATGATATAAAACAAATATAAGATATTTTAGGATAAAATTAATGAATAAAAGTTAGGGTATCTTCAAGACATTTCTTGAAGCACCTAACCTTGCACATAGGGAATTTAAGTGCCAACTTCAGTAAATCACCCAATCCATCACAAAAGTTCTTAGGAAAAAATATATGAGTATATTTTAGGTACCCCTAGATACCTCTAATCCATGATATATTTATTGGGATTGGGAGTAAAAACTTTATGAATGAATGTTAAGAACATATGCACTCAAAAATGGCCTATAAACTACTCTAGGGTCACCTTTATGCACTCATATCTATGTCAATACTTTGCATGGGAGTATTATAAATTCATGTAAGTTAGGTAAATATATTACCTAGATATTCATGGATTTTTTTCTCAATTTGGATGTCTGTACTTTATAAATCATCCTTAAGACTCCTAAGCACTCTTAAACCTCTCTAAAACTCTAGTCAGACCTAGTCTTTGAAAATTATGTATTTTGATTACATAAAATCCTAGAATGATATAAATATCTATTGGAAAAAGAATTAAACTCAGAATTAATACACATAATGGTACTTGACTATATAGATATTGTATGAAATCTTCAAAAAAGGGTTATTTTACAAGGTTTTAAGAAGAATGAAGGGTTTTATGTAGGTCCTAATGATTCCAATTCTTGGAATGGTAAGTTTGGTAATTAATTACACTCCATAATGAATAATATTCCAAATAATTAAATATTATAGTTCTCTAAAATTGCATTCAAAATTGTCAGTTTATTAGTGTATGAGGAAGATGAACTAGTCAGATTGGAGAAGAGAAGTTTCAAATTCATAATGTATTTCTAAGCCTATTTCATGGTTAAGTTTTTTTTTAGTAATGTATCACACTAATTCATAGTTTTTAAATCTTTTTTTTAGTTTTTGTGGAGGGATAATGCAAATACTTAGCCAATTATGCCTAATAGGCCTAATTGGCCTATGTTGTCACCAAAAATGGTCAAGTTGGCATTGAAATGACTAATGAAATGAGAAAATGTAGAGATTTTATGTTGGTAAATTATCAAATGAATGAATTTAATGTGCATTTCATGGATATGATGGATAAATTAGATAGTTTCCTTGACCCTGACAATTTGCCTCAAAAGAGTGTGGGTTATTACATGATCATGGTGGCCTGATTGATGATTGTAACTACCATAGGAGAGTGTGATTGACTATTATAAGAATGGTTAGGAATTTGATGTATTGTAACTAAATTTGACTCAACATCACTTACCTGATTTTAATGCCAACACTTCATTCAAGGAATATTCAAGGAGGTCCAAAGCATGGAGGAGGTAAAAGGGGTTTTATGTAATCATTGTAAATATTTTTTTAAGTGGACTTGGTCATTGATGACCCAATTATTCACTCTCCTATGCCATTATCCCATTTTCTCTCTTCCTATTCTTATATATATTCAAGGATTTTTACCTTAGATTTTATCCCTCAAGTTAGTATGAGGATAATTTGACAAAATTATACCTGTGTACCTATTTTGGACTGAATAATAGACTATTTCAACTCTTTTATGGTGACAGTATAGTATATTCAAACTAGTTTGATGTGCAAATGTGATTGTTTTATTTCCCTTGCAAGTCTTAGTTCACCTAGATGTCAAAGAGATTTATTATGTAGGTTAAGTGGAGTGTTGAAGTGTAGGTAATAGTCTTGAGGTGTGACATGACTAGTGAGAGTCTTCTAGTAGACCTACTTATCATAGTCTTGACATTCCATTTATCTAGTCCAACCTCCATATGAAACACTTATGCATAGGATTCATGAAGATGACTATTTATTTGTGATGAGTTAATTATTGTGTTGAGAGTGTAAGCTTATGAGTAGATAGATAAAATCATGGTGCATCACCACACTCTAGGATAGGTTTTCTTTATGTATTTTCTCTACCCTTTCCATTCCAACATGTTTTGGTCTTAAAATATCACTAAAAAGAGAAAATTAGATGGGGCATCCCCTTAAAATCTAGAGGTTTAGCCCAAAATTAGGAAACACATAACCTATGGTCATTCCCATGTTGTCCTAGGTTTGGGGATTAGGACATGAATAATCCTATCCTCAATAAGGGTGAAACCTAGAGTCTTTAATAATACTCATAATAAAACACTATAAAACCTTCATGAAAAAGTTTATCAAAAAACCTTCATGAAAAAGTTTATCAAACTTAGAGTAGTCGAATAACAACATCAAAACTCAATTCAAGTTCTCATGCAAGGATACATATTCACACAACTAACAAAAATAAATTCAACCAAAGCAATCAAAATAAACAAAATTGAATATATTTAAAGTACCATCTCAATGTTGATCAACAAGGAAAATTGAAAAACCATGATAAAATATCCCAAGGTCATTAACATTAAATCATAATGATACTAATGAATGAAATCATTCATACAAATGTTTAATGTAAAACCAATTTTAAAAACTCATGATGTATGCAAATAATAAAAATATCCATAACCCAAAGTCAAACAATCATACAAATAATGAAATCAAAGGACAAAAATAAATTTATCATATAAGTCAAAAACCTCATAATGACAAAATAAAATATCCTATCCATATAGCTACTAATAGGAAATCATTAAAATAATAAGAAAATAATATTTTAAGTGAAACCCAGATGGTCTTTAAACCCCACCTACAACTCAAGTAGTTGTTTATAATCTTCTAAGGTCATGACATAAAATGTGTAGGCTTGTGTTTATTCAAAATAACTAACCCAAATAAAACTTAGTATATAGTTAGAGTTTCAAAATCATAACCAAGATTTAAAAAACAAAAAGAACCCATAATATAATGTGCAAATTTGTATCCCTAAACAACATTTAAAAATAGTAATTATCTTTCATAACAATAAAATTAACTTTCATAATCTACACTTAGAAAACTATTATTTGTATGTCATGACTGAGGTTGTATTAGTCTTCATTTCCTTTTAATTCAAAAGTACATACAAATAAAATAAACACAAATCTTAACAATTTTATTCATGCAAATAATCCATTTGACCATGTTCTTACAAGATACAAAATAATAAAATGACTACATACCTTTGAAATTAAAAAAACCTAGTCCATACTAGCAAGGGCAAACTATAAACAACTTAATAATTTAATTACATTACTTAATTGAATACCAAATAAAATAATGCAAAATAATGGTGATTTTACTCCTTTTCCTTGACTTCACAAACATCCATCTATTCACACCTCAAATTTGAAAACTAGATGATTCATTTAAGACAGCTTCCATTAATAGAAAAACCACAAAAAATCCTACATGGTTGAAAATACAAATGACTCACTATAGTTCAAACCCCCAAACAAGCTAATGCATATAACTCCATTCATATTTCCATTGTATACCATGCCCTAATTATGATAGAATTTCCCAAGGCATAGGGATTCCAAATGATAAATCAAAATGAACATGCAAGAATCCTAAAAGGGTTTGGAAGAGTCTCAACCCACTTGCATCAAATGGTGAGCTAATTACATCACAAAAAAATCATAAAAAAAACCCAAAACTTCAACTAATACCATACCCATGGTGGTTTATGGTACTCATGACCTATACAAAGTAATGCCAAACCAAGACTTGGTCTATTTAGACAATTAATGCAATAAGAGTCCCATTCAATATAAACCTTTTATGCCAATGACCAATGTTGCAATTCTAAGAATCAAAGATTAATTATGTTAAATTTAATTCAAAATAGGACTATGGCAATAACTAAATGCCTCTCATATACTAACATAATTGAAAATACTTAAGTCATGATTTGGGCAACAAGTTAAATAGCACCAAACACTAATGCAATTTCATAGATTGATAAGAAATATGTAAATTTAATCACTTAAGGAGTAACATATTCAAGTAACATAAAATAGTAAAATTGAAAAGATTAACTCGTTTCAAAAAAGTTAACAAATTCAAAGATTCAAAATAAATTGAGTAAATAAATGATCAAACATGAAGTCAAAATGGACTAAATACCATCTTAATAAGGTAGTATAATCTAATAAAGATAAACATTTAGTAATTAAGTCAAACATATAAATAGACTCAATATAATAACATTCAAAGCTCAGTATTGGTAATTTTAAGTTCATTGTTTCTTTTGATTAAATTTCTCCACCTCACCGAATTGTTTAGAGTCGCATCCGACCTATTTCATATCCAGTACCCACAATCATAAGAGACCATCCACAATATACATACTATATGAGAGTAGTAAATTCAATAACAACATTAAATGTAATAATATAAATGAACTAAAAAATGAATTAGTAATTCATTAAAAATGAAATATCTAATGGTGTAATGAAAAACATATCAAATAATTGTGTCAAAAATAATCAAAATGGATCAAACATATATCATATAAATATAACACAAGAATAATCCAAACAATTATGTCCCATATAGATCATAACTAAACCATAATAACAAGTGAAATAAATACATTCAAATAGGGTCATGACATCCTCCCCCACTTGGAATAGAGTTATCTCAGTGATCAAAATATCCAAGGATAGTGTTGATTAAAAATACTCTCATATTTCCAAGTATCACTTATTTATAACAAGGGATCCCATTCAACCAAAATTTGGGAAATCTCAAGATTTAGAAATCTAATGATGTGATGGCCTAGGATTTTCACTAGATCTAGCTACATCTTTTCCTCTTTTAAAATGTGAAGATGAGTCGAATACAAAATATGAGAGAGATTAGATATATACTTTATCAATAATGTAAAATGAAAAACATCATGAATATAGCATAGAGAAGGATGAAGGGCTAGTTGATAGGTTATATGACTAATTTTCTCCAAAATTTCGAAGGGTCCTACAAATTGAGGAGATAATTTTGAAGAATTTCCAAACTTAATAAAAAAATTTAGTGTTCTACCATGTAGAAAAACTTTATAACCAACTTTGAATTCATGTAGTGATCTCTTTAAATTAATTTAACTCTTTTGCCTATCAAAGGTAACCTTTAGATTTTGACTTACTATTTATATTTTCCTATCGTGCTCCTATAAAACATTAGGACTAGTAATGGTTCTATTTTTTGAACTTTCTTAGCCAAGTGGAGTCCTACACTTACGTCCATACAAAGATTCAAAAGAAGCCATATTAAGAATATAATAGTATGTGTTATTGTAAGAAGACTCAACTAAGTGTAAATAATATTCCCCTTTACCTTTTTGATCCATCATATACATTCTTAACATTTCCTCCATATCTTGATTTAATATTTCCATCTAATCATTCATGTTGGGTGATAAGATGAACTAAAGTTCAATCTTGTACAAAAAGTAGTAGTAAAAGTTTTCCAAAACATTTAAGTACAAAGTTTATCTCTATCAAAAATAATAAATTTAGCATGTCATGTAGCCATAATATTTATTTCATAAACCATTTATCAAACATGGATTCATCATTAGTTAAAATTTATAATAATTAAATGACCAACGTTAGTAAACTTATCTATTAAAACAAGAATAGTATCATATTTTCTTCAAGATTTCATCAAACCCTTTATGAAATCTAGATAAATCATAACTCACTTACCTTGTGTAACATCATGAGGTTATAATAGTCCTCCTGGATGGTAATGTTTAGCAATCACATGATGACATTCCAAACATTTTGACACAAAATCATCAACTTCCTATTTTAAAATAGGTCAATATTATGGCCTTTTCAACTCGTGTATCATCTTCATGACACTATGATGATCAAAATGAGGTGCTTCATATAATTATTTCATTAAAATATTCCTTAGGTCATAAAGCTCAGGCACATAAATTTTGTTAATGCATGATTAAAACATCAAAATCAACATAAAAGTCATGAAATAATTTTTCTATAGGCTTATCAGATAAATTTTCACTTACATCTTGGCAAAACTTATCGAATGTGATTATTCCAAAATTTATGTTTTGAAATTGTTATGAAAAACAAGCAAGGTAGAAGATACATAAATTAGATGAGTGTATCAACAACACAATTATCCATACCTTTTGCATATAAAATATTCATATCAAAATTATTCAAAAATTTAGCCATCTACACTAGTGAGAATTCAAATCAGCTCGAGAAAATAAATATTCTAGGCTATGATGATCAGATTTTACTTCAAATTACTTATCCAATAAAATTTTTCCTTTTATTTAAAGCATGTACAATGGTATCAAGTTATATGTCATGAGTATTCTAATGTTTCTCATGATCGTTTATTTTTCATGACTCATATGCCACAACTAAAACATCCTAAATAAACACATCACCCAAGCCTTCTTTAGATGCATCATCCCATAGTTTGAAATTATCATTAAGATCAAGTTAGATAAGTATATATGTTGTATTTAATAGTTATTTAACATTCTAAAAATATTTTTCACACTCAGAAGTCTAAAATCAATTCTTACCCTTATGAAATAGGGAAGTTATTGGGTTATCCAACTTAGAAAAATTTCAACAAACCTTTTATAGTAACCAACTAGTCTCATAAAACTATGGACTTCCTATACATTTTTAGGAACAGACAGCTCTTGAAAAAATTTAATATTTATTAGATCAATAGTAAATCTAACCTTATATATTATTTGAACCAAATAGTGGATCTTAGTTTGGAATTAAGAACACTTAGATAGCTTATCAAATAATTTATACTTCCTTAGCCTTTACAACACTAAATGTAAATGTTGTTTATGTACATGTGCATTGTTAGAATAGATAAATATATCATCAAGGAATATTAGAATAAAATTATCTAAAAAAATCTTTAATACGCTATTCATTAAATTCATAAATACAAGTGCATTAATTAGACCAAAGGGAATTACCATAAACTCATAATGTCCATATTAGGTTTTGAAAGAAGTCATATGTATGTCTTCATCTTTGATTATCATGTGATGATAACTTGATCTAAATTATATCTTAAAAAATATATATACATCCTTTATTTGATTAAATATATCATATATCCTTGATAAATGATAATAACTCTTGATAGTAACCTTGTTAAGCATGCGATAGTCAACACACAAACATAAGGATCCATCCTTCTTTTTTCACACATACCATATGTACACCTCAAGCTAACAAACATGGCCAAATACTATCATTTTATAGTAGATCTTATAGTTAATATTTCAAATCCTATAAATATGTTACATTCATATGATAAGGTGTTTTATATGTAGGTCCTACCCCTGGAATTACATCAACAAAAAATTAAAACTCCATCTTAGGAGGTAAACTAGGTAGTTTTTTTGGAAAAAACATTAGAGAATTCTTACAAAAATGGATATTCTCAAAATGATTTTTCTACTACAAGTTTTGTTTCATGCATTTTACACCATATAATTTATATCCTTTACGCATTACTATCTTCAGTTGTAAGGCTGATAAAAACATGTGTACTTTAGGTTTTAAAAAACCTTTAATTATTACCAATTTTGTCACATCATCATAGTATTTACCCACTTTATTACAATTTACTAGATTTTATTTATGTTACTAAAACCAATCCATTCTTATAATTACATTAAAATAAATAAGATAATTGAAAAATAGGTTAAATTGGGTCTAAAAATGACCTACGTCTAACCTTACTTATTCAAGACATTTAGATATTGGCACCCTTTTGCCTGATCCAAACTCAACATCCCAACCATCCTTCAATATCACATGACTTATTTTATATTTATTCACTAATTTTGTATTAATAAAACTATTTTTTGTTCTTGAATTGAATATAATCAAAATATAAATATCAATTAATTTACTTCTAAAATCGATAGGGGTTGTTTGAAAATATACATTTCTATTATCCACATCTACATACACCTTATGATTAGCTAATTTCCCTAATTTTATCTTGGGAAAATCCTTATAATATTGATTATCACCACATTCCTAGCATACTATAGTCATTTAAGGTGACACATGAATAATATTTTCACTAGTGATGGGTATATTTTAACTATCTTGGGTCTAATATCTCTTAAAATTTATAGAATTGGAATAATTCTTATTCTTGAAATTTTTATATTTCCCCTTAAAATTGTTAAAACCACTTTTTCTAATGGTAAACCTATGGTATTGATCATATTTATTGAAATTATTAGGTGAGGGGGTCATGTTCTTATTCATAAAATGTTATCTATTTTTCTATTTAAAATCTTACCTCACCTTTTCATGAGCTCTCTTTTTTTCTTCCCTATGAGCATATTCAATGGCAGTAGTTAGAGTTTTAAAATTATTCATATTGATGTTATGCATCAATAAATCATTCAACCCTAGATTGAACTTGGTTACTTTAGTTACTTCATCATACATGTAGTTAACAAGATGTAATAGGTTTAAAAACTTGTTTTTGTACTCAGTTACATACATATCCTTTTGTTTTAATAGTTGGAAATTAATTATTTTTTATTCCTTAAAGTTTGAGTTGAGATACCTCTTCTTGAACCACCTTTCAAAAGTAGGCTAGGTACGTGTCTTTTACTAGTAACACTCTGAGGCATAGAGATGGTTCCACATAAGAGCTAAAGTTCTAAATAACATATAAGTAGCCACACATGCCTTCACATTGGAGGGAATATTATTAAGGTTAAAGTATTACTTTAAGTAAGCCAATAATGCATTATTTGCATCACCAAATTCTTAACCTAAAAAGGTTGGTGGAGGCATCTTTTTTAGTTCCTTAATGATAAGATCAACCATATTTATATGGTTATCTTGGATCTCTTGCTCACCAACTTGCCCTCATTTTCTAAGAGGAATTTTTTCAGGTAGAACACCCTCCAAGTTATTCCATCTTCATTCTTGGGTGTCCAACTTGTTTTTTAGGGTATTTAACGTAGTAAAAATCCCATTTAAGGTTACCTCTTGTTTAGAATTATGGTTATTTTCATCATGGTTAAGGGCTCCAATATTTCTTCCAACATTATTAAGAGGAAAAGATTCTCTTTCAGGAGTATTGCCCCTACAACCTCTACCTCTACTAGGGTTAACATTCCTTGGGTTGTTGTCCACCATTTCAGATCTTATTCTCAACATCTTAAGGTGAAACAAATAATAACTTAGTTGGACAAAAAATAAGAAAATATTCCCCAAATTTTGTTAGATAAGTATAACTATGCTTTGATAGTAATATGCAATAACCATAATTGTTTTAATATTGAAATTAAAAATTATGGTATAAATACTTAATCAGAGTCTAGCATGAAAATATGGAGTGAGATCCATTATTATGTCATGTACAACATAGGAAGTAGATCAAGTCCACAAATTAACAATGATTTCATTAGGAAACATTTTAACCACTTAGTATTCAAATAGAATTGGGTCAATGTAGAAACATTCATGTACTCCTATCCACATACTCCAATGTGGTCTTCCTATTAAAGTCATCAATAACTTATAAATTTACCCAAGTACCTACATAGTCTATAAAATAGTTGGAATGTCAATGGGTAAATAAAAAAATATTCAATAAATTGTTGTAGGAAGTAAGATATATTCCATAGAAGAATCATCATACTAATATTGTATAAGTAAGATCTATCAAAAATTCATAGACAATAGGCAATCATCATAAAAAGGACTATTTCCAACATTAATGCAAAGCTTTGGAATACATTACAAAGTTCATAAAAAATTAAAGGATAAGATTGGCATCCCATTGTTAGGTAGCTTAAGGAGGTTAATCAAAGGTATAAGTGTGTTGATTAAGATTCCTAATATGTTTCAACAACCATGCTTAAGTTTTGATTTAGAACATATTTATTTGTTACAAGATATGGTTAGTATCAAGGTATAGGTTAGAACATGAATTCTTAATCATATTATTAATTTTAATGAACCCTAATAGGTTAAACAAACATACATAAAATAACATTATTTTAAAATGCATGAGTTCAAGTAAATCTATGTACTTATATAGGTTTAACACTTATCCTTATTAATTAAGTGAATCAAACATCAAATTAGGTCAACATTATTTAGACCAAGTAAAAATTAATTGTTTAATACTATATGTTCAAATATTTTTTATTTCTTACCTTTCAAGGAAGACTTATGATTTACATAATAATGATTACAACTCACCACATTGTCTTGTTACAGTTCCATGTCTTTATAATGAAATACAATAATATATTATTATTCGTTAACCTAATTACATGTAATAAGCACATGTTCCTTAACCACATCATGCATAAATTAAATATCAATTGGAATATAGGAAATTATAATAATTTAACCACTTATAAACTAGTTTGTTAAATTTTCTTTAACATTTTTATAATATTTGAGTCAAATTAACTGCATCTTAGTTTTAATTTTTCAACCCCATCAATCCTAAATTATACAAGGTTATCCCAAAACAATCCTATAAATTTGAAAAACTATACAATTCTTTCCAAAAAAAATTGTCTTAAATATATAATCCTTAAGAGGATATTAAATTTTGAAACTTTTTAAGCTTCTTTAAATGAATCTTAAACATAGAGTCAATTTAACAATTTCATCTTTTTAACATTGGTCTTATGTTTTGAATTAGTTAAATTAAGAATTATCATAAGTATATAAAAATTCCAATCAACACAACCTATCTTTGATCAAGTGATATCATTATTCAATTTTAAGAAGTATAATGATCAAACAATTATAATTTAGTCAATGTAATCTTAACAACTTAATTTGTACATGAGGTATATCATATATATTTATACATACAAAGTATCACTTTCCAATTTATTGTACACTTTAAGAAACCCAATTCTCACATAGTATCTCACAATTGAATATTATAAATGTAATTCAAAATAAAATAATTACTATTTCAATTATCCAACAAACTCAATGCCATTGACCTTAGATAAGAAGACTAATAGTATTGAATAGTTATATGAAATTTAAAAATATTTATAAACTCCTATTCATAATATAGGATAACTAAATGAACCTGTATAATCATGAAAATAATTATACTCACATTGTATATTTAATAATAAAACGTAGATGTTCAATTATGAATATACATACTCCTATAAATAATAAATTAATGCATGAATCAATTTAAGTCATGTGATTAAAATTTCAAAATATCAAAATGCCATACCAAATATTTTTAATCATGTATGTGAATGAAAACATAATGAGTAATATTATATTTAAAATATAAAACTCTAATCATAATTTATAAGTCAACTTTCATACACTAGCCTAATTGTGAAAATCAAACATATCCTTATCCTTGCATCACATAACTAATTAACATCAGTATGATTAAGGAACTTAATTATACATTCATGAATCAATTCATTTTAAAATTAATTATAAAAATAATTAAACTTTTTTGAAGCATAATCATTGAGAGTTAGGGGGTGAATCAATGTCTTAAAAATAATCATCCAATTCCACTTAAGCATACATGAACCATTCATACAAATATGAACATCTAAGAAATCATATGTAACCATAAAAGATCATTATACACATTAAATATTTCAAAAACCCTCAAGAATAATAAAACCTACTAATCTATACAAATTGACTACAATCCTATAAGCCCAAAATCATAATTTAGTGAATCACCAACTCCACATGGAGCATCAACTTAGCTAAGCATTATCAAGCACCAACATACAAGGAATTGACCCCCTAGATGACTCAGCACCAACTCAGCCACCTAAAACCTTTGATAATATTTATAACATCTTTTTTCTCACACAATATATTAATATCACACTCTTTATCTATTCTCACTCTTCTATCCTTCTCAAATTGCCTTCAAGTATTCTTTGCTAAAATAAGTCTCTTCAAGATAGATTAGTCCATATGACCTTGATATTCATCTAAATTATCTCTATTATATATTCCTAGCACTTTATATACACCCCTATTATGGTATATAATACTTATTTATCTCTTAAATATGTTATATCCTTTGATTGTATTCACTTCACTTCTAATAAGCCAATTATGCCTATTAGGCCTTGTTATTATACAATCCTCTAGATCACACACCTATTGGTTGGATACACACACACTTTCACACATGTATTAGCCTAAAAATATGTCTTATAATAAATTACATACATGAATAAATCATTATAATAGTTTTTTCACATCATTAAATACCAAAAACTCTTTTAGGCCTTAAGAAGACCTTATCCAATTAGGCCTTCATTAGTGCATGCTAATATTGGGTCTCCTTGGAACACTTTAAAACTCCATACATGGAAATAAAACTTAATATTCCAATAAAGTATACCCCTAATAATATCATATTAGGTCCATGACACTTTTTATCTCCAACCACCACTTGAAGCACACCATTAGTATTATTTACATTAGGTCTTCACACACATAGAATGGTTTGTCTTGAACAACTAAAGATAATGAAATATTTAGCCACAAAACAATGATAATAAATCATATAAAAATAGCATAAAATACCTCAAAAAATTCATCAAATTATTTATAATTCATCACATAGGGCATAGAGCCTCAAAAACACCTCTGTAACTCACTCACTCAGAAATGTCAATTTTCTTCAAAGACCAATCATGGTGACTCAGACCTCTAACACTTGTATAGACATATTAAATGAATTATTATTCATGTATATTATATTATGATATAATTATGTCATTATAATATATAAATATAATATATTTTAATGGAAAATATTGGTCTTGCAGACCAATCTGATGACCTTATATCTCATTGTCTCATTTGAACTAGATAGGTCAACTTATGAGCAAATTTTTCACTATATACACTAACATAAAAAACTTATAAAAAATTAAAAATTACTAAAATTAATAAAAAAAAATCTCAATATACTTTTTTCATCACTTTCTAATGATAACACATTCCTAATCATCTTCTCACTATTGCTTGGGGTTTTCACTATTTACACCATAGGCTTGTCAGTGACTGGCTAACTTGGATGACCAGTTTATCACATGTGATAACTATAACCAATCCAAAATAAAATAATGAAATAAAATATGATTTTATATCTTAAACCTTCATCAATTCTCAAACTTTGTCCAATACAAATTTTTATAGTTATAATAACTTCAAAAAATAAGCATGTATCTTCTTATTTTCTCTCTCCTCTCTCTAACCACGACCACTTGGAGTATTTTGAATATTTAAATAAAATATAAAAACACTTAACTTATCATTCCAAACCATATTGATAAATTTTTAATCATATCTTCAACATTGGGCCACTATTAGGGTTTTAAGAGGGTTTAAACACACTTCCATTGTTAACATTTGTTGATAAAGCATAACCACTCGATCCAAAAACAAATGCATATAATTTTTATATAAGACCCTTACCCATATATAATTATTATATTATTTTCCCATTAAAATGTTTTATTATCTAATTATCACAATAATAACTTTCTTTGGTTGAGAACCCTTCATTATATGCACTTGAGAGACCTTTAAAAACATTTTCTTGCCTTAACCTTCAAATTATGACCTAAAAATTCATGAATACACCTAGGAATACCTATCATACATCTAAAAAATATCACTTGTGAATAATTTCCTCAGAAACTAAACCTAATTCCGCATTAGCTCATGCTCTCACCACCTTGCTTTCTATACATGAGTCTTCACACCTGACTAGGCCTTGAACTGATCTTCAAACCTCTTTTAAAACTCTCAATACTTCACTCAAATTATCAAAAAATGTAAATAATATTTATGAAACCTTATCTCATTATTTCATCAATCCTCTTCACACACAAGACTAGGCATCCTATGCACATACCTTCTCAACATAATACTAGGCTTAAGCACTTGGTAACTTTTAAAACAAGGACCTTCCATATTGACCTTCACATCACTCATGAAAATATAATAACATATACTAATCATATTTAAACTCTCAAAATCATTTCAAAATTGATCAATATTCTCTTCTCATAGCTACACTCTTAAACTACCTAATGAATACCTATGACTTCATGACCATGCCAATCGACCTTCAACACTTCATATTTTTACAACACACACTCACTAGAGCACCACTAAGACATAAATGATAATAAAAATAATAATTAAATGAAATAAACCTTCTTAGTTACCTTTGACATCAATGCCAACATTAATTCCAAACATCAAAAATAGGATCAATGCTCAATAATCTCACCCTTTGTCAATGATGGAAAAACATACTAAAAATTGATCATTATCATCTCCCCATTCTATTATTTTTCCCACTTTGACATAAATGACAAAGTGTTGTTTATAACTCCTTGGATCACACTCATTACAAACATAATACTCAACACATAAGACTATGATTTTATGAGTCATAATATAAATATTCTCCCCCTATATCCATGCATACCTTCTTGGAATAAATCACATGATCTTGGAGCTAATGAACCACTTGATTATCTCCCCCTAATTACTTGGATTATTTAATAATTACTAGGGGTAGGAATTACATGCAATTCTTATCTTAGGTATTCAAATATTACCATTGGAATTGGTTTTATCAAAATTTATACAATCTAATCCTATGGAGAAACATATTCAAGTCTGATACTTTGTTCACTTACATGATATCTTATAAAATTATTATTTATGGGAATGTGCTTAGTCCTTGAGTACATGACAAGGTTCTTTGAGACACTTATAACACTTGTATTGTCATAATAGATAAGGCTAGGACTATCATACTTCACATTGTAGTCATTTAGGGTCTATCTCATCCATAAGACCTAAGTGAAACATTAATCTACTATAATGTACTCAACCTCACAATTGGATAATGCTACTGATGGTTCCTTCTTACTTATCCATGAAACTAGGCACCCACCTAAGAAGAAATCTCCTCCATTGGTACTCTTACTATCATCTAGACTTCCTACCCATTTTACATCTTCACTTCCTACCCATTTTACATCTTCATAGGCTATCAAACTGAATTCATTGCTCCTTAGATACCATAATCCATACTCCATAGTCCCCTCAAGATACCTGAGTATCCTTTTGATTGATTGTAGATGATTTTCCTTTGTACTTTAAACCTTCCCACAAGACATATTTCTTGCATGATGTTAGGTCTAGAGGTAATGGTGTATATAAATATTTCAATCATTGATGTATATGATGTTTGATTGACCTTTGGAGACTCATCTTCCTTTATAAAATTACACCCTGTGATCATAGGTGTACTGACTACCTTGAAATCTTGCATGTCAAACTTCTTCAACATTTTTCTTGTCTACTTGTCTTGTGAAATGAATATGCATTTTTAAAATTTAGTGATTTGAAACCTAATAAATAATGATAGTTATTATAACATGGACATCTCAAACTCTTTATTCATCACCTATGTAAATTCCTTGTCATGTTCTCATTATTTTCACCAAAGATGATGTTATCTACTTAAACAAAAGCTACCAACTGATGGTCATATTATATCTTTATGTACATATTATTATCTTAAAATCCTCTTTTGAATCCCTGATCTAATAGATACCTATCTAACCTAGAAACCAAGCTATGGGAGCTTGTTTTAGACCATAAACAACCTTTTCTAATCTACAAACATAGTCATTATCCCTTGATAGTGATAACCCCTCAGGTTTCTCTATGTATACCTCTTCCAAATTTCCATTAAAAAAGGCATATTTGACATCCATATAGTATACATTGAATCCTTTGAATCTTGTATATGATATAAATAACCTGATGGCCTCCAATCTTACTATTGGTGCAAATGTCTCCTCAAAGTCTTCCCCTTAAACTTTTGCATATCCCTTGCATACTAATCTTCCTTTTTCCTAGTGACTTATCCATATTCATTCAAATTGTTTCTAAACACCATTTTTTGCCAATGACATTCTTATCAATAAGCCTAGGAACTAGTTCCCAAGTCTCATTATTCTCTATTTGGTATAACTCCTCATTCATATATCTTATCCAAAGTTTGTCTTTTCTTACTTATATAATATTATTAGGTTAAATATTAGATAATATAGAAACATTCTCTTGATTTATATTACTTACAAGTCTTCTCCTTATTTTCATACTTTTATTCTTGTTGCCAATGATTTTACATTCAGGATGATCTCTTTGAATCTATCTTGAGGGGCCTTTTGAGTCATGTCTCTCCTCAACTTCTTCTCCTTCCTCATCAACCTCTGTATTTTTATCTTCATTATTGAAGTCTATATTATCTAAATTATTCTTTAACTATAACTGTGATATCCTTGTCTCATCAATATTCACATTGGTGATTTATACTATCTTGTATAACCTCTTGTTATAACATCTAAATTATCTCTATTATATATTCCTAGCACTTTATATACACCCCTATTATGGTATATAATACTTATTTATCTCTTAAATATGCTATATCCTTTTATTGTATTCACTTCACTTCTAATAAGCCAATTATGCCTATTAGGCCTTATTATTATACAATCCTCTATATCACACACCTATTGGTTGGATACACACACACTTTCACACATGTATAGGTTGAGATCATTGATGAGAATCCTAAGAATATACCTTTAAAGGAATATTTCAAATAATATATACTTATGTTCCTAAATTGTATGGGAGATAATGTTGATGGTTAAAATTGTGCTTTAATTCTAACACCAATAATGGGAAGTTTCAAGATGTGGAACTTACGATTCAAACAACCTCCAGATTTTTAAGAAGTTGGTCTCTTCTTTATATCAAGTGTATACTGGGAAAAGGGATAGGAATTTTGATAGAAACACAAATGCAAGAAAGAAAATATAACTATGGAGATGCACCTGAATGTAATTTGACCTTAATCCTGAGCACAGTGAGACTATATGTAATATTCAATTACATTTAAGAGCAAACAAACCATGATCAATGTAAAAGATGAAAACAATAGAAATAGAGGCTCATAGCCTAGACTGCTTTTGCAGTGACACATAAAGTATCAACAAAGGCACAGGATTCAATCTTCTTATTTGAATTCTCTAGTCACATAAGAGGCATAGAAACACATAGTTACATAAAATTTCCAACTCAAGAAAATAGAACAAAGGCAAATGATATTCCTAATCACAGCTATAGAAAGTCAAACTCTTGACAACACAACTTAGAATACTTTTGCAATGACATAGAAAATATCAACAAAGGCATAGGATTTAATCTTATCATTAATTTTATAGTCACATAAGAGGCACATAAACATGCATAGTTACATAAACCTTCCAAATTAAGAAAATATAATAAAGGCAAATGATATTCCTAATCACAACTCTAGAAAGTCTAAACTCTTAACAAAAATTATCTCAAAAAATTCTCTCTTAGTATCTGATTATTTTCCATTTTGGTGATCTCTGCACCTCTATTTATAGCTTTAGATTCACTCTACATTATCTGTATGTTCCCAATCTAACCAAATTGGAAGTGTCTAATAGAATATATTTCTTAGATTCTGAAATGCTCTATCTTCTAGTAGTTCATTGGCTGAAACAAATTGCAAGATGCTCTCTTTTATTAAACAGAAGAGGGCACTTGGCTAATTCCTTGAAAACCTTATTATTACCTTAGGAGACAATGGAAGATGACACTTGGTGTGTTCTATAACACTTAATGAAGACACGTGGTGCTCTCTGCTTTACCTATACTCTTACTATGTTTTTGCTCAAGAGTGTTCTACCTTTGACACCTATCATAATCCACTTCTTCAAAACTTTAGCAACTTAAATATAAAATAAGACCCATAGTGTTTCTCACCCAAACAACTTTTAAAAGGCATAGGGATAGGTGGTGATTTACTTAACTAGGGATATGTGGTGATCTCCACTACTTCTAGCTACCTTTTGAGAGACCTATGGAGGGTGACACATGCTGGTCTCTACTTTAATCTATTTATATTATAGAAATAATTGGGCCTCATTTCATATTTACATAGACAGTGACACTTGGTAGCTTCTGCTTGCTCCAAAAACAAAACTTGAGACCCACCACAGTCTTTACTATATCAGTGAAGAAAAATGAAGATAATTTAGATCTCAACACATGGTGGCTTCTGTTCTCTTCATCTGGGATACATGGCATCTTTTGTCACTTTTAGAAAATCAAATTGAAACCTTCTGTGATTGCCACTTGGTGCTTTTTTCTTGATCCTAATACTTAGCTTGTTGAAACCTTTTGTGATTGCCATTTGAAATGTGGATGCCAATATGAAATGAAGATACTGACACTTGTTGCATTCCACTAAGTTACCATGAGATACATGGCAATCTCCACTTATAATTTTTTTTAAAGGTTCCTTGGTCAATGACACTTGGCAGCTTCTACTTGACTTTGACACTTAGATAAAAATGAATCAAAGGAAATTAGAGCCCACGCTCTATATCAAAACTTCACCATTTGGAACCAAAGTATGTGGGAACAAAATTTTGTAGTGTGCAACTAAAAATCAGAATGAAATGTAGAGTATTTTTTACTCTACATTTATTGGTGACCCCAAGGACTTTTGAACTTGCTCAAAAAGAAACCACAACTCCCACTAGATCAAAATTTCAAAATTACAGCTTCAGCAAAGCTATTTGATAGGCAGACCATTCATCGTCAGATAACCCCTACTTATTTTGCAATTCATTAAAGGCTAAATCAAGGTTAATAATATCCTTGTGTGAAAAATTCTACAAAATCTAAACTGTAGCCTTTAATTTGAATTTGAGCTAGGAAATAGGAACCAAGATAGCTTCTACTTTAGGAACTGATGAGTCATCCCTTAAATCTTGAAAAAGTATCTGATCATTCTATTTGGCCAATAACAAAGGTTCAATTTCATTAACCATTAGCACCATTTTATCATTAGGAAATGGAGAAGGAAGACCTAATTGTACTAGATCTTCAATATGATGTTTCATTTCATTGATTCCTTCTTTCATGACATCTAGGAGCTCTCTGCAACTGATAGCTATGGAATTGCAACTGAGAACCTCATTCACTCACTTAGCAGTGACCATTCTATTCTCAATTGCTACTACTGATAACGTTGCATCTATTACATCATAAAGCTTTTGCAGCAATGTTTCAGAGTCCATTACTCTCCTAGAAACTATAGCCAGAGTGTTTACAACTGAATTATCCACCTTTTTTCACAATTTTTGTGCATTTAGTAGGAAGGTGAGAGAAGGCCTAAGTTGAATAATCTTTGAGAAGATTCTTTTCCACATGGATTCATAGAGCTCCTTCACTAGACTTAACACTCTAACATTCCTTGTCCTATTGGCCAGCTTCATTGTCAATTGTTCTGCTCTCTATTGCTTTGCTTGAAATTGGGCTTATATAGCTGTGGTATTATTCTATTCACTTAGCAGCTTTTGTTGAAATTGGGTAACTTGTAGTAGGTGTTCCTCACATTTTTCTTTCAATGCTACTTTTACCCACCTTAGGGTCATCACCGCATCCTTTACCTGCGTTAGCCCTACTTTTAAGAAATCATTTTGGGCTTGGACTACCCAAAATGATACTATTTTTGAAGAGAAATAATATCTTACAACTATTTATTTAGATTCTCTATTTCATTGTCTTTTTTATTTATTTTTAAGGTTAAACTATTATAGTTTGCCTTTTCCTTGGCTAAATCAACCTCCATCTTCTGTAGCCTCCTTGATGTCTTCAAGTAGTCTTTAGCAAATGTAGAAGTGGATTCAGTTAGTAGCTCAATTTTGTCTTATGGCCTGAATAGGGACATATCTATGGCCACTGCATTCATCGTGTAGTCCTCCAACTGCATTTGCTCAGTTGGCTTGATTACATTTGGTGACAAATGAGTCACCATCAATTGTTGCTGAATGGGGTCAAATTGTGACCACAGATGGGGTGTAGCCAAGGCTTTATTTTCCTTGATCTTCTTTCTCTCTCTTCAGGCTTCCCTTGCCTTCCTAATAGCATCTAATTGGGTCTGGAAGGTAGAAGGAGAGGCAATGTGCCTGCCTATAAAAGGATGTCCCTGTGGCAAACCATATTAAATATCCAATTATTGGTTATGGAAAATTTGAGGGGAAAGTTTCTTGGGAATAGAGGGGGAAAAATGAGGTAATGTGAAATCTTGAGGTGGCATAGATGGGGCAAAGATAAAAATGGGAATGTTAGAGGTGGCAAGGGATGTCATCTGGCTAGATGGAATCATCATGCCAATAAGAGAAGAAAAATATTAAGGAGAAGGAGGAATAATACTTACTTGAGGAGAAATTATAGTAATCTGTAATTGACATTGTGGGGGGTCTACCTCCTCTTTTGAATCAAACTGAAACTGCACCCTCTTTCACTTCTTGGGTGTCTCTTCTTCTGGTTGTGTTTCTTTTCCTTTCACATCTACTACTGCTATTAGTGATGTTTGTGGAGAATTGGGAATTTCAATAACTGATGTCAATGGGATAGATTTTGGTGATGAAGACACCACACTCTTTTGCTTTTCCATAACACTGAGATATTGCGGCCAAATTGATACAATTATTGTAGCTATAGTTTGCCCTGAGGCCTATGACTCTTGGCTTGATCCTACTCTAGCTTCTATCTCTACACCTTGTGTCAACAAATTGCTTGTGTCAAGGCTAGATATAGGGGATAGATGGCACTCATCCCATAGTTCTTCCCATCTCTCATCTGTGTCTACGTTCCCAAAAGAATGAGTTGTCTGACAAAATTCTTGCCTATATTTCTAATAAGCTTCAATTTTCTTAGCATCCCAATTTTCATTCTTTAATGCCCTTCTTAAGCCAGAAGTCATTTTGAATTTAGAGTCAAATTCCCTCTACTTAACATAGAATGTTTCCCAGGGTCTGTTTTGTGGAAGGGGCAAATCTGTTAATTCAACATAAAATCCAGAAGCATCTTCTCTAAGATTTTTCCTATTTTCCCAAAAAGGGTGGCCTTCATGTGCAATTCTAGTTGTAACCCTATTAGTCCTTATCCAAGAAGCTATGAAACCATTTGGGTGATATACCCATTTTTCTTCTATTAGAAAGAAACCTAGAAGGCTAGCTTTCTAAGCAACACAACTTCAACATCTCTAGTTTCTAGTACCATGTTGTTTGTCATCCATGAGAGGTCATACATTTTTCTCTTCCTCTTCCCAGAGCCATATTCATTGTCAACTATAGATACCTACCTGGTGACCTCTAATAATGCTAACCTAAGAGTCAAAATCTTAGGTAGCAACATTGGTTCCCCATAAAAACCATTGACTCTTATAATTATATGGTGAGATCCAAAATAGAAATCACAAGGAATTAGGCAAATGGCCAAAAGGTTTGAAACACATGAAAATAATTTGTTCATGACTAGTTTGGGGCTGAGGTGGCAAAATGCAGGGGTAACAAATAATTCCCAAAATTCATATGGGTCACTAGTTTTTGACAAAATATGTGTCCATGCAGACACATGAGTGGTCCTTTGGAGATCAAAACTTGGGACATACATATCAAGATGCATATGTTGGGAAAATATATCAGAGTTCTGATACAGCATGAGGTGGAACAAATAATAATAGTACCTAAAAATTCCTTTTGATTTGAAATGGGCCAATTGTTCCACCATGGAGTATGCAATCTACTCAGAAAAATCAAGCCAATACTCTTGAGTTTTGTCAATAGTCTTCAACCTGAAGAGGATAACCATTTATTCTCCATAAACTACCATATCATCTTTCATGTCGAAAAGGAAAGCCATCATAGATAGTGCATCTTGGCTAGCTTGTGCGAATTGGGCTCTTATTGTAGGGAGTGAAGGCATAGTAGTGTCATCATCACCCATTTGCAATACGGATCTCAAGAACCTCAACTGGGTATTGATGTTTGCCCATGTTTTTTACATTTTAGCAATAGTGTGAAATGTAGATATCTTATCATGATACAGGGCTAACATGTCCTTGATAGCCTGTAGTGTGATTTGCATTGTGAATGGACCCTGTTGAATGGTGCTTGAGGGTACATGGAACAAGTCTGCACATAGTTTGATCAAGTCAAGACATGGATGTATAGCTGGAACAATGAATTATGCCAGTTGTGAAGTCCATATCCTCATGGAAAATGTCTCATATGGCCCCACTCTGGCCCTCTGGAGACACCTTTTTTGTGCCCCTTCTCTAAGATTTTTGCTACTTTCTCTTTGAAGGATTGGGTCCATGACTCCATCTGCATAATCTTTTATCTTTACTAGATCACTTGCTTGACTAAATTTAGGGATTATGGTCTGTGGATAGGCCTTTAATGGTTACACGGGAGCTGAAGCATATGACTTGCTCTCAAGAAACTTGTCAAGGGATTCATACATCCCAGCTCCTTGTTGTGAATATTGTGCTCCCTCCATCTCTATATTTATTCTGTGATAACTGGTATGAACTTTCTCAAAATAGAAACACTTTTACTGAAGCAATTTTACTAGGAACTAAAAATGCAAGTAGTAAGATATTTTCTCATAGATGTAGGAATGTTTGAGAACTTGTAAGCTTTAACTCTTGCTAAGAGGTATTTATTGACCTATCAAGTCTCAAAATGGAATTAAACTTAGATAACTATTAGAAAATCTTACTCAATCTTTATGGGACAGTGAGGCAAACACATTATGCAAGTGGCATCACAAGGTACCTTGGGGATTTCTAGAGATTTGGGAGACATTCAATGTATTGAGAAATTTTTAAACTTTTAAAAATTCTCTGAGTTGTCAACTACGCGTTCAAATAACACTTATTTAAAATAAAAGTGGGAAAACAAAAATGGAAAACAAAACAATATAGGAAGGGGAAACTATTTAACTATAATACATTAACCAAGTATATTTGCCTACCTCCCAAATCAAAGGGAAGATTTTTGAAGTGTCCTTTATGATATAGAAACTTATGATGCCAAACAAGTGATTGAATGGTATGAAACTCTGATGACTTGCTCTTCTTGTTTGCCACCTTAATTTTCCTACATTCAAATGAATTAGAGTCAAACATGTCCCCAACATATACATACTCTTCTTATTCTTTAAAGCTTATTGAATGTTGATTCTTTATGCTGTCGTGTCTCATCAAGAAATCAATGTTTGTTGGCTCTCCACCCTGTGTCTTTTGATATACATAATTTTTTAGCTTATCTCCTTCTACCTCATGCTCAGGTTCCATTGCATGATCATTCTCTTTAATGACTTCAAAAATATCATCTTCAAATTTACCAACCTCTTGAAAGGATAAGCTTGATAGTTTACAACAATTTTGCATATTTATTTGAGTCTCAATGCTACCTTCTCCACCTGAAGCCAACTCACAACCTTCTTGAAGAATAGTGTAACCTACCCCAATGACTTCAAACAAGTCATTCAAAACATGATTAGAAATTATCTCTTTTTCATCAGAGATAGAGGCAAAAGCTCATGACTTGTCCTCTGGTTCATCAAAGGGTGTACCTATGGTGATTTCTTCTTCATCTGCACTCATGAAATCTTCTTGACTAGCCATGACCTGAGTATACTCCTCTTTACTTGCTTCCTCTAAAATATATTCCTCTTTGAAAAGGGATGAAGAAGAAGATTGATGGTTATACATATGCAGAAGAGGAGATAATTCTTGAGCTAGAATCGAATGATTATCTTCTTTCCATTTGTCCATCACTTCAACTATATCAGATGTAGCTTGATAGCTCTCTTGGAGGGGTGTAGATGGGGTGTATTCAAATGTAGGATCTTCTACTTGATTTCACCATGAGTAAGAGCAGCCTTGACTTCTTCAAGGTTTTGAGTAAAACTTTTCTCTTCTTCCCTTCTACCCCATGATTCCATTGTTTGTTTCCAACTCATGACCTTGGTCTAGAACTTTTTTCTTGGAAAGAGTTAGCAATTTTATCTTCTTCAAGGTTTTCAACGGGTTCATGATTTTCTTTCTTCCAACATGGAATCTTGTCATCATGCTGAAGGACCTGAGGATTGGTATAAGAGGTATCTTTTGGTGTAGGTTCCTTTCTAAGGTCTGAAAGCTCTATCTCTCTTTCACTAAGCAATCTCATTTTTTCCTCTAATTCATCAATTTGCTTAGCTAGATTTTCTTGAAAGAGTCTTTCTTGGAGCTCATTGGAATCATCAAATAAATGGGGAGTGCATGAAGGTTGCCATGAAAAATAAGAAGATTCTTGAGGAAGGGTGGGAGAGACTTGAAAGGGACTAGCCTCATTTTGTATCTCACACTCTTAGACAAAGTCTTTCTCCTTTTTTCTGCCCCATGATTCCATTGTTTATTCCCAACTCATGACCTTAGGTCTAGAACTTTTGTTTTGGGAAGACGGGGTTTCAAGGTGAAGGGGAAGTGAGGGTTTGGATTCTGATTCCCTTGCTGCCAACATAGATTGCTATTTTTACAGATTTGCCAATTCAATCTGTTTATCAAGATTGGCCTTAAATGCCAAATTTATTATTTCAAAACTTTCCTCAACATGATTGGGGAAAGAACCATAACAGGATCGACTTGGCTCTTGATCAAGGGTTGAGTATGTCTGATATGAAACTTGGGGTAGTGGATATGCAAGTTTATAGACTTGGTAAGGCTGCCTCTTATGAAAACTCAGCTTCTCTTCCAAAGATGCAATTAAGCCACTCACATCCAACATCTCATATGTAAGCCTTTGCCAATTTGCTCTTTCAATGGGAGCCCATTCTCTTTTAACCAGATCTACTGCATTTCTTACTTGATGGATGACATGATTAGGAATTTCTTGGCCACATCCCCTTCAGTTTTCAAGCTCTAATACATGTTTTTTATATCCCAACAATGCTTATTTAAAGGTGGAAATGAGATTAGGTTGAGTATGAGATGTAACATATTGGGAAGATTAGGCATAAGACTGATATAGCTCATGACAAGGCTAAGACTGGTCATATTGGACCTATTAAGGGCAAAATTCATAACCATATGCATCCTTGTTGCTTGATGTGATTCCACAAGCAACCTAATATTGATTAAAAATATATGAAGGGGCATAAGACCCATAGCTCTGAGTAACAAAATTATACATACCAAATAGTGATTTCTTCTTGACTTTGATTCTTTGAGGTAATCAGTGAGGATAGAAGATTTAGATCTTGTTACTGATCCATAACTCTGACTCCTTATAGCTCTCTAGTTCATATAGTCTTGAAAGAAACTTCAAGATGGTATCCCACCAGGCGTGCCAAAAATTGTTGATGGTTAAAATTGTGCTTTGATTCTAACACCAACAATGGGAAGATTCAAGATGTGGGACTTGCAACTTGAAATAACCTCCAGATTTTTAAGAAGCTAGTCTCTTCTTTATATCAAGTGTATATTGGGAAAATGGATAGGAATTTTAACAAAAACACAAATGCAAGAAATAAAATATAACTATGGTGATGGGCCTGAATGTAATTTGACCTTAATCCTAAGCACAGTGAGACTATATGTAAGATTCAATTACATTTAAGAGAAAACAAGGCATGATCAATGTAAAAGATGAAAACAATAGAAATAAAGGCTCACAGCCTAGACTACTTTTGCAATGACACAGAAAGTATCAACAAAGGCACAGGATTCAATCTTCTTATTTTAATTCTGTAGTCACATAAGAGGCACAAAAACATGCATAGTTACATAAACTTTCCAACTCAAGAAAATAGAACAAAGGCAAATGATATTCCTAATCAAATCTATAGAAAGTCTAAAACTCTTGACAACATAGCTTAGACTACTTTTGCAATGACACAAAAAATATCAACAAAGGCACAAGATTCAATCTTCTCATTAATTTTCTAGTCACATAAGAGGCACATAAACATGCACAGTTACATAAACCTTCCAACTTAAGAAAATAGAACAAAGGCAAATGATATTCCTAATCACAGCTCTAGAAAGTCTAAACTCTTGACAATAATTATCTCAAAAAATTCTCTCAGTATCTAATTATTTTCCATTCTGGTGATCTTTGCACCTCTATTTATAGCCTTAGATTCACTCCAAATTGTCTTTATGTTCCTAATCTAATGACCCAACTGAAATCTAACTGAACTAGAAGTGTCTAATAGAAGATATTTCTTAGATTATGAAACACTCTATCTCTTGCTAGTTCATTGGCTGAAATAGATCACAGGATGTTCCCTTCTATTAAACAAAAGAGGACACTTGGCCAATTCCTTAAAAACCTTATTATTACCTTAGGAGACACCGAAGGATGACACTTAGCATGTTCTGCAACACTTACTGAAGACACATGGTGCTCTCCACTTTACCTATACTCTTACTATGTCTCTGCTCAGGAGTGTTCCACCTTTGACACCTATCTTAATCCGCTTCTTCGAAACTTTAACAACTTAAATAGAAAATAAAACCCATATCATTTCTCACCCTAGCAAATTTTAAAAGGCATAGGGATAGGTGGCTATTTTTGCTTGCCTCAATAAAGGACACATGGTAATCTCTGCTTTACTTAACTGGGGATATGTGGCAATCTCTACTACTTTTAGCTACCTTTTAAGAGACCTACAGAAGGTGACATGTGCTGGTCTCTACTTTACTCTATTTATATTATAGAAACAATTGGGCCTCATTTCATATTTACATGAATAGTGACACTTGGCAACTTTTGCTTGCTCCAAAAACAAAACTTGTGACCCACCATAGTCTTCGTTATATCGGTGAAGTAAAATGAAGATAATTCAGATCTCAACACATGGTGGCTTCCACTCTCTTTCACTGGGATACATGGCATCTTCCATCACTTTTAGAAAAGAAAATTGAAACCTTCCATGATTGCCACTTGGTGCTTTCTACCTGATCTTGATACTTAGCTTGTTGAAACCTTCTGTGATTACCATTTGAAATGTGGATGCCGATATGAAATGTGGATGCTGACACTTGTCACGTTCCTCTGAGTTACCATGAGATACATGGTAATCTTTACTTTACATATAAAATTGTAAAAGGTGCCTCAGTCAATGACACTTGGAAACTTCTGCTTGACTTCGACACTTAGACAAAAATGAATCAAAGGAAATTAGAGCTTGTGCTTTGTTTCAAAACTTCACTGTCTAGAACCAAAGTATGCGGGAACAAAATTTTGTAGTGCGCAACTAAAAATTAGAATGAAACATAGAGTATTTTTTACTCTATAGATAATATTTTAAAATGAATAGTTTTTCAGTTCCACATAGTTTCACATAGAGAGTATGGTAATAATTTGGATCTATTCTCCATTTATTATATTAGAGAGAATTTAAAATTATAAAATTTTGAATAATGTATGCATATTATTGATATTTATTTTTTAGTTAGACTATAGATAATTTTAAATTATTTTAAATATTCCCTTTCATCATATCTGGAATCAAACTTTTCTAAGTCTTCATCATCTCTCTTGATAAAACATTTTCTCCAAAGCACTCTAAAGTGTTCTACATTAGTAGGTCTACCTTTCCATAGTTCATAAGGAGTCTTGTTGCCATTATTACTTATCTTCTCTCTATTAAAAATTTAGACAACATTGCTTATTGTCTCTCTCCAATATCCATAATACAATATAGACTCATTTAACACAATTATAGCCATGTCTTAAAATATCATATTCTTTATTTACACTACCCTACTGTGATCTTTTGAGGTGTTCAATCTACTGAGAACTATCTCTTTATTTCATAAAAATCATAAAAGTAATCAAACTCATTAGACCCAAAATCTCCTCCTCTATCAGATCTTACACTCTTGAACTTCCCATTTTTATCATTCTCAACAAGAGTCTCTAATGACTTGAAATTTTGAAGAGCTTTTAACTTTTCTTTTAATAATGATACCCAAGTCATTCTTGTGTAGTCATCTATGAGTAACATGAAGTAACTATCTCCTTGAATGTTTTGAATTCTTTTAGGCCCATATAAATCAATGTGTATTAACTCTAAGGGTCTTTTAGTAGAGTATTCCTTGGACTTGAACCTTATTCTAGTCTACTTACCATGTTGACATGCCTTATAGAGCACATTTTTAGTTTTGGTGATCTTAGGCATGTTATTCATAAACTTCTTAGTGCTTATCTTGACATTATTGTCAAAGTTTAGGTGAAATAACCTTTTTTCCATAGCCAACTTTCATCCCTCTTAATCATAAATCATCTCTCCTTCTTGATCTCATTCAAGACATATAAATTGATCTTAGTCTTCTTAACATTGGCAATTAGCCTTCCTAATTTGGCTCTCCTTATCCCACACCCTCTATCATGAAATGTTAGTGTGTATTATATTACCTACCCAAGTTTCACCCTTGTTGAGGAAGACTGTTCAATCCCTCCCTAAACTTGGACTAACATGGGATTGACCTAAAGGTAGTGGGATACCTATTGTCTAGGCCAAATCTCTAGATTTTATGGGGCTAGCTCCCCTGATTTATCACTTAGATTCTCTCTCTCTCTCAGGAATAATACTATTTGGGATGAAAAGGGTAAATAAATTTCATAAGGAAATTTACACTAAAGTGTGGTGATGCGCCTATAAAATCTTTCGTGCACACAACTTTGGGCTCTTAACACACTAGTGGATAATGCATAGAGTTAAAATAATACCTTAAATGGATTCCAAATAATAATGTTTCACCTAGAGATCAATTTGAATGACTAAAAAAATAGGGGAATGAGAATAAGGTTTGGTTTGAGGCAATTACAATCAAACATCCACTTCAAGCTTGAGCCATCAACACCATGACACACTAGATGACCTACAAAGAAAGGTTGTTAGTACCTAGGTAAAAATTGGACCTAAAAAATGGAATTTTACACCATTGTTACATATCAAAATAATTATTAACACACTAATTATTTATTAATAAGTAGCTACAAGTGTTCTATTCATCAATCCAATAGGTTTTTAAGTACAAAGATTGGTACAGTTTCTTCATACCAGCTTGAGGGATACAATATAAGGCCAAAATCCAATAATATATAGTAAAAATGGGGATATAATATGGGGATAATGGCATGGATGAGAGGCTAATTATTCATTAATGACCATATCTAGCTTTATCCTATAGTTACAACACTTACACAGTCATGTCATACACCCTTTCCATGCATTGGTCTACTATAGTTGAACATGTGTTTTGAATGAGATCCTTGGAGCATTGAGGCCTATTATTAATAAGGTTTGACTCATAAATATTCCATGCACACCAAATTTTTCCCACTTATTTTCATTTCATCAGTTACCAATAGTGAAGGAGGTCTAGTAATAGCCTTCTTCATGAGACATTTAGTGGTGTAACTTCCCCTCATATGCCAATGAGGCTTGATAACTACCTTACTCTCTCTAAATGACATGAATTATGAATTATTTTTCCTTGAATTATTATTTTCCAAGTGAAACATCTCTACATAACTCATTTTAGTTTCCTTCATACACTATTCTTTCAACTTTCTTTGACCAAGTAGGCTAAATAGGCCAATTAGGCCTAATAGCCTCATTCTTTGTATTTTTCAGCTATGGAACCTACAAGGAAACATCAAGAACCTATTTATGGATGAGTTTTATTTCTGAAACAACATGATACATCACACCATAATTCCTTTTGGCAATAAATATCTATAATCTAATCACTTCAGTTGACTAGATCATCTTGCCTATCATTTCTGTAGACTGGAAGTTTAGAAATGACTTGAATAGACCTTTACAAGTGAATCCTTTGATATCTCTTGATTTCATAAGATTAATAAGGTCCCAAACCATCCTCTCTAAGGATTGGAATCATATTTAACTATCTTGTACCCTTATTTATGATCATTTCATTAGAAAAGTATATTTTCTAAGCATTCCATATGGATTATACAAAACTAAAACCCATGAATAGGTTCTCCTCTGAGTTATATTGACATTATAGGTGTTTTTTAGACCATTTTAGGGTGATAGTATGTCAAGATATCAATATTTATAAAATTGGGTCTGCCTAGGATTTTAGAGAGGTTTTGGGTGTCCAGTAATCTTAGAAATGATTCATAGAGTACAAACTCCTAACCCAAAAAATATTACCATGTATTTTAGGTAAATGGACCCATTAAACTTCCTTGAGGAGATTGGATCCCCATGAAAATATTTCATCAATATGGGTACATAGAGAAGTTGACTTGTCTCCTTTTGTAGCTAGTTTGAATAGGCTATAATTATTAACCTTTGTTCATAAAGGTGTACCCCTCATTCCCATTAAATATTCCATGAATTTAAAGTACATATGGGTACATAAAATCTCATAGTATCATTTTATTAGAATCATTTTGAGGTGAAATATATGAGAATAAAAATAGGGTACTTGAACTGGCTATGCACACTTTGTAACTCAAGAAGGTTTTCAAGACCAAAATTGACCTTTTCTAGAATTTTCCTATTTGAAAAATCCTATAAAATTATAATTCACCCTCCTATACCTTCTCATGATGCTATTTTCCTATGAGTCATCTAAATGTACCTCCATGGTGATATAGGCCTTCTTAGCTTAAAGACTAGTTCTAAGCTTGACATGACTCAATTGAGATTCAAGGGATTGAGTGGTTTGTAGATGCTTAAGGGACATAAAAAAAATATTCAAACTCTATTCTTATCTATTTATAACTTCTTACAAGTTCCCTCAATCATAAAAATTCTACTCTACTTACACAATTGTATATGGTTGGGTATAAGGTTTGTATGCAGACAAAATGGTGAAATCATGAGGTCTGGGTTTTAGTGGTTTCTAACTAAACTTGGGTTCTTATTACTCTTCATAACCTATCATAAATATTCACTTAGAGGTTTTCATCCCAAAAATCACAACATAATAAACATCTTCAACTTGGTGTAGGTTGGGTCCATCTTTCCTGTTTCTGAGACTACTTACATTTGAAAGCCTTAATACACACTCATGACTTAGTTATCTATCCCAATTCTTATATAAATTATATAGTATTAATTATCCTCAAAATTGTATGCATAGGTCTATCAATCTTACATTAGGCCTATTTTAGGTCATTTAGGCCTTGTTCTATCTCTATGGGAAAACTAACTTACTAAAAAGACTAAGAATACCTTATAATGTAATCATACCTCTGGTTCTAATTCTCAACTTCCTATTCCTCACAATCATGGCATCGACCTTATTGTTATGACTTCTATCTAATTAGCCATATATATAGACCTTTAAGTCTTTTGGTTTTAGTTCCCAATTATGGTGTTTAGTAGCCTTTTTAAGTAGCTTTATAATTCCTCATGTTCTATCACATGTTCATTATCCTCAAAATTAATAATAAATCCAAATTTTCACTAAATACCCAACCCATACTGACTTCATAATCAAACTATGCCTATAGGTGTCTGATTAGACTTGTATAGACTACTAAGTGGTGTGAACTCAATCTCTAATACTTTTCAAGGATATTTTCTTCTCCATTTCCATACCAAAAGTGCATCTCTTTATCTCATCATATATATAGATACCAATATCTAACCCTTACTCCTTTGTTTTCTCTTGTTCTTCACCCTGTCACTATGAATGACACTTTATGCTAGTTGTAGGTGATGTTTTCAACATAAAGGTTAGGTCATGCTTGTATTTTGAATTTTGATACTCCATCCTTTGCATTAACTTCAAGATCCATTCACCTCAATATTCTCATCAAGGTATTATCACTTTCACTCTCCTTATTATATATCTTATTCTCTTTAGTCTTAGGATTTATGAGATTAGGCCTGTGTATCCTCAAATCCTATGTCTAATTTTATTTTAAGAGGTGATAACCATTGATGTTTTCCCTTCTCATCAGTTTGAACCTTCCCCCTACTTTCATGAAGACTATCTCTTAGCCTAGGTAAGATGAATATGTCAATATGCACAATAGTGTTATATGCATTCATCTTCCTATAATGATTGTTTTAGGGGTCTGAGAGATGAGGCTTATGTGAGAGGAGATTAGTTAGAGCCATTTGATACCTCTCATGACCTTCTCCAACATTCTTTTCTATCTCATTTGGGTGTTCTCTCTATTGACTACACCATTCTTTATATGCCCATGAATGATTCACACATTATGCTCTTTGAAACTCTATTGTAGTAGGCCAAATTCCTATATGTAGGTGATTATTAGATTTCCTAGTAGGGTGTATGACCCATATAAACCTATATTTTATTTATCTTATTGTTTTTAGGGTTAAAAGGGGTTTTATAGGCTTGTCTCTCATGGTTTAGACTTATGAGGGAGGATGGATGGGTGAATGAGACTAACTTTGTGTTGATGTGGAGGGTGTACATGGAAAACAAGTTTGGAATATAGTGTAATGGAAGTTAAACTAAATGAAATGGTAAAGGAAAAAATATAACATATATTGGATCATGAAAACCATTCTAATCTAATCATATAGTCACCTTAAATACCTTAATATATATACCTATGTAAACATAATATTTTACAAGTAGAGAAAGGACATATATAGTCAAAACATGGAACCTAGGAGTCTCCAAATAACCTTAATCTCTACTAAAAACCTTAAATTTTTCAAAGACTGATGGAATGAGCTTTGAAGACAAGAAAAGTGGTTTTTAGGCCTATTGAGGCTACCATGGGGTTGATAGGTATGTTGAAAGGAGTATGATGATGTCATACCATGAATTCAACACATCATTCCATGTTCCTAGATTAATTTAAAAGCTATGAAGGAAACTTTGAACCACATAAAATGGTTATAGATAATGTGTTAGAGGTACAATCACTTAGAGGGGGGTTGGATCAATGAGCCTAGATATTTCTATTTTAATTCCAATCTTTTCAAACTATTAAATAATAAACATATATCAACTTTATCAAGAAAATTTAACAAGATAACTCATTCATTCAATGCATACAAAAGATCAAACACATAACACATAGTTCTTATAAGAAACCCTCATGGGGAATATAACCCACTCTCAAGCCTATAACACATGGACTACTATCTTATAAGAAATTACAAATAAGAAATTGGTCAACTCCTTTAGACCATAAAACTATGGTCAAATCCTCCTAACCATAGGTCTTTAGTGAAACATCTATTTTACAAAGAGAAACTTCCCCTCAAGAATATCAAGTCCATTAGGCCCTCATTTGAATTGAATACCTCCACCTTAGAACTAATTTCTTTAAACTCTTTCAAAAACTCTCTCTCTATAACTCATACAAGCCTCTCACATTAGCATGACATAATATCTCTCCTTTTTCACTCAAACTATCCTCATATACACACTAAAAAATATTAACATATCCTCAATATATAAGATCACTATTTGGACATTAGAAATATGATCTATAGGTCATAAACATAGTCTTCAATCTTCTCTACTCATTAACTCATCAACTAGGCACTCTACCTCTCTTTCAATCCACAATTCTCACATACATCTTGCACTCATATCTCTCACAAGTACATAAACCAACACATTTGGTTTCACCATTTATAGATCAATAATTAATTAACAATATCACAATATTTATTTTCAGCCACAACACATGCCTTCACCTATAAGCACAACATATTTTCAAATAGGCCTAAGTCATTTTTAGGTCCTATGGAGACCAATTCATCTCTTTGACACTTATCCAAGAAAAATAAGAAAATAGGAACACTTAAAAAATGCATTAAACCATTCCCAATGATCTATAGGTCCTCCTTCATTTCCCACAACCATCACAATGCCTTTTTGCTTAAGCACAATTTACTCAAATAACATTATGTGCATGCAGTTACCATGAATGAATACAAAGTCAAAATTTAAACCTTTGTTCATAATATATACAATTATTGAACCTTAAGAATTCATAAAAAATTTCCTCATGGAGTATAAAACATTATCCAATAGACAATTCATTACTAAACATTCAAAAAATAGTATAACAAGCTCAATTACCCTTCTTGGGTTACTTGAAAAACATAGTCAAAAACATAGTCAACTTTGGAGCTCAATATATTTATCTATGAATATAATCATACCTTTAAATTAATATTTATAGATGTGTCTTTTAGTCATTTAATAATTAACTTTTTACACCATGGTCAAATTCTACATATATCAAAATTTATAGCTCAAAAACCAGACAATGGTCTTTCCTTTTATACATTCAAATATTTGAATTTAAACAATCACAGTTAAACTGCGAACACCATGCCATCATCTCAAGTCCTAATTTATTATATAAAACACCCAAAATAAAAATTATTTTATGAATATCAAACTTTAACACATATTTTGCCAATGCCAAATGTTAAACCTTGAACATGTTGACCTCATCTCATGCACTCTTGCAATATGGACTCAACGCACATCATCGATCTTTATAAATTAGTCAGGTCTTTATCTTATATAACTCACCATTTGATCTTGATAAAAACCCCCATGATCATGAAACTTGGAACAATCACATTCCTTCTAAGCACTTATACTATTAAACATCATGCACTTCTTACCATCTTTCTCAACATGCACTGTTAGATCAAAACTGTACGATCACCTACACACCATTAGATCTTAGAAGAAACTCAATCTTTATCTCTATTGATCAGTGAAAAAATTGACTTATTTAACTTGTTGTGCACCATATATATTAATTTTATGTTCCCATACAAGACATTATATCTCCATTTGGTCTTGATATTTAACATTGTGTAAAAATGACTATGGGGACCATTACTATCTATTTAGAAGGCCAACTTTACACCTCCATATCTTTTGCTTCTCTCAAGTGCATGTTCTAAAATTTGGACCATACAATCTACTCATATATTATAATCCAACCATATTTAAATACTATATTATAACCCTCACACATGGGAGATATAATGATATTAAAATTCTCACTCATATTTTTTTACCAGAGAGCTAACTATGTCAAAAACTTGTCTGGGAGGCCAATTTTGAACACGTATATTTTTCATCGCACTTCATCTCCTAACATAAAAGTTAGTGAAAATAAACTAGAAAAAAATGAATAAACATATATGATAACTGTATCTTTAAATGTCCACATGTGTAAGATATTCCACCATCAAAATGCCTACTTGACTCTTCTTGCCACATTACAAATTTGGCTAAGTATGGAAAAACATGTAAAATGCTTGAGAACCCAACTTTGTACTTGCATATATTTTTTTGCACTTAATATATAGACTTGAATTTTTTTTCATATAAACTAGGGACTAATATGAATGAAACCATATGACCAATTCCCTTTGACTCATCCACATGTGGCAATGTTGTCATCAAAAAACTACCTACTCAGATTTTTTGCTACTAAACCCAAAAGGTCTAGATGAGAACAATCATGAACTATGTGAATTACACTTATGAAAAAAAAACTATCCAAATCATATAAAACCTCTTATAGGATCCATTTCACATGCTCAAGTCACCATACTCATCTTGACCATCTCTAACCATGCTAAAACTAAAGATCAACCAAGCTAACTTCAAGCACAATAGGACAAGCACATTGCACACATTGTCATTATCACTTAGGATATCAAATCACTTCATCCACTCACTATGACACCTCCATGACATCATCATGACATCATTTAAAACTCTCTAACAATATCCCCCTTTGTCATTGATGTCAAAAAACATCATTTAACTCACCTTCTCTCTTCTCTCTCTTCAAGCACTCTCACAATAGGAACTTTCTCCCCCTTTGACTTAATGACAAAGTGGGAACTAACTAATCCTAAAGACCTATAAATAATAACAATAGGAAAGGAAAATATTATAAAAATGATATAAACTCCCCTTTAATTTGATCCTACCTCTTCTTGCCTTAACATCTTCTTGCTCCATGCCAACACTCTCTTTAATCAAGCACTACAGTCAAAGAATAAATAACACACAAAAAATACTAAAATATAAATAAAAATATCAATAAACATCTAATAGGACTCTCCCCAATATTTATGATCAATTACACCAACTAGACATCTTCAGATCTCCACACACCATGAAGAAGCAATACATAGGCTCACTAGCCTTTTCTCTCAAGCTACCTTAGGAAAAACCAATTGAAATTCATGTCACTTACCAAATAAGACATATTTTCTTAACAAACCTGATAACTCTCCTTGAAACACTCATTCCTTGATCTTTTGTAAAAACTAAACAAAAAAATCAAATCTTCATACTAGGCCTGTCTAGACTCCTTATAGTCCTACCTAGATCTTTCAGAGCCCACAAATTTTAGTAGACACACTATCAAGACCAAAAACTTCATATATATATCACTCTCATATTCCACTTCTAGTAAAATAATTTTTAACACCTAGCCTAACCTCTGCAACATACTTCTTTCACAAACCAACTTGTTGATTACACTTCCAACTTGACAAAAACTTGAATAAATTGAGAACCACAAAACTTCAAATTTCTATGAGTCTTGATTTGATAACCCATTTGGCCCATTCAACTTATTAATAATCCTTAGACCTCAACTCACAAATCAAACCACTTTTCTAATAGATCTCAAAACCCTAGAATCTCAACACAAATAGGGTCAACATACCTCTTTTTGGTCAACATTCACCTCTACAACATTTTTACGCTTAGATACACCCATTAGATACTTTTGGACCAATATTTTAGCATCTGCATCTTTGAAAACCCACATAAACTATAAGACATTTTAGGACCAACATACTCTTAAGCACAAAATAGGAAACTTGAGAGCAAACAAAAATCTCTGATTTGAATTTAACATACCTTCAAATCATAAAACCACCTAGAGCATGCTAAAATAAGGTCAAAAAACCTTTATATACAAAAATATCATATTTACAAATCAAAAATCTTTTCTTTTCCACTTGAAAAACTTTAATCTGACCCTATAGACTAAACATATATAGATATGACATCACTCTAACATCACCACAACATATCCACCACCTCGACATACCTTCTCCAACTAAAAACACTCATCTATATCCTTATAGGACCATCTAAAGAACACCACAACAACACTTTATTCTCCATGGAAAGGATCCTATTAAGAAGCATCAATAAAGACATCCTTTGCATCAAAATGTTCTAAAACAAAGTAAAGCTAGGAGGGGCCCACATATTCCTAGTAACCACTATAATCCTCTTGTATATATAATAATTATTGATTGTGTTCTTATTCTTCTTAGTATAAACTATGACCACTAGTTCCTTTTATAAATCACTATTTTTATCTTCTAAGATTAGGTGGACAATACATGGAGACAACATAAATTCATGACATACCTTTTCATCTGAATAATCTAACTTATAGTTAGGAACCTCATCACTAGGCACTGAAAATTGATGTTGTTTGTATGATACATGCTTATCAATGGCAAGATGTTCACTTGGATTAATACACATCTTAGAACTAGCCTCAACCAGTTGTTTGGTATTTTCTTTGAGCTTGGTCTCTTTATTCACAACATGAGAAGAAAATGAGAGCCCTTGCCATTGTTCAACTTTTGAATCATTATCCACCATATGAAACAAATTACCTGGACCTATAGACTCATCATGACTCACCCTTGGTTTCCATGATCTTAATTTCCTTTTTACTTACACTCTTGGAGCATGATTAAACTTATTTTGACTTAATGTCCTTTGCTTATAGAATCTAGTAATATGACCTCTTTGTTCATAGTTGTAGCAAACCATACTCCTTGATGGAAACTTATCTTGTCTTACCTTGTTCAAAAAATGTTTTGAAAAGCATCCCACATCATGATATTTCAATCAATCAACCTTGATCATACCTCTTGACTATTTACCCCTATCATAGCTACAATTAAATTCTTTTCCAGTAGGTCTCTTGAATTATCTAGCCATACGACCAAATTGATTACATGTCTAATGATAACCATTGAAACTTTCATACCTCATGGCATTTTACTATGTGATCTGATTTGTTTTCATTCTACCAACACCTTCATTCCTTATCTAATGATTTGTCTTCAAAAGCTAACACACCTTGCTCTCATTGACATTCATGTCAAATTTAGAAGTAACTTTGGGCTACTCATTAACACCTAATCTAGATCTATCATTAGCTAAATTTTGACTCTTTATAAGATCATCCAAATTATTAGAAATTTTATCAATCTTGAAAAATGATTTAACTTTGTTTTTAAACTTCTCTAACTCATCTTTCAAAAACACAATCTTAGAATAATACTTTGAGTACTCATATTCTTTATCTTTTAGGCTTGTAAATATAATTTCCAATTTAAAACTAATATTATTGGCCATATCTTCATTCTCTTTTGTGTCTTCATCCATTCTTTCCTAAAACACATTGAATTTCTCCTCAAAGTCTTTGAGTTTGTATTTCATCATCTTATTGATCTTCTTTTCAATCTCTAGTTCTTCAAGAGAATTTGCCAATGAGTCTCATAGTCCATATCATCTTCATCATTATCTTAATAACTCCAAGTAGACTCCTTTTGATATGAAAAACTACTTTCCTTAGCTATGAATAGGTTTCATCTTCAACAAGACCATCATATTCATGATCATACTCTAAGTCACTAACTTCACTCTCATCTAATGAGCTATAATCTTATTTAGTGTAGAGACTCTTCTTTTCCTTGAAGTACTTCTTATTTTTGTCAAACCTTTTGAATCCCTTTTTTATTTTATCAAACTTGAATGATCTCTTGCAATCATCATGACCTTGATCATGTTCTTCATCATCATCATCCATATTATACTTATGAGGGCACTTATTAGAAAAATGTCCTACCTCTCCACAATTGAGGCATTTTAGGGGTAGTTTACCTTTATACTTTCTTATACCTATTTTTTATTTCCTTTAAATCAAAGCAATTAGTTCATCCTCATCTATATCAGAAATGTCATCCTCCTTAGGTTTTTTATCTTAAAACTTATGTTTTGTATTCATTTTAGTCTTGAATGTTTCCTCCTTCTTTGGTGGTATATCATCATTCTTCCTCATCTCATAAGTAGTAAAGGTTCCATGCAATTGATCCATCTTCAACTAAGTAAGGTCTTGACTTTCTTATATATTTGATACTTGTGGATCAAACTTGAGGGATAAAAACCTTATTGACTTTTGAACTATACTAGACTCTTAAAGGTTTTCTCCAAGACCTATAATGATGTTCATAATCTCATCAACTCTTTGTAGAAAGGATGCCATTGAATATTCTTCTTTCATTTTGAGACTTTCAAATTGCCTTATGTGAGTTTGCAACTTAGCAGTCTTCACCTTTGAATCTCTTTCATAAATTCTCTACATTTTATCCCATATCTCTTTAACATATTTAAAATATATTAATTTTGTATATTTAATCTATAAAATACCATAAGTGATAGCATTCATTGCCTTGGAATTATTATCAAACAACTTCTTGTCTATAGCACTAGATGGAGGAGTAGTAAGAACAACATAACCATCAAAAATATATTTCCATATATCAAACCCTAGGGACATAATATATGTCCTCATCCTAGCACTCCAAAATTCATAATTAGATCCATTGAACATTGGTGCTTACTTAGTAAATAAACCTTCTTGATGACTACCCATATTGTACCTTGGATCACCTTCAAGTTCAAGCCCTTACCAAATAACATGATCTAATACTAATTTTTATAGGTACAATAACTAAGGGGGTGATGAATCAATGAACCTAGATATTTATATTTCAATTCCAATCCTTTCAAACTATTAAACAATTAGCATATATCAACTTGATCAAGAAACATTAGTAAGAGAGCTCATTCATTCAATGAATACACAAGATCAGACACATAACACATAGTTCCTATGGAAAACCCTCATGGGGAACAAAAACCACTCTCAAGCCTATAAAACATGGACCAATATCCTATAAAAAAAATTACAAATAAGAGACTGGTCAACTACTTTATAACAAAAAACCTTGATGAAGTCCTCCTAACCATAGGCCTTTAGTGAAACACCTATTTCACAAGGAGAAACTATGCCTAAATAAGATCAAGTCATTTATACACTTATTTGAAGTGAACATCTCTACCTTATAACTATTATATTCAACACCTGATGATGGATCACTATTTATCTAACCCTTACACAAAATCTCTCTATCTTATACAGGCCTCTCACATAGGCATGTCATTATCTCTCTCCTTATTTTCTCAAACTATCCTCATATGCACACTCAAACCTTTTCATATATCCTCAAAATGTAAGAAAACTAATTGGACATCATAAATATGACCTATAGGTCATACAAATAGTCCTTAATCTGTACTACTCATCAACTGGGTAGTCTACCTCCCCTTCATTTCATAATTATAACATACACATTGCACTCATCTCAATCACAAGTATAGAAACCAACACATTTGGTTTCAAAATTTATAGATAAATCATGTATTAAAAATATCAAAATACTTATTTTAGCCACAACACATGACTTCACCCTTAAGTCATCTAACATAGGTCACACTTAAGCACAACATACTTTCAAATAGGCCTAAGTCACTTTTAGGTCTTATCGAGACCCATTGAACTATTTAACACTTCTTCAAGAAAAATAAGAACATAAAAAAACTTTAAAAATTCATGTAACCATTCCTAATTATCTATAGGTCCTCCTTAAGTGTCAACAACTATCACAATACCCTTCTACTTAAGCATAATTTGCTCAAACAACATTCTCTACACACAATCATCATGAATGAATACATAGTCAACTTATAAACATTTGTTCATATTAAATATAATTGTTCAAACTTTTATAATGGAAAAAAAATCTAATTCATCATTAAACATCTAAATAACATCATAACAATCTCAATTACCCTTCTTGGGTTACTTGCAAAACATAGTTGAACACACAGTTAACTTTGGAGTTTAATATATTTATATGTACATACAATAAAACATTTAAATTCATATTTATAGATGTGACTTAGAGACATACAAATTAATTTTTTACACCATGGTCAAATTATTCATAGATCATAAGTTTATGGCACAAAAACTAGACACTGGTCTTTCCTTTTTTAAATTCAAATATTTGAATTCAAACAATCATAGCTAAACCTCAAACACCCTACCATCATCTTGATTCGTCAATAATAAAATAAAACATTCACTTTAAATATTATTATATGAATATTGACCTTTAACACATAGTGTACCAATGTCAATGTTAAAATTTGAACATGTTGACCTCATCTCATGCACTCTTCCAATATTGACTCAATGTGCACTACTAATCTTTGTAGATCAGTCAGGTCTTTATCTTATAGTGCTCACCATTTTATCTTTCTAAAAATACACTTGATAATTTCACTTATCACCCTTTCATTATTTCTTATCACTTATACTATTAAACATAGTGCACTTCTTACCATCTCGGTCAACATGCACCATTAGATCAAAACTATATGATCACATGCACACCATTGGATCTGAGAAGAAGCTCAATATTTATCTACGTTAACCAATGAAAACTTTAACCTATTTAAACTACTATGAAACATATATATTCAATATATGATCAATTCCAAGCCATTATAACTCCATTTGGTCCTGATCTTTAACATTGTGTAAAAATGACAAAGTATAGGGACTATTGTTATCTATTTGGAAGGCCAACTTTTCACCTCCATATATTTTAATTCACTCAAGAACATGTTATGAAATTTGGACCATATGATCTCCTCACATAGGATAATCCAACCATGTTTTAAAATTTTCCTATAACTCTCACATGTGTGAGATATAATGATATTAAAATGCTCACTCAAAATTTTCTACCATAGAGCCAACTATGTCAAAAACTTGTCTAGGAGGCCAACTTTAAACATGCATATCTTTTGTCATGCTTCATTTCCTAACTTAAAAGTTAGAAAAAATTAACTCAAAAAAAAAAATAACAAACCCATACAATCACCTTCTCTTGAAACATGTACACATGTAATATATTCTAACCTTAAAATACCTACTTGGCTCTTCTTGCCACATTACAAATTTTGCTAAGTATGGGAAAACACTGTAAAATACATGAGAGCCTAATTTACACTTGAATACATTTTATCACAATTTATTGATATAATTGAGATAATTCACATAAAAAATAATATCTAATGTGATCAAAACCATATGACCAATTCCCTTTGATTCATCCACATGTGGCAATGGTGATGTCAGCAAATGGCCTGCTTAGATTTTTTGCTACTGGACCTAAAAGATCTACATGAGAACAATGATGAACTGGGTGAATTCCAATTATGAAAAAAATATCTCCAAAGCATATAAAAATTATTATAATTCACCTTTCACATTCTCAAGGATCAACCAAGCCAACCTCAAGCACACTAGGATAAGCACATTGCACACTTTGTCATTGTCACTTAGGCTATGAAAACACTTAATCCACTCACTAGGACACCTCTATGACATCACCATGACATCATTTAAAATGTTCCAATATATTTATCTTTAGATATGTATATAATATACTTCCTTAAGGACACTTATAGATGACATAAGGCCATTATGGATACTAACCTCGAGCCACGAGATATGAGGAATCTTGGAACACTCTTCTAGTCCTTCAACACTCTATTGAATAATCAAACCTTTATAAATATTTTAGGATATGATATATTTGATTTTTTATGGTCACATGAGGTCACATGTGTGATTCAAACATAAAAAATGTTAGGAGAGGATCCTTCAAGACCTGAGGAAACATGTTCTTGTTTGACTAGACAAGCCACAAAATCATGAAAACCATTATGTTTAATTTTGCCTATGTAGAAGAGAATAGTGATTATATCACTAAAATTATTACAATTTGTTAATAGATCTTAGAGGACTTAATTTAAAACTAATTCCCATTAATGGAAGGTCAAGATTCCCCCTTACTCTGCCCAAGAGACTAGCTCATGATCTTTTCTCTCATTCCCATACTATGAATAAATTTTAAGGGTTGTCTGAGCTTTCAAATAAGGTAGATGAAGTGAAGAACTAGTTTTGAGTCTATTTGTCATCCTTTCACCATGAAAATTTTCTAAGACATCAGATATGAGTCACCTTACAATCCTCTAATTCTATTTGTACATTTGAGTCTATATAGATTTATATAAGTGCAAAAAACCTCTAAACATATTTATATTTCCATCATTCTCTCCATGTTTAAAGGTGAAAACAAGAATTTTAGGTCTAAATGAGAGGGATCACAAGTTGGCACACTTTTACAAATTGGAAATACATAGGTTGAATTTGAAAATTCATAATTTAGCACATGTGGCCCATTTGACAAGTAAAAAGGTGTGAATGGGTCTCAAAATGGGATTTTAGTGCCATGAAACACATAGGGGTGGAAATGTGACATGAATAAGACCTCTTCAATACCCCTTTCAATTCAATTTATCAATACATTTCCCCTTCCTAAGGTTTTTCAAAGCAAATATGATTATATGAATTGGTTTGAGGGGTGTTTGATGGTTTAGGAGGGGTGATGGACTAAGGATTTGAACACACCATTGATCTTCATGTTATGGTCTTAAAAAATGTTCAAACATATTTACTATACCTCCAAGACACCTTAAACTCCTCAAATAGACTAAAACCACTCATTTGTACTTTTATGACCTTTTTATAGTTATTTCTCTCATTCCAAGATCACTATAACACCTAAAACATAACCAAAAGACTTAATACACTTATGACACAAAGAATCAAGCATAAAATTATGGCACATCATGACACTTCCCATCAGGGCTCAAAGACTCTCAAAATAGGACCAACAATGGCATGATCTTAAAATATATTATTATGAATAGGATATAATGGTTGTCACTAAAAAAATTCATGTTAGGGGTTGACATTTGGTATGTGAGACCAAAATATCAATATTTTTGGTGACTCTGATGGGTGACCAGCCTATTGGTCAAGAGAACCTAGTCATTCCTCATTAATTAAGGAATAAATGATGATTCAAACAAGATAATATGACTTAAGGACCACTTGGACTTCAAAACTAATTTCCACCAAGAACACTTCTTAGACTTTCAATAATAAGAAGACATGCAAATACAATCAAGGGAAACAAACCTAAAAAGTAAGGACAACAAAGCAAGAAGCTAAAATAACAAAAAAAAAACTATCTACAACTTATGCTAATCAATTATTAGAACAAAATAACAAAATACTAAAACAACTAACTTGAATTTGACTTCCTTCTCCCATGATCAAATGGAAATGTCCTCTGATAACTGTGGCACCATGAGGTGTGGTTGCCATATTTTAATTTGAGTTTAACCAAGTATTGTTCAATGGATGAAGATTCCCACTTGTTTTTGGGGGTATGTGTATGCTCATGGATTCTTATGGAATTAGATGTAATTCCTTGATCTATCTCTATGTAATGAGCTGATTGGGTGAGTCAAGAACCCAATCATACTCATTTGAAATTTTCCTCCTTTACATGAGTAGTTCTAATTATACCTCAATCATGGGTTACACCTAATTATACCCATTAAACTCAATGTTTTCAGCTTCCAAAGTATCATTGAAAATATCCTTATTAGGATCTTCATGATGTAGAGATAAAGTGTCTAAACTCAATCAAAAGTCTTATAAACCATCCTAAAACCACATTTCATCATGGCCAATGGAAAAAACATGAGGTTCACTTCTATTTCTGCCATATACTTGTACATATCTTGATATAATACAACTTGTTCATCTTCATATTCAATGGATAAAGGTAGCTCTTCAACCCTCTAAAGTTCCAATTAATTTTCCCTTGTTACCTCTAGAGTTGTATTTCCTCCTTCACTTGGAACATCAACCTTTTGTCCTACTCCACTATCTAAGTTTGCCACATTGAGTTGTTCCACTTCATTCAAAAGTTCATAATATAAGTGTTTTCAAGGGACATCAAACTAGTTTTAAGTATTTTTAGTATCAACAATAACCTGACAAAGGTTGTCTTCTTGATTGTCTCATAGGGAATGAGTGGCTTGTATCTCATCTTCATTAGTTCTAACATTTTAGCATTGTGGCTACCCCACACCATCTATTTTTTTTGCATGCTGAATTTCTGATATATAGGGATGAATAGGAGTTATAAGCATGATTTCCTATTTACATGTGCTCAATGTGCCTTCTTAAAAATGTTCTTGAAACCTTGATACAATTTCCACATAGTAAAGTTATTAAAGGACCACCCCTTCACTAGTTAGTCTTGATAGATTATCTATCATGTTTGGATGCTCATATTTATGATCCTAATTCACTTGGATCCTCTTCAAGAGAGAAGAGGGTTGGTAGGTAATACATTTCATTATATTTCTTGATGGAGTTTGAGGTATTCTTCCAACTTATGACCTTAGGAGTGCATTGATTTAATACTGCATCCTTGTTCTTGAAATATTTAGTTGTCTTATTAGATTTAGATATAGTTTGGTGTTCATGAGTGGTTGTAGCATGAAAGGATGATGGAACACTTAGAGAGAATAAGACACCTCTTGAAATATATTTCACACCTTTCCTTCCTTCTTGACTCTCCCATTCAAGGGTAGGAATGACATAGTTTGGCTATTTGGCCCATAAAGGTTTCCAAGATGGGGTTATTGTAGGCTCTTGAGAAGGCATAAGATCTTGAAGTAGGGCTTGAAAAAATTTATATTGCTTTAGAGTATAATGTTGAAGGCAATCTACATTTGAAATGGTTGGGGTATATGGATAGATATGAAACTTAGAGAGTGATCTAGATTTGATTTGAACCCCTACACCATACTCAAGTATGTAGAATATATATGATAATTCACTAGACAAGCACCCCCAAATCTTATCCATAAAATCACTATCTAAACATAGGGAAAAATTAGACAATAGGTCTATAACAATAAATTCTTGCACTGTTGAAACCTTTGGGTAGGCATAAAGGGTGATTTTAATATTTTTTACAATTCCAAATGTCCTCATAGGAGATTCATTCCAATCCAATTCAAGGTTAACGGTAGGCTTATAAACTAAATTAAAATTATCTACCATTAACTTAGGAATAATTGAAATGATATCCTTGTCATCAAATAAGCAGTTGTGAACTAGGTGGTCTCCAATTACCATAGAGGTGAGAAAAGGAGATGAATTTCTTGCCCTGGGAGATTGTTCTTGGTTTAAAGTAGTAGTTTATTGATGGATAAATGATTATAAGTTAATCTCCTTCTAATTCCTTGGAAATTAATACAAATTGTCTCTCTCCTCACTTATCTACTTAATATCTAAGTGCATATGATCATTATTTGGTGCAACTAGATTATAACTAACAAGAGGCTGGTAGCATGATTGGTTATGAGGATAAGATGGCTACAGTGGAGGTGGAGGAGGTTCATAATAAGGTTGATAGTCTTGGTATTAAAGAGGCCCATTTTAAGGTTGATAAGGGTTAGTATAGTTCTTATATGGGATACAGTAGGGTTGAGAGGGAGGTGAATGATATAAGCCTACCTTATAGGCTACCATGACTCATCATATGACATATGTATCACAACATAAACATAAAAAATAACCTCCTTACCTTTGCATCAGCGATGTTATGATATCTTTGAGCTTGAAACTAATTGAAAATCCTTTCCAAATATGTTTATGTCTGTTCAATATGATTGCAAGGCTATAAGTGAATGTCCTTTGCTTACAGATGTCCTCTAAGGTTGTCAAAACATGCTTTAAGGCACTTGAAATCTAGTCCTATCAAGCATGTTAGAACTATTAGCTACATATACTTCACCCTTATTTAGGAAGAATGTTCAAACCCTTCCCAAACCTAGACTAACATGGGATTGACCTAAAGGTTGTTGGTTACCTATTGTATAGACCAAACCTCTAGATATTATGGGCCCAGATCCCCTGATTTATCACTTGGATTCTCTCTATAAGGACTAATCCTATTGGGATGAAAAGGGTAAATAAATAACAAAATTAAATCTACACTAAAGTGTGGTGATGCACATATAAAATAATTCATTCACTCAATTTTGGACTCTTAACACACTAGTCAATAATGCATAGAGTTAACACATTACCTTCAATGTCTTACAAATAATAATGTTTCACCTATATATTAGTATCAATGAATGAAATAAGATGGGAATGATAATAATTTATAGATCAAGGAACTTACAATCAGACATCCACTTCAAGCATGAGCCATCAATACCATGACACACTAGATGGCCTATAAGGAAAGCTTGCTAGTACTTAGGTAAAACTTGGACCTAAAAAAGGGAATGTTACACCACTATTTCATATCAAAACAAGTCTAAACACACTAAGTATTGATTAATAAGAAATTTCAAGTGTTCTTTTCATCAATGTAATAGGTATGCAAGTATTAATCAATCTAATAGGTGTGCAAGTACAAAGCTTGATAGAGTTTCCTCATACCAGCCTAAGGGATATAATACCAGGCTTAAACCCCTCAATATATAGTATAAATGGGTAGAGAATAAGTGGATAATTATTTAGAGGAGAGGATAATGAGTCATTATTGATCATAGTTAACTTCATCATATAGTTAAAATAGTTACATAATCATGACATACACCTTTTCCATGCGTTGGTATACTATAGTTGAACATGTGTTTTGAATGACCACATTAGAGAATTGAGGCCTATTATTAGTAAGTTTTGACTCATCAATATTCCATTCACACCACCTTTTTCCCACTTATTCTCCTTTCATCATTTACCAATGTTGAAGGAGGTCTAGTAATAGCCTTCTCCATGAAGCATTTAATGGTGTAACTCCCCTTCATATGTCAATGAGGCTTGATAACTACCTTAATCTCTAAATTACATGAAGTTTTTATTATTTATCCTTGATTGATCAATTACCAGGTGAAACATCTCTGCATTAACTCACTGTAGTTGCCTTTATATGCCATTTTTTCAACTTTCATTGACCAAGGAGGCCAATTATCCCTAATAGACTAATTGTTTATATTTGAAATCCATGAAAACTAAAAGAAACCATCAATAAATTATGTATGGATTCATTTTATGTCTAAAAAAACATTATACATCACACCATAATCCCTTTTTGGTAAGAAATATTTTTAATCTGATCAATTTAGTTGACTAGGTCATCTTGCCTATCATTTTTCAGATTGGTAATTTGGAGATGAGTTATAGAGACCTCTCTAGGTGAATTATTTGACATATAATTATCATATAATATTAATAAGGTCCTAAAACATATTCTCCAACGATTGGAATCATCCTAAACTATCCCATACCCTTCTTTATGCTCATTTCCTTATAAAAGTATAGTTTTTATAGCTTTTTGTATATGTTCCATAAAAATAAAACCATATAGAAGGTTATATTGAAATTACATGTGTTTTTATACCATTTTATGGTGATAGGATGCCAAGATATCAATATTTATAGAATTGGGTCTGCTAGGGGTTTAGAGAGGTTTTGGGTGTCCAGTACTCTTAGCAATAATTTTATAAAGTATGGACCCCTAAAAAAAACTCCCACCATGGATTTTATTTACATGTAACCCTTTAAATTCCTTTAGGAACTTATATCCCCATGTAAATAGGTCATTAATGTGGGTACATAGAGAAGTTGACTTGTCTCATTATGTAGGCAGTTTGAATAAGTTAGCATTCTTAACCTTTATTCATAAAGGTGTGCCCCTTAGTCACAATAAACATTACATTAATTTAAGGTACATATTAATACATAAAATATCTTATAATCATTTTCTCATAATCCTTTTAGGTGAAAGATATGATCATCCAAATAGGGTATTCAAACTAGTCTTGCACACTATATGACTTGAGGAGGTTTTCATGACCAAAATTGACATTTTATAGAATTTTAATATTTTAAAAATCCTTTTTAGGTTATAATTAACCCTATTATACCTTATAATTCTTCTATTTTCCTAAAAGTGATCTAAATGTACCTTCATGGTGGTATAGGCCCTCTCAACTTCAAGACTGGCTCTAAGCTTGACAGGCCTCAATTGAGGTTCAAGGGCTCTAGTGTCATATAGATTATTGAGGTAAATTGAATAATATTGAAACTCTCTTCTAATTTTTTTCCAACTTCCTAAAATTTTCCTCATTCATAAAAATTTTACAAAGTTTACACAGTCTTACATGGCTGGTTATAGGGTTTGTATGTAGGTAGAATGGGGAAACCTTGAGGTCTAGATTTTAGTGTTTTATATATCAATTAGGTTTAATATTTATATTTATAACCTATTATAGATATTAATTTATATATTTCCATCCAAAAAATCACTTCACAAAAAACATATTCAACTTGATGTAGGTTGTGCAAGTTGGGTTAGGACAATTAGGTCTAACTGGGTCTTAAAAGTCCATCTTTCCTTATTACGAGACTATTTCCATTTAAAAGACTTGCTACACATTTATAACTTACTTATTTATATATATCCATTATTATAAAAATCATATAGTATGCATCATCCTAAAACTTGTATACATAGGTCTGTTAGAATTACATTATGCCTAGTTTAGGCTATTTAGGCCTTGTTCTATCTCTAGGGGAAAACTAGCTTATTGAAAATATTAACAATCCTTTTTAAGGTAATCATACCTCCAATTCTAATTCTCACCTTCCTATCCTCAAAATCCTATAACTAACCTTATTGTCATGATTTATATCTAAGTAGGCATATATATGAACCTTCAAGTGTCTTGGCTATAGGTCCTATTTGTGGTGTTTAGTAGCCTTATTAAGTAGCTTTATAATTAATCATACTCTCAAAAATTCATGAACCTCAGCATCAAAATAAATTCTAAATTTTCACTAAAGACCCAACATTAGACTAACTTCATAATCAAACTTGATTTATAGGTGTCTGATTAGACTTGTACAGACTACTAAGTGGTGTGAACTCATTCTCTAAGACTTTTCAAGGACCTTGTCTACTACATTTACATACCAAAAGTGCATTTCTTCATATCATCAGATATATATAGACCAATATCTAACCCTTAGTATTCTTATTTCTCTTTTTATTCACCCTATCACTATGAATGACACTTTATGCTAGTTGTAGGTGATGTTTTCAACATGAAGGTTTGGTCATGTTTTTATTTTTAGTTCTGAGACTCCATCCATTGAATTAACTTCAAGATCCATTCACCTCAAGATTCTCATCAAGGTATCAAGGATCTCACTCTCCTTTTTTTATATATTATTCTCTTTAGGATTAGGGTTATGATATTAGGCATGTGCATCCTCAAATATTGTGTCTGATGTTCTTTTTATCCTGGAAGAAGTGATGATCATTTAGGTTTTCCATTGTCTTCACTTTGAACCTTTCACCTACTTCCATGAACACTATTTCTTAGCCTAGGAAATATGAAGATGTCAATATGCACAACACTATTATATGCATTCATCTTCTTGTAATGACTATTACAAGGCTTTAAGAGATGAGTATTATGTGAGAAGAGAGTGGTTAGAGCCATCTGAAACCTCTCATGACCTTCTCTTACATTCTCTTCTATCTCTTTGGGGTGCTCATAATCTTGACTACACCATTAATTATATGCCCATGCATTATTCACACACAATGCTCTTTGAAAATCTATTATAGTATGCCAAATGACTATCTATAATTGATTATTATCTTTCCTAATAGAGTGTAATATAAACCTATATTTTATTGGCATTTTTGTTATTAAGGGTTACAAGAGGTCTTATAGGCATGTCTTTCATGGTTCATAATTTGGAGGGAGGATGGATGGGTGAATGAGACTATACATGGGGTGATGTGGAGGGTGGACATGGAAAAAAAGTTTGTATTAGTGTAATGGAAGTGAAACTACATGAAATGGTATATGACAAAAGATGACATGTAATGGAGCATGATAACCATTCTAAGCCAATCCTATAGGAACCTTAAATACCTTAAGACATATGACTATGTAAACATATCATTTTGGAGTTAGAATAAGGACATATACATTCAAAACATGGAACTTAAGAGTCTCCAAAAAACCATAATATCTTCTAAAAACCTTAACTTTTGTTAAGACTAATGGAGTGAGCTTTGGAGACAAGATAAGTGGTTTCTAGGCATCTTGAGGCTATCACGGGGTTGAGAGGTCTATATAAGGTATTATGATGATGGCATACCATGAGGATTATGATGATGGAAAACCATGAATTCAACACATCATTCCATGTTCTTAGCTTCATTTGAAAGTTATTAAGGCAACTTTGAACCACATATAATGTTGATAGACAGTGAACCTCATATATGTATACAAGCTCATTCCTTTATGACACTTGGAGATGACAAGAGACCATTGTTTACAAAAAATTTGATCCAATTTATATGATTAATATTAGAACACTCTTACAGTTCTTCAACATTATCAATTTCTTCTAATGAGAATCTTCAACACTCTGTTTAATACTCAAACCTTCTTGCATATTATAGACTATGCTAGCTTTGATTTTTTTTGGTCTCATGAGATTAAACATGTGATTAAAACATAATAAATGTTATGGGATGATCCTTTAATACTTTATGAAACATGATCACTCATGTGTTTGACCAGATAAGCCATAAATTCATGAAAACCATTCTATTTCATTTTGCCTATGTAGAAGAGGATAGTGATTGGAACACTCAACTTCTTAGAATTTGTTCATATAGATTAAAGTACTAAAACTAAAACTAATTCCCATTAATATAAGGTCAAGGGGCCCATTTACTCTTCCCAAGAGACTAACTCATGATATTCTCTCTCATGTTCATACTATGCATAAACCTAAACGGTTGTTTGAGCTTACAAACAAGGTATATGAAGTGAGGAACTATTTTTGAGTCTATTTGGAATCCTTTCACCATTAATTTTTTTTATAAATCATATATGATCCTTCCTATAATCCTATGACTCCCTTTATATGTGTGAGTTTGTATAGATCTATACAAGTTCAAAAAATCTCTAAAAATCTCTATCTTTCCACCATTTTCTCCATGTTTCAAGATGAGAACCACCATTTTAGGTCTAAATGAGAGGTAACACGAGTTAACACACCTTTTAAAATATGTAATATATAAGGAGCAGTGGAAAATTCACAATTTGGCACATGGGGCTCATTTTACTTGTGGAAAGGTGTGAATGGGTCTTAAAATGGGATTTTAGTTCCATGAAACACATATGGGTGGCATTTTGAGATGAATAAAACCTATTAAAGACCCCTTCTAATTCAATTTATCAAAACATTTCCCCTTCCTAAGGTTTTACAAAGTAAATAGGCTTATATGAAGTGTTGTGAGGGGTGTTTCATGGTTTAGGAGGGGTGATGGACAAAGGACTTGAACACACTATTGATATTTATGTTATGGCCCCAAACAATGTTTGAACATCTTTAATAAACATCTAAGACACCTTAAACTCCTCAAACATGGATAAAACCCCTCATTTATACTTTTAATACCTTTTTATAGTCATCTCTCTCACTCCAAGATCACTATGACACCTAACACATCACCAAAAAACTCAAGACAATTATGACATAAGGATTCAAGCATAAAACTATGACACATCATGATATTTCCCATCAGGGTTTGAATACTCTCAAAATAAGACCAACAAGGGCATGATCTTATAAGATATCTTTATGAATAGGCTATAATGGTTGTTACTCAAATGTTTTTAATGTTAGGGGTTGACATTTCTCCTTTGAAGCCAAAATGTCAACATGTACTTGATTAAACATTTGAGTTACAATATTAAGGTTATGTTTCAAACATTCCACATACAACACATTTTGCGTCTTGGTCTTCCCATTATCCAAACTCAAGATATCCTTGCCAACTCTATTGGTAGTTATGTTGTCTCCAAACCTTACTATTCCTACATCATTCTTCTTCAATGAGATGAAGTTATTTTTGTCTCCTATCATATGGCTTGAGAAACCACTATCTATATACCATTTCATACCTTCATCTTGAATATGAAAGGAAGCTTGAGCTAGCATATAATCTGATTTAGTTTTTCATTCTTCCTTAAAAAATAGTCCATATTGACACTTGGGATTAATATGATCATTCCTAACCTACTTTGGCTTCCATACCAATGTTTGTCCCTTATCATGAACTCTAGGAGATTGATATATCTTTTTAAATATTGAGGGCCTTCTAGCTCTATTAGAGCATAATCTTGCAATGTGTCCCATATTATGACAACTATAGCAAACAACATTTCTACACTAACCTCTTGACTAATCACTCCTTTTACCATGGTCCCATTATATATTATTCCTTATTGCATTGGGTTTCATAATTGGTCTTTTCATGTTTGTACTCATGACTTATTCTAACTTTTCACACTCTTTCTCAAACTTGTTCATTTGTCTATAAGCTACTCATGCTTAACCTTCAAAGAATCAAGATCTGTCTTCAACTAGTCGTACTCAACTTACTTTTATCTAAACCTTGTATTGACATCTTATAATTGATTCATGTTATCCTTTATATTATTCATTTGATTATTAAAATCATCAAAGGCACCTATGATCTTAGCTTTAGGTTATACTTAAACTTCTTCTTCATTATCATAGTAGACTTATTCATCATACATGTTGTCTTCTTATTTTTGATCACTACATATCTTGTGCTTATTAGGATCACCTTTAAGATATTATAATTGTTTAAAAGTACCAATATATGATACCAATTATTGGAATAAAAATAACTTATAGGTGTAAAATTAGTGTCTTCAAAAAAATCATTCAATTCCATGTATTCATTCATGAACCATTCATGCAAACATGAAGCATATGCAACCATACAAGATCATAAAACACATTACACATGTGGTAAAAAATCAATGGGAAGAAATAACAATAATATATATAAATTTTATATACTCCTATAATAAAAAAATTATAATTTAGTGAAACACCATCTCCACATGGAGTACCAACCCCAACTAGTTAAGCACCAACTTAGATAGGCTTTAACAAGTACTAACTTGTGAGGAAGAAAAAACCCCTAGATTACTCATCAACAAATTAGACACATAAAACATTTGATAATATTTATAACATAACTTTTCACACACAACATATGAATATCACCTTCTTTTTCTCTTCTCACTCTTCTATCCTTCTCAAACTACCTTCTAGGCTTCTTCACTCAACCAAGTCTCTTCAAGATAGATTAGGCCATATGACCTTGATATTTAGATACATTACCCTTATTATATCATCATGATATTTTATATACACCCATATTATGGTCTAAAATACCTCATTCATCTATTCAATATGTTATATCCTTTGCTTGCATACACTATACTTCTAATAAGCCAATTACACCAATTAGGCCTTATTATACAAGCCTCTAGATCACACACCTTTTAGTCAACCACACACACTTGAACACATGTATTAAAATTAAAATATGTCTTATAATATGATTTATACATGAATCAATCATTAAAATAGGTTTTTCACATCATAAAAGACCAAAACCTCTTTTAGGCCTTAAGGAGACGTAGTCCAATTAGGCCTTCATTAGTGCATGTTACCCTTTGATCTCCTTGGAACACTTTAAAACTACATAAATGATAGTAAAAATTCATATTAAACTAAAATATAACCATAATAATCTCATATTATCTTCATGACACTTTTTATCACCAACCACCACTCGAAGCACACCATTATTACTATTTACATTAGGCCTTCACACACATAGAAAGGTCTATCTTTAACAATTAATGATAAAAAAATATTTATACATACAACCATGGTAGTAAATCATATACATATAACCTCCAATACCTTTAAAAAATTATGAATTGAATTAGATTTCATCACACAGGGCATAGAGCGTTGCAACACACTCATTCAAAACCATTAATTTTCTTCAAAGACCTTTCATGGTGACTCAGATCTCCAACACCTGTATAGACATCTTCAATAACTTATTATGCAATTAAATTATCTTATGATATATATTATCTATCCATATCATATTTCTCAAGTTTTATTCATATCTGGACTAACATTGTAATTATTTAAGGTGTGGGACACCTAAACTTAGACCAGGCATCTAGATTTTGGTGAGGCTAGCTCCTCTAATGTATCACATTGAAATGATTGATAAACTATTGATTATTGGGAATAAAATGGGGATAAGGAAACTAAAATTTAAATTATATTTTAATGTTAGTGATACACTTTTATTGTTGGTTCATCCACTCTATTTGAGTTCCAAAAACACTAATAAGATAAACAAAGATTGAATCTACAACTCTAAATGGCTCCTATGCATCAGTATTTCATGTATAGGTTTTATAATTTGATAAAATCCTAAAGGAAATGATTTAATAGACATGATTCAAGGCACTAACCAACCAATTATATCCACTATTATCTCACCAAAAGACATCAAACACTAAGCATGACCTACATAGTCTAACAAACTAGTAATTAGGTGAGAATCAGGGCTTGACAAGGGACAAATATCTACCACATATACAAATCAAATAATATAAACACACTATACTAGCACAATGAAATCTGAAATAGTTTTTTATTTATCTAAAAAGGTTATAAAAATTAATCTTGGTAGAGTCTAGTCATACTAAGAGATGGATGGATTCTCTAAAATAGATTCAAAGCCTACAATATATAGAAAAACCATAAAAATAACCAAGAGATTGGCATATAAAGGAGAAAAGGAGGTAAAATCCACTTCATGTAAAGTAAAACTCAGTTATAATATGCATTTTTTAGACTTGTCTTTATCTTCTAAAACTTTGCATCAAGCTCCTTTTGGCATTAGAATATAGATGGTGGGCCCATTTTGGACTTGACAAGAGCCTTCCTTGCATGATGCTACACCAACTTGGATGCCTTAAATCAAGTTTGAGGTTGAGTTTTAAGTATTTTAAATCCTTTATTTTTATGATAACAAGGATAAACTCGTGATTTGGTCAATTAGTCAACTGAAGTGATGATGGAAGTTCAAGGCTAGTTTGCTTCACTAAGCTCATCCTTTCAAGAAATGGGAATTTGAAGGCTGAAGTAGATGATATATCCACATTAAGGGAAGATATGAAATGTGATAATTTCATGTAGACTCATTTGATATCCATCTCAACACCAAATTTAAACTTGATTATTTGACCAAATAGGCCTATGTGCACTTAGACTCCATAGAACCTACAACAAACCATGAAAGCTCTTGGAGTCTTTAAATCAGTAAGAGATGGTAATTTCCAAATTTGGACATCTTAGACACCACTATTGGATACCTACAAAACTCACACAAGGGTTAGAAACAACTATGATCCTACATTTTACTCTTGGTGCCTTCATCTTGCTCATGCTTATGGGCTTGTCCAACATCTTAGGAGCAATTTTCACCATGTTTGTCCTCATGAGGAATTCCTATACCTAAAAAACATCACAGTATCTTCAAAAATATCCCAAAAAATTATTATAAGTCATCTTCAGGCTTCTTATTTCATGAATTTCCTTGCTAATACTTCATTTTGGCTTTTACGCTCATTTCTAAGAAATTAGTATAGGTGATGATGTTAGAAAAAATCATGGAAAGGAGCTACCTAGAGTGTAAAATGATGTTTGAGAGGTTTCATGTCCATTGTCATTTGGAGGCAGTATAACAATTCTTGTGTAAATCAATCTCTTAGAAGGGATTTAAACCTATAACTTCTTATCGATGGTTAATAACTTTCAACTAGTATTAGCCTCTCTCTCCTCCACTGATCTCACATGTATTCAACCCTCTTTTGACCCTTAAGAGAATTCATCCCCATGTAGCTTCTCCTAGTTATTATGAGCACAAGAATGTGCTAGTTTCTTAGCAAATAGGCCATCTAGATAGGGATTTAGTCTTAGTGATTGTTCATGGATCTTAGGGCCTCAATTGGAAAACCAATTAGACTATAATCAAGTTGACTTATTTCCTTACCTCATTCTGAGAGAATTTTAGCCCATTATTTGTCATATGGGAGAACTAAGGAGGTTTCCAAACCTTTTCTTGGTTTTTAAAAGGAGGTCAAGAAGGGGGATTTTGATCAATATTAGAATTTTTCATGCATCTTCTACTTATAATATTATTTAAGAGTTCTAAGACACATTTGAAAATATTCTCCAATAGCTATTTTTCCCTCATCCAGTGAATATACCTTCTTTTAGAGTTAAAACCTATAAAAATGAATGATTTTTTACTATTATGTACAATACCTATATAGACCAAAAACATGATAAGAATCCTAAGAGAGTCTTAAACACATTTCAATAGGTTCTAGGGTCAGTTATGGGCATTTGGATGCATTATCTTGGAAATATCTCACCTTGATTTCCTAGAAGGGTTTATCTAGGGTTATAAAGCTTCTCAAATTCGTAAGGTTTGTTCATAAAGATAGGAAAATGGATTGACCCCATTCCAACTCTGATGAACTCTTATAAGACCCCTCAAACTACCTTGACCATCTCAACTCCCCATGCATCTTCTGGTGTATGGTATGAACATGTGAGGTTATCACTTTGTAGGCATTCTTTCACTTGAGAAGGGTAATTAGAGGTTTTTCATTCTTAATAATTTTATTTCAATTCTAAGGAGGCTCTAAAACCTTTGAAATAACCTCTACCATGTTTTTACATGATTATCCAATGACTATTAACCTTCAATTTGTATTTAGACCCCTTGAACAAGGTATGTAGGGTTGAAACCTTCTAAGCTTCATTGATATTTTGACCTCATTCTTAGTAGCAAGGTGTTGTATATCTTTTATATTCAATAATACATCTTGATGATGTTATTATCATCATCCTCTACATCTTGTAGTGCTTCTAAAATATGTATTTCATCACTATTTTATCCTAAGGATGGTCCTACTATGTTGAAGCTTCAATGAGGGTTTTAAGGATATGTTTGTGTAAATAGGGGCCTATAGATATATTTACATGCATAAATTCTTTATAAAATTCATCTTAATGTTCCTTTACAACTTTAAACATGCATTCAAACCTATCCATCTCACACACTTCCCTGATTATAGGTTTAGAAACATGACTAACTATAGGTCATATTTATGAGTATGACTGTAGGTCTCTATAGTGGGTTGTAGGGGTATATTAAGATAGAATAACATTTATTTAGACCTCTTGAAAACTCAACTATCCTTTGATGACTTCATATCACTTAATCACTGAATAAACCTCTTTAAACCTAGAAATGGTTCTTGATTCAACATATACATATTTAAGGCTATCATTTTAGCACTGTTGGTGCCTTCACAGGTTGTTTGTAGTTTTCCTTTATATTCCTTGAAACATTTTATGAATTATGGTCTTATTATTTTAGCCTTGATGAACCTTTTTTTTTTTCTTGAATATGCCAAATGTATCACCATGCTTTCTCAAAACCTTGAGAACCTTTGCATGGCACTATCTTTCAGTGACATAGCCCACTCATTAACTATAGGTGCAAATTTGAGATCTGATATTTAGAAAAATTATCTTATATATCATATCAATACATTTGAAAAAAATTTAGTCCTTTTATTAACATTCATTCATCTGAACACAATCATCTCCTCATGACCTCATTAGGCTTCACATTTGGTTCTTGACTGTAGCAAGTTGACTGTGTCCCTGGATGGCCTATGAATAGAGCTAAGGATACTTGGAGCATGAAAAAAGTGATAACAATTTTAACCTTCCTCATTTTTCCAAATAATATCATGAAAAACCTTATACCTTGAAAAAATATATTGAAACCAACTTGAAGTATGTTGATCTACTTAATAGTGTTTTAAAATTTGATCTTTTATTTCTATGGTTTAGCTCATTAGTGGCCTAAAGGGTTTTTAGATGGTTTATATTATCCCTATACATGTATTTTGAAACCTTGATTAAGGTTGTATGCTAATTGATAGTGTAATAGGTTTGATCACCTATAGGTCTCATTGATCCTTAAAGAACCCTCTTCATTGTCATCATACAGGCCTATAGGGTTCTATATTGGTGTATTATGATTTTTTTTAATGATTCTCCTCGTTGACATGTTCATGGTAGCCTTCATATCCTTAATATCTTATGATATTGATCTTATTGATCTATATAGGCCTTGGATAAATATTCATTCACTTTGATTATTGCCACTATATGACCAAAACTTGATTATTTCAAAACCTGATGTAAAACTTATTATGTGACTGTACATGATAATTTATTAGCCTATACCTACTTGATCATGCCACTGATGGTGTATCCTATCAAAATCAACTCATTTATGATGGTAACATGGAATGTAATTGGGTAAGAGGGGTGAGTGAAGTGAAATGATGATGAAAGGAGGATGGGACAACACATGAAATAGTGAAAAAAAATTGGTTGGTAGTGGTATGGGGATGAAAGAGATGGAGGTGGGAAGGAGGGTTAGGGAGCATGATAAGACCAAAGGTGAAGAGTCAGATGAAATCATGAACTCATGACCAAGACACCATATCAAACTTGATATCATTGGAGGAGAGGAAGAGAGAAAAATTCAAACCTAGTACTTTGTAGAAAACCTTAAAATATGCTAATCTATCCCTTTTGAAAGCTTAGAAGTACCAAGACAGGCCAATAAATGGATATTATAGAAAATTTATTTGTGAAACCTGATTTAAAACATGAAAAATATGATGGAAACCTTTGCAAACATGAATTTATTAAAATTTTATCCTACCTCCTTCCATGATTGTACAACTTTTCCTTAAAAAGATGTCAATTTATAGATTTGACTGGCTATGTTTGTGATCTCTGTTTGAGCATGAAATACATGAATAATATATGGAAGAAATGGAAAGGTATCTTAAGTCCCCAAGATTTTTTAATGGCTTGAATTTTATTGAAACTCTGCCTACGTGAGGAGAAATTGAGAAAAAATAGTTACCTTGCTGGTTGTAAGGCTATAAAAATTAGCCTATCTTCAACTAGATGGTTCATGAGCATGAATAATAAAATTTAATAACCAATTGATCTATCAATAATCCCTCTAATTTTATTTTCTACACCCAAAAATTGATGCCTGTAATCTCCTCTAGTAGACTATACAAATAGAAAACTTGCAAGTAGGTCAATATATGCAAACTGGACAAGTGCATGGAGGGGAATGGTTTTTAGCCTGTAGGTCCTCAAAACATAATTAAATTCCTAATGGAGATGTGTGATGACATTATATTAATATTACCTACTTTTGATGTATGTAATCCATATGCAATCCATACTTTTGCTTATAAAATGAAGGAAATAAGGTCTTTTTTGCCTTATAAAAGAAAACTAAGCTTATCACCACCAAAGTTATGCATGATATGGATTTAAACGAGTATTTAACATGAATAAATCATGAAATAAAACATTTACACACTTTCTAATCTTTAAATTGGCATGTGGGAACCTGAAAACATCATGAAATAAAACATTTACACACTTTTGAATCTTTAAATTGGCACGTGGGAACCCTTTTTGGACCCTTTTAGGCCTTAAAACACATTGAAATCACTTTCAATTTGAAACTTTAGGATAAGGATAAATTCATATTTTATTATATAATTAAATGTAAATTATAATAATTTAATTACTTTTTAACCACAATTTTGATATTTGAAGATGGAAATTTGACTTTTTAGGCAAAATTACTCAATTTTAGAATGGTTTGAATGGGATAAGTAGTACTGGGAAAAATTTTGAGCTATAGGGGTTGGTATTTTCCCTTGATAGGCCAAATTACTAGCATTTATAGTGACTCACAGGGGTTGACCAGCCTACTGGTCCAAATAACTCACCATATTCCATTGGCAAACAAACTTTTTTGGCCTTTGAGACACATTTTTTGATTGACACAACAAGACTGAAGGGAAACACAACTAAACTATAAATTAGAGAAAACTAACCTAAGGAAAATAGGAAACTAATGAAAGGGAAGTAGATTACTACTTGTGATACTCACTTGTTGGATAAATAAAACCTATAATAGCTAACTTAAATTAATATGATTTCCTTTTGGATAAAATGGAAAGTTATTTGATGCATTATGGAACCTTGACATGTATTTTCCATCTCTTGATATATCTCTTCTACATCTAAGAGAAATTAGATGCTCATATCTTATTGATGATGTAGTTGGGATTCCAACCTCTAGTCTTAGGTACATTTATTGAAGATATGAATCCAAAACCCAATCATCATGTTCCTAGATCCATGTACTTTGAAAGAACATATTCAATTCTTCTTTTATGAATTATTGATCATGATTATATAGACCAGCTTGTTATATCTCCTTTGTCATATCTACAAGGCTACCTCTAAGTTATATGGATTTGATTTTGTGACTTCTTGAGGCCATTTGTGTTCATACTCAACTTCTAAAATTAGACAAGTATCTGAATATGATGAGAGAGGTTGATAACCATGCTTGAGATATTAAAACATCTTATCTCCTAAGGGAACAACTACCTCTTGTTTGATGATAAACCTTTTCTCAACCTATACTGAGCCACATTCAAGTAAAGAATAACCTAAATGAAATATGTCAAAAAAATCTAAGTAATTATTCTCATAGATTTGAAGCACAATTAGAACTTCTTCATTATGATCATAAGGCTACAAATTATCTTCAACTTCTTATGTTGATTGGTACTTACTTTTTATCACTTCTACAAGCTCTTTTTATTTTTGATGGATGGAAACCATTGTTGGATTAATGAGTTGATGGATAACACCTTCAAGTTTAACAATTGGAGTATCTACCTCTTGAATTTCATCATCTACTCTCATTTTATCTTCAATCATAGCAACAACTTCTTTGACTTCATCCATTTCTTCTTTGAAACTGAGTGTGCCAATGATGATGTCCTCCTTATGTTCATGAAAAAATCTTTCATCTTCATCTACATCAGCTACAACTTCTTTTGCTTCAAAAAGGATATGCTCCTTCTCTAGGATAAGTACAATAGATCTATGAAAGTATTCAATAAGATGATAAAGATCCAATGGTTGTGCCATAGATACCTAATTTTTCTCTTATTCTTGAGGCTATTAAACTTGAAAAATTATCACCTCCTCTCTCTACTACACTATTTTTGAATTCCTTTACATGAAGGAAAGTATTTTGGATTCTAAGGAGGAAAGGGTGAAGTTTGATCCTCTGGTATTGAATGTATTACAGCCTGAGGCATGATTGGGAAGTTTTTTGTTGAGGTAGACTTAGAATCCAAGGATATTAATATGGTGCAGCAAAAGGTATTAACCTTTGATATTGAGATTAGTTATATAATAACTCTTATTTTTAGGTTGATATCTCTTTATCAATCATTTGGTTTACCCTCTTCATTTCCCCTATCTCATCATGAAAATTTAGATAGTTTTAGAAAGGTGGTTGATCTTGGAATGGGTAAGGCTTAAATGGATAATGAGGATCAAATTGGGTATGATAAAAGGGAGAAGAATGACGAAATTCTTCCTTGTAGGTTGCCATATCCTATAATATTAAGAATATAACTCAAATTATGAACAATAATGTACCTTTTACCTTGAGATAAAGTCCACATGAGTACTATAAACTAGTTCTAAAGATTATATGCTATAATCTTCAACTCCAATAGCTAAATTCATGTCCCACCAGGTGTGATAGAACTATTAGCTATCTAGATATCACCTAATAGATATCATATTTCTCAAATTTGACTCATATCTAGACTAACATTAGAATTATTTGAAGTGTGGGACACCTGAACTCAGACTAAACTTCTAGATTTTAGTGAGGCTAGCTCCTTTGATGTATCACTTTGAAATACTTGCTAAACTTATAATTATTGGGATGAAAAGGGGGAGAAGTAAATTGAAAGGGAAATCCTATTTTATTATTGGTGATACACCTGTATTTCTAGTTCACACACTCTATTTGAGCTCTTAAAACACTGATATGATAAGCTAAGACTGAATCTACAACTACAAATGACTCTTGTGCATTAGTATTTCATGTAGAGATTTTATTAGTTAATAAAATCCTAAGAGAAATGATGGAATAGACCTGATTCAAGGCACTAAATTGCCACTTATATACACTATTAGTTCAACTAAAAGATATCAAACACTAAACATGACTTGCATAATCTAACAAACAAGTAACTAGGTGAGAATCAGAGCTTTATAAGGGAGAAAGCTCTATGACATATGTAAATAAACTAACATAAACACATTATACTAGTATAATTAAATCTGAAATAGTCTTATTATTTATCTAAAAAGGTTACAAAACTTAATCTTGGTAGAGTATGGTCATACCAAGAGAGGGATGGATTCTCTAAAATGGATTCAAAGCCTATAATATATAGAAAAAGCCTACAAATAGCTAATAAATTGGTCTACAAAGGAGAAGAGGAGGTTAAAACCACTTCATTTCAATACCAACTCAATTATAATAGTCATTCAAAATCTTTTATACTTGTCTTCATCTTCTAAAACTTTGCATGAAGCCCCTTTTGGCATTAGAATAAGGATGGTGGGCTCATCTTAGACTTGTCAGGAGCCTTCATTTCACAATTATATGAAAACTTGGATGCCTTAAATCAATCTTGAAATTGAGTTATAAGTATTTTAAATCCTTTATTTCCATGATAACCAATGATAAATACATGATTAGATTAATTAGTCAACTGAAGTGATGATTGGAAGTTCAAGGCTAGTTTGCTTCACTAAGCTCCTTGCATGAAATGGGACTTTTAAGTATGGATTGGATGATATATCCACATGAAGGGAAGATATGCAACGTGATAAATTCATTTATACTCATTTCATATCCATCTCTATTCCAAATTCAAATTTGATTATTTGAACAAATAGGCCTATCTATGCACTTGGACTCCATGAAACTTGCAACAAACCATGAAACCTCTTAGAGTATTCAAATAAGAAAGAGATGGTAATTTAGTCATTTATACATCTTTTAAATCACCATTAGATACCTAAGAAACTCACATAAGGGTTAGAAATAACCATGATCCTACATTTTGCTCTTGGTGGCTTCATCTTGCTCATGTTTGTGGGCTTGTCCAATATCCTGGGAGCAATTTTCACCATGATTGTCTACATGAGGAATTATTATTCCTAAGAAACATCATAGTATCTTTGAATATATCCCAAAAAATCTCTACAAGTTATCTTCAAGATTCTTATTTCATGAATTTCCCTGCTACTACTTCATTGTGTCTTCTAGGCTCATTTTTAGGAAATCCATATAGGTGATGATGTCATAAAAAAGTATGAAAAGGAGATACCTAGAGTGTAAAATGATGTTAAAAAGGTTTTATGGTCATTTGAGGTCATTTGGAGGCATTATAAGAAGTCTTGTGCAAATTGATCTCTTAAAAGGCCTTTAGACTTGCAACTTCTTATCGATGGTTCATAAGGTTCAACCAATATTAGCCTCTCTCCTCCACTAATTGCAAGTGTATTCAGACCTCTTTTCACCTCTAATAGCATTCATCCCCATGTAACTTCTCTTGTTTTTTTTTAGCAAGAGAAGATGCTAATTTCTTATAAAATAGGCCATCTGGATAGGGTTGTAGTCTTAGTGATTTTTCATGGCTCACAGGGCGTCAATTGGAAAACCAATTAGAGTGGAAGCAAGATGAATTATCCCATTACCTAATTATAAGAGAATTTTGGCCCATTTTTTGTCATATTGGAGAACTAAGGAGGTTTCCAAACACCTTTTCTTAGTTTACAAAAGGAGGTCAAAAGGGGGGGTTTTGATCAATATTGGCATTTTCTTTGCATCTTTTAGTTGAAAACTTCTCTGACAATTCTAAGACACCTCTAAAGACATTCTCCAATAGTTATTTTCCCCTCATCTAGTGGTTTTACCTTTTTTGGAGTTAAAAACTTCAAAAATGAGTGATTTTTTACTATTCTATAGAGTACTTGTATGGACTAACAACATGTTGAGAATCCTAAGAGAGTCTTAAACATGTTTTAACAGGTTATAAGGTCAATTTTTAGAATTTTGATGAATTATCTTGAGAATCTCTCACATCAAGCTCCTAGAAGGGTTTAACTAGGGTTTTAAAGCTTCTCACATTCATAAGGTTTATTCATAGAGTTTGGAACATGGATTGACCCCATTCCAACTTTGATGAACTCTTAGAAGATCAATCTAACTTTCTTAACTACTTTAACTCCCCATGCATCTTCTAGTGTATGATATGAGAATGTGAGGTTATCTCTTCATAGGCATTCTGGGGCTCAATAAGGGTAATTGGAGCTTTTTGGTCTTTAAAAATTTTATTTTAGGCCTAAGGAGGCTCTAAAACTTCTACAATAGCATCTACCATGTTTATACATGATTATATAGTGACCATTAACCTTTAGTTTGTCTTTAGAGCCCTTGACCAAGGTATGTAGGGTTTAAACCTTCTAGGCTTCATTGATATTTTGACCTCATTCTTACTATCAAGGTTATGTAGATCTTTATTATTCATTGAGTCTTATTTTTTATGTTATTTGATGAGGCTATGATATGCCCAATAAATGTATAATAAATGACCTCATCTTACTCTCTCTTTTTATTAAGTTTGATTGCATTTGGTAACTTTTATTTTGATCTGAGATGAGTTAGGATGCGATTATCCATCTTTTGTTGATTGTGACTCTAAAATTTTAAAAGACCTATAAATCCTAACAAGTGTGTTAGAAAATTCTAGTTTTGTAATAAAACAAGTCATCATCAGGCTAAAGAATAAATAGGAAGTGGATTACATGTTTTTTTGAAGCATTGGACTCAATTCAGATTAGTTCCAAAACCTGCAAAATCTATTTTGGAACCATCACAGTTAGTTCTAGAACTTCACCATACTATTTCAAGTTGTCACATTTTTAGACTTAGATATGGAAATCTATATTTAGCTCTGGTACTCCTTCAGATAAGTTCCAGAACTTTTGTAGCTAGATATGGAACTGATAAGGATCTATTCCAAATGGATGATGATCTATTAAAGATCAATGATCCCATTAAATTAGGAATAGATTCTTGATTTTCTGAACTAGTAGAATCAAGAAAAATTTCACACAACTGGACATCCAACAACATCTTGATTCAACATCTATTCTGGGCACAATTCCATTCTATCATATCTATGAAATAGTGACAACCATCAAAGCATCTATATATACAGACCTAATATAGATAATAAAAAAAGGAGAAGAAAAATAGAGAAGAGAGTAGAAGAATAGAGATAAAAAGGCTATCTTAGTATATTGTTAATATAGAACATTTTTTATCAATGAAATAGCCATTACTATTTTGAAAGCAAATTGAATTGCTCAAATCTTGTTCTAGGTAGAGCAAGGGCCCACTCCTCCAAAGGACTAGGATCTTCATTTTTGTCAGTATTTATATTTCTATTAGCAAAAGTAAATAGGTAACTCTGTTAAATTTATAAATGCTTCCAAATCTTTAAAATTAAGATTTGTTGTAAATTTGTTCCTGTAGGCATTTTAGATTAAATTTTCACTTCTGCAACATATGCTTATTTCTAGTAATCAATTTCATTCCTGCAATATGTGTTTATTTCCAACAATCATTTTCATTCTTGTAACATGTGTTTATTTCTAGCAATCAATTTCATTCCTACAGCGTGTGTTTATTTCCAGCATATTTGCATAGTTTGATTTCAATAAGGTTTTAACCAAGAAATCCTTAAGACATTAAAAACCCCCCAAAACAAGAAAAATATACAAATACCCCCATTTAATTACTAAATCATTATGATTCCTCTTTTTGCATATAGCTTCAGACACAGCCCTGGTTAAATATGACATCAACATAAAGTTGATTAAATGAATGGGATAACGACACCCAACATTTTTGGTACCGTTGTCAGGGATTACTAGATAGAATTTTCTAATTAAGTTTCAATAAGAGCAACAATCATTCATTTATTAATTAAAGAAATTTTCCCTAATTTATGATTAAACCACAAGATTCCAAGGGAAGATTTATCCCCAAAATTTTTGAACAAGAAATTCTATCATCTTCTAGTTTAAGAAAAAACATTGAACATGAATTGGAGGCACCATTATCTCCTTCAAGACAAGAAGCAAAATCACCATCTTTAGAATTTTTGGATCAGTCACCAGAACCAAGTAGAACCATAGGAAGGAGGATTATTTCTCAAGATCCATTGAGGGAAAGTTTGGATTCTCAATTGAGTAGTCAACCCCCTACTCCTAAATTTTCACCATCTCCAAAATAGACCACATACCAAATTGATTGGGAGAAGGAATTAGAGAATACAAGAGAAATGGAATGAGAAGTTGTAAGAGAACCTCAGAGAACCTTTACCTATCCTATTCATATCAAGGATGATGAAACCACTATGAAAAACATTTCACCTACACATTTTCCCACATTTAGAGGAATGTCATCTAAGGATCCTGACCAATTTATGTTTGAGTTTATAGTACTATGTCAGACTTATGATTACAAGATAGATAGTTAAAAACTAAAGTTATTTCCATCTACCCTAAAGGATGTAGTAATGAGGTGGTTTATGGGATTAACATCTAATTATATTACCAATTGGGAACAAATGGAAACAGTCTTCCTAGACAAATATCAAGATTATTGTAGAGGAAGAAATCGAAAGCAAGAATTTTTCAAAATCAAATAGGAAGAAGATGAAAATATGGAAGATTATTTGGATAGATTCCTCTTTGTGAGTAAAATATGTGGATTTTTTCTTCAATAATATTTAAATAAAACATTTTTTTTGAAACGTCTGGATGATGAATCTAGAGAAACCCTTGATTTAATTGGTGGAGGAAACATTGATCAATTAAGAATGGATGAAATCATAGAAATTTGTAGAAACTATTCAAGAACAAGGGGAGGACCTAGAAAAGGGAAAATGGTTAAAAATTTGAATCTAGATATGAACAAATTAATGGATGAATTGTAAAATTTTAAAATAGATATATTAGTTTAATTAACCTCCACCATGGATGGATTGCAAGCTAAAGCAAATGCCCAACTTGAACCATTAGCCATGTATTGTCCTAGATGCATGAAGAAGCATGCACTAAGAGAATTTCCTTTGGATAAAAAAAAAGTATGTCTTGTCTATGAATCTAAACAACATGATACTCAGACTTGTTCTCTTCTTCCATTCATAAAAAATCATCTCAAACAAACCAATACATCATCTACCACATAAGAATCAAATTTTGTTTAGAGACAACCTAATCAAGGATAGTTTATGACAAGACCAACTCCTAATCCCTAGATGAGGCCATGGGCAGCTCAAATAGTAATACAAATTTGGGGATAGCCACCTTGGGCTCCTCAACCCACATGGCATCCTTAGGATTGGGTAAGTCAATCTTGGAATACTCAAGGACATCAACAACCTTGGGCTGGTTAAGGAAATTCTTATACTTAGCCACAACCTAGATGGAGCCCTAGCAATTATGTGCAAGGAAAAACATATCCAAATGAGAACCAACAAACCATAATGGGACCTCCAACACAAAATCCATAGATTGAAAACATAGTCCAAACCCAAATGCCATCACAACTAGTAGAAAACCCAAGAAATAAACAAACAACTCCTGTATATGAAACAGAACCAGAAAAATTAGTTGATTTGAATACAATGGATTGTAAAAATATTCAAACTAGATCTGGGAAAATAGTTAGTAGTCCACATGTTATAATCATTGAGATGATAGAAGAAGCTAAAACCCATAGTGTAGTTAGACCTGAGGAAGATGATAAAGAAAAAGATAAAAAACTAGAAAAAAATTCTACTGAGATTCCATTTCTAGAAAGACTTAAAGAAACCATAGAACTTAAAGAATCTAAATTGGTGTAGGAACTAAGAAGATTGAATATTCAAACACCATTGTGATGAAAAATTAAGGATATTCCAAATTTGAACAAATTAATCAAGTTATTATGTTTCAAAAAACTTGGAAGAAAGAAACAGTACCCCAAGACTATTCAGGTAGACGAGAAACTTGCTGATTTATTAGTAGGGAAACTCTTACTACTTAAATATGGAGATTCTGGAAGCCCTGTTATTTTTGTTTCTATAGGGAATAAGTATATACATAATGTTTTGATTGATTTGGGTGTAGCTATCAATGTAATGATAGTGGACACTTTGAAAAAATTACCATTAATAGGCATACAACCTACTAATACCATATTGCAGATGGCAGATCAGTCTATAGCAAATATAGAATGAGTTATTGAAGATGTGGTAGTAATGGTGGAATCATGGGAATATCTAGTTGACTTCCTTATATTACAGCCCAAAGGTAAAATAGTTGGTTATCCCATTATTTTGTGGTGACCATGGTTAACTACAGTTGCTACCTTAATTAATTGCAGGTAAGGTGATATGACTATTTAAAATGGTAAGAATTCTACGAAAATTTCATTATATCCATCTACACAACCTTTTATTGATAATCAAGCAAAATTATGGGTTGATAATCTTGATATTAATGATCAAAATCTGTCTTTTTTGGCTATGATAACATTACAAGATCATGTACAGGAAATAGATGATATGGTTAATCCTTCATTAAATGAGCATCAATCATCATTAAAGTAGTTAGGATTAGTTCCATAACCATCACAATTAGTTTCAGAACCATCATAGTTAGTTTCAGAACCATCACAGTTAGTTTTGGAACCATCACAATTAGCCCCAGAATCATCACAGTTAGTTCCATAATCATCACAGTTAGTTCCAGAACCACACCAATTCTCTGTAAGTGAAGATAACTTCACTCTGGGGGAACATAATTTATATTTGGGAGAGGAAGGATCTATACCATTAGCTTTACAGATATCAGGAGATGATGAAGAATTTTTGGAAAATAGTAGTAACAAGGAGTTTGACCTAGAATAAGATAAGTATCATAACTCTTCTTGTTGTCCTTTGTCCAAAATTCTACCTCTAAGAACTTTTAAAGATGTTGATACATATCATATATTGTTACCACATGCCTGTGCACTAAACACCTTAATGGAACCCTTTCAACAAATCAACTCATCATATCCTAGAACTAAACATGTTGAGATTTAACTAGGAATTTTTTTGAATATTAATAGCTAGTTAAAGAATGATGAAGAAGTCAAACTGTTTGATGTTCTGAGGAATCATACTAAAGCATTTTCTTAGGACTATAGAGATGTGAAAGGAATTAATCCAAGTATCTACACTCATCACATTTATACTGACAATATTAGACCAATTAGGAAAGCTTAGAGAAGGATTAATCTAGCCTTAAGGGATATAGTCAAATAAGAAATTGAAAAACTATTATAAGTAGGTTTTATCTACCCTATCTCAGATAGCCAATGGGTGTCTCCTCTTGTAATTATCCCTAAAAATAATGGTAAATGGATAATTTGTGTTGACTATAGGGAATTGAACAAAGCCACCCTGAGAGATTATTTTCCCTTACCATTCATAGATCAAGTTTTAGAAAACCTTTCAGGTAAACATTATTTTTCCTTCTTGGATGGATTTAGTGGATACAATCAAATCCGAATTGTTGCTGAGGATTAGGACAAAAATGCATTTACTTATCCATGGGGTACCTTTGATTATAGGGTATTGCCATTTGGACTATGTAATGCTCTAACAACCTTTCAAAGAGCTATATTAGCAATTTTTGTAGACTTAACAAATGACTGTGTGGAGGTATACATGCATGACTTTACTATGTATGGAGATACATTTGATGATGCCTTAAAATTTTTGGATAGAGTATTAACATGATGTGAATAACATCACTTGTCTCTTAGTCATGAAAAATGTTTGTTGATGGTCAATGAAGGGATCATATTAGGGCACCATATTTTAAAAATAAGAATTCAGGTTGACCAAAACAAAATCAAGATTATTTTAGAGTCGCCTATTCCTCAAACTCCTACATATATCAAATCATTCTTAGGACATGATGGATACTATAGGCATTTTATCAAGGATTTTAGTAAAATTACAACCCCCATGTTTAAATTGCTTACCAAGGACTGTGAATTTCTTTGGGATGAATAGTGTCAACATGCTTTTGAAGAAATTAAAGAGAAATTAGTAATTACCCCAATATTGCAAGGACCTAATTGGGAGAAACATTTTCACATCCAAACTGATGTATCAAATACCTCAATTGGTGTAGTTTTGGGACAAAGAGATGAAGAAGGAAGAATGTATGTTATTTACTATCTTAGTAGAAATCTTACTCCCACTCAAAAAAATTACACTACCAATGAAAGAGAATTTTTGGTCGTGATCTATGCAATCAATAAATTTAGACATTACATTACAGGGTACAAAACATTTATACATACAGATCACTCAGTAATTAAATATTTAATGAACAAACTAGTGGTTAGAGGTAGAATAATTAGATGGTCATTACTTCTACAAGAATTTGATATTACCATTGTGGATAATCTAGGCAAATCTAATGTGGTAGCTGATTTCTTGTCAAGATTAACTAGTATAGGGGAGTAGGATCCAGTCAAGGATAACTTTCTAGATGAACAACTATTTTTTATTTTAGCTAAGACACCATGGTTTGCTGACATGACAAATTATCTTACAAAAAGGAAGTTTCCTCCTTATTTCACTAGAAGTCAAATAAAAAAATTAATTAAAACCATTGCACGGTTCAAATGGTTAAATGGAACGCTATTTAAATGTGGTCCTGATTTGGTTTTACGCATGTGTGTAAGAGAAGATGAAAATTTTGACATCCTTCAGGCATGTCATGATGAACCAAGTGGAGGACATTATTAAGTGAAAATAACAACTCATAAGATACTTGGGACTGGTTACTATTGGCCATCTCTATACAAAGATGTGAAGAGATATATCAGGGGGTGTGATCCTTGTCAAAGGATGGGACAACCAACTATTACCAATGAAATGCCTCTGCAACCAAAAGTAAGGATTGAACCATTTAAGATATGGGGATTGGATTTTGTTAGACCTTTTAATCCTCCTTCACAAGGAAAACATCATATTCTTGTGTGTACTGATTATGTAACAAAATGGGTAGAAGTGTAGGATTTAACAAATGCCACTAAAGGAGTTGCTGATTTCCTTTGGCACATAATTATGGTAAAGTTTAGAGCACTAAGAAGCTTAGTTTTAGACTAGGGACCACAATTTATGTCTAATATGATCTAGGCCTTCACAATGTATTATCAGATTAATCATAGGAATTCATTTCCCTATCACCTGCAAGCAAATGGACAAGTTGACGTAAAAAATAGAGAATTAGAAAACATCCTCACTAAAATAGTTGAAGCTGAAAGAAGAGATTGGGTAAAATGACCACCTGAAGCTGTCTAGGCTTACAATACAACTTGGAAAACCACAAAAGGGTTTTCACCATATGAGTTAGTCTATGGGAAAAAACCCTTGTTGCCTTTGAGTTTGAACTAAAGACATTGAGGATAATAGCTAAGGTGGGAATTGAATTGGATGTAGCTCAAAAGGAGCGAATCCTTCAACTCAATAAATTAGATGAATTCAAAATGGAATCACTTCACCAGATAGAGATAATCCAAGGTCAAAGGAAGCAATGACATGATTCAAATATCGAAGAAAGACAATTCAAAGTAGGAGACTGGGCATTGCTATTTGATTCTAAGTACCAACAATTCAAAGGTAAATTAAGAACCAGATGGTTAGGACCTTATCAGATCAAGAAAATATTTGACAATGGTTCTCTCCAGTTACTTCCCATTGATGGTAGAAAAAGAATACTCTTGTTCAATGTACATAGGCTAAAACTTTATAAGAAGCCTCCTACTAAAGATGAATTCTTGAAGCAGATTGAAGCAAGAAAATATTTGATCATATGGAAGAACCCAATTCTTCTAAAATGATGACATAACCAGATGAAGAGATCTAGAATAAAGAGAAGAGAATGAAAACTATTAAATGGCATTCTCTTCCCCAAAACACCAAAAAAAAACACAAAAAAAATAAAATAAAAATAAAAATAAAAAAAATAAAAAATAAAAAAATAAAAAAAAGAAGAGAATGAAAACCAGTAAATGGCATTCTCTTCCCAAAAAAAAAAGGTAAAAAAAAATAAAAAAAAAGGATCAATTGAAAATCAGTGATGATGTTGATCTTCTCAAATAAATGGCTAGTTCAAATAATTTTTTTTGAATTCTAATTATTTTCTAGCCATTTTTCAGGGATGATGTGTCTACATAATGGAGGGATTACATCATCAAGGATGGTAATTATATTTTTAACTTATTAAAGGTTAAATGAAAGTTTGCATGTGTGATTAGACTTGATTTATAAATATTAGTATGATGAGTCATCTATTATACATCATGGTTAAATGTGCAAAATCATGAGAAGGATATTGGTAATGGAATGAGTGGGCGAATAACCATAAAAAAATATATAATTTTTATGATTGAAGCAACTAATTTGCCAGTTTCATAGCTGAGTATAGTATTTTCGTAGCTGAGTACAATAATTCCTCGGATCAATGACACTCCTCTAAGCATATGGATAGGAATGCAGACAAGGCCACCTCTACTTCTCACCCCCATATCTCCTTGGCAAAATAGAGAACCTCAACATCCCACTCAGTTTGAGGAATGGAAAAGAAAAGTAGAAGTAGGAGTAGGGTATAGTACTTCTGAGTCAAAGCATTGGGACATTCAGTTTCAGCCATTTGATCTGAGTAATCAGATGGAATGTAGGATATAAAATCTCAAATTTTAATTATGAATTTTGTAAAGGGAATTACAAACAAGTAAGTATGGGGGAAATGATGAGGCCAATATATGCCCAATAAGTATAGAATAAATGACCTCATCTTTCTCTCTCTTTTTATTAAGTTTGATTACATTTTGAAACTTTTATTTTTATCTTAGATGAGTTAGGATGTGATTATCCATCTTTTGTTGATTGTGATTCTAACATTTTAAAAGACCTGTAAATCCTAACTAGTGTGTAGGAAAATTCTAGTTTTGTAATAAAATAGGTCATCATCAGGCTAAAGAATAAATATGAAGTGGATTACATGTTTGTTTGAAGCATTGGACTCAATTCAGATTAGTTCCAGAACCTATAAAATTTGTTCCAAAACCATCATAGTCAGTTCCAAAACTTCACCATACTATTTCAAGTTGTCGCATTTTTTGACTTAGCTCTGGAAATCTATATTTAGCTCTAGTACTGCTTCAGATAAGTTCTAGAACTTTTATGGCTAGATATGAAACTAATAAGGGTCTATTCCAAATGGTCGATGATTTGTTAAAAATCAATGATCCCATTAAATCAAGAACAGATTCCCAATTTTTTGAACTAGTAGAATCAAGAAAATTATCACACAGCTAGACATCCAACCACATCTTGATTCAGCATCTATTCCAGGCACAATTCCATTCTATCATATCTATGAAATAGTTATATTCATCAAAGCATCTATATACACAGACCTGATATAGATAATAAAAAAAGGAGAAGAAAAATAGAGAAGATAGTAGAAGAATAGAGAGAAAAAGGATAGCTTGGTATATTTGTAATACAGAACATTTTTTATCAATGAAGTAGCCATTCCTATTTTGAAAGAAAATTGAATTGTTCAAATCCAATTCTAGGTGGAGTAAAGTCTCACTCCTCTAAAGGACCAGGATCTTCATTTCTATTAGTATTTATATTTCTATTAGCAAAAGTAAATAGGTAACTCTGTTAAATTTATAAATGCTTCCAACTCTTTAAAATTAAGATTTATTGTAAATTTGTTCCTATAGGTGTTTTAGATTAAATTTTCACTTCTACAATGTATGTTTATTTCCAGCAATCAATTTCATTCTTGCAATGTGTGTTTATTTCCAGCAATCAATTTCATTCCTGCAACATGTGTTTATTTCTAGCAATCAATTTCATTCATGCAATGTGTGTTTATTTTTAGAAGATTTACATAGTTTAATTTCATTAAGGTTTTAACCAAGAAATCCTTAAGACATTAAAACCCCCCCCCAAAACAAGAAAAATATACAAATACCCCCATTTAATTACTAGATCATTATGATTCCTCTTGTTGCATATAGCTTCAGACACATCCCTAGTTAAATATAACATCAACAAAAAGTTGATTAAATGAAGGGGATAACAACAACCAAAATTATTCTCAACATCCCATGCATCTTGGAGTGCCTCTCAAGTATATGTTTTATCATTTTTCTATCCCAAGGATAGTCCTACTGCCTTGAAGCTTCAATGAGGGTTTTTAGGATATGTTTAGGTAAGTAGGGGATTATAGATCTCTTGATACGCATGAAGGATTAAAAAAATTCATCTCAATTCTCCTTTTAAACTCTAAACATTCCTTCAAACCTATCTATCTCACACACATACTTACTTGATTGTAGGTGTAGACACTAGAAAATTGCACACTATGGTTCTAGATGTTAAAATACCCCTGGATGCCCAACCTACCATTCACACCCTTTTGATCTCAAACCTAAGTCAAAAAACTCTTTGATCAACTCACCTTCTAACCCATCTTAACTAGAATTAACCCTTATAACCTACCTTGACCAAAATTAACCCTTTACCCTTTAACCCTTAACCTCTAATGGTCACTCTAACCACTAATGGTCAGCACTCTGACCACTGACAATTAACACCGTGACTATCGATGGTTAGGTCTTCACCACCTAAACTTACTTGATCTAGGTGTAATCTAATACATCAAAATTTAATATGGATGGTAAGATAGTGCATCATGAAGCATTGAAACTATAAACCAAACCTCTTATAGAACCTTCTACCTTCATCTCTCTTTACCTATAAAAAGAGGGAAGTAAGAGGTGAAAAGGCATGAAAGAGGATCAAAAAACAAGTAGATTTTCATTCTTCTAATAGATATAATAGAGACACAAACCTCTATTATTATTCAATCAAATTACTATTACTCTTCCCAAATCATTCCATACTTTACCAACATCACCCAACTATTACTCTACTAAAATTGCTCCAAAATCTTTAGAAAGCCAAACAACCTTCCATCATGAGCTAAGTATTTTTTTTCATGTATTCATTTACCTTGTTCCTAGTTCAATAATGGCCTTTGAATTCTTGACCAATTAACTAACCCCAAATGACCTATTATACCTATCTACCATTTTCTCTCTAACCTCTAACCTATGAATCAACATTTACTTAAACTAGACATGTAAATAGTAACCACTAACGATCAACCTGACCACTGAAGATTGACTTCCAAATTATCAAAAGTCACCCTAACCACTGATAGTCAACTATAAAACTATTTTTAGTCACCCAATTGCTAATGGTTATTATAAATGCCTATGGTCACTCTAACCATCAATGGTCATTATTTGAACCCTTTTGACCAAAAACCAATAAGCAAAATCTAACCACCAACCTCAACCAAAACCCTATTTTTTTAGCCGCTGTCACATCACAAACTATAAATAACAACCTAACTTGACCTGAACCATTTTATAACCATTTAACATTTACCTTAATGTTGTTTTATTAGAATTAGCATTTCTTTTGAAAAGTATTTATTTATTTAGATCTAGTACTTTTATGCTATGCAACCTTTCTTTTCAACATTATCTTGTATCAAAAGGTGGATTGGTATCTTCCTAAATATATCACACTTCTTATATCTATCTTGCTAGGCAATCCACACAACCTACCTCACTAGCCAACCCTTTTATATTTATATCTTATTACAATTCATCTTCCTAGGACAAAGAAGAGTATCTATAACCATCTAGATTATAGAGCACACACCACATGTAGGTTCTACTAACCTCTACCCCTCTTTCATTTTTACCTTTTTTCTATAAATAGATAAAAATCAAAATTTGAGTAAAACATTTTGGCATGCATAGTGGGACCTAGTTTCGTCTAGCTCCTTTTTCTTCTTTATTCTATGCTCATACAATGAACTTTAAAATTTCTTTTGGGTATAAAATTAATTGCATACATTGATTATTCACATGTTTATCTCATTTATTTAAATTAAAATCAAATTAACTAATTTAGGTTCACCTATTTATCACACTCCATACCAAACTACTTATGAATCAACACATATTAACAGCTGACATAAGGCACCAATAGGATTTCATCACCTAGTGGTAAACCTTCAACCTTGGGTTATCTTACTTAGACTTCACTACCAAGAAGATAAACCAAAACTTATCTCTCTAGCTGAGTTTAAACTCTAAAAATTAGTATATCTTGGCTAAGCACCTAACACCCTTATCATTGTGGTGTGTGAAGTGAGGGGGTAGTCCCAAATATCAACCCACATATTGACTTTCAATACATATTTTTAAGAGACATAAATAACATAAAACCAACCATAGATGTCTTTTATATTACCCTCTCTACAAACCAAGTCTTCCAAGATTCTTTATAACTTAAGGCATAAGCTAAAAGAGAGATTAAATAGAACCCTAGAAGGTAACTTACTTTAATGTGTGTTTTGCCTTTTTGACTTTTTATTGTTTTCTCTTTATTTTGAGTTGTGATAAACTACCTTCCATCATCTTGCCTCCATTGACTTATCCAATGGGGAACCAACCTATATTCTCTCATAGAGATCCTAACTTTGCTAGAATCTTGGAGAACAACCATCTTACCTTAGAGTGATACCTTGTATCATGAGCCACTTATGTTCCTAACCTTACCAAAAACCAACCTAAATTCATCAACAACAACCTAATTTCATCCACAATCAATCAAACCCTACCTATCACCTATCAAATCTCAACTACAATGAACTAAAAAACTATCAACTACCACTTGAGTTGTTTATAATTTTAATGGATTAGATAATCAAAGTAGAGTCATCTATTTCTAGTACCCATGACCAATCAACCCTCACCTATAACCAATCAAATCTCAACTATAACCAACCAATAACCTATCAACAACTATTTAACCATCATCATACCCAACCAATAATACATTAACACCAACTTAATAATTATCATAACCAACCTCAAATTCAACCTATCCAACCTCTTTGACCAATGGGTCACCTACCCCAAGCATTATATAAACTACCCCAGCCTACTTTGAAGCAATCCTCTTTATCTCAACACTAATATTTGGTCTATCCTCTTTGTCATCTAACCAAAAACTATCAAGCCAGCTTATTAACCTTACCTAACCTATCAAACCACCCCACCTTATCAATCTTACTCAAGTAATCAAACTCACCCAAACTATCAACTCAACTGAACCTATTAAACCAACTAGCTTCATCGAACCAATTTATTAGCTCACAAACTCAAGAACAATACATCATTGAACATATTTTTTCACCCATTATTGTGCACACTAATAACCAAATTTGTCAACATAACAAGGCCCATCTATTATATTTAGTTCTTAGTCAACCTATATCTAAAGAAACCATAATCCAATCCTTAACCAAACCATTTATTAACCAAATTGAACCTTCTCAACTTTCCTTTGAAATCATAATGAAGGAAACCATCCCACCTTTTCTAGTTACCCATGTGGAACCAATAAACCAACCTATTCCACTTACCCATCTGGAAAAAATCAACCAACCTCTTCCACTTACCGATGTGGAACCAACCAACCTCTTCCACTTACCCATGTGGAACCAACCAAACTACCTCTTCCACTTATCAATTTTGTGGAACCAACCATCAACCTAACCTTAACAACCATTAAGCCTACCTCACCTACCATCAAACAAAAAAAACCTACCATTAACCCAACCAAACTTACCATCAACCTAACCTTACCTATAACCATCCACCCAAACTTACGTCACTATCCAAACCAAATAATCAAACCAACCCAACAAATAAACTAGCTCAACCATTTATCTTACCTCTTTCAACTAGTAGAAACAACCTCTACACCAAATCAATCAAACATGATCAACATACCTTTTAACTTATCCATAACCAACCTATCTAGCAACCCAAACCAAGATCAACCTATCAAATCAAACAAACCTTTCCAACCTACCCTTACCTCACCCAAGATCCCTCCTTGGGATAATTAGACACTCTTGTCTATCCTATCTTTATTTTGGGATAGTATTGTCAAACATACCCTAACCTACCAAAATCAGGCCTAATAGCATTTTTCTAGCCTTGATACAATAGAGGAAATACCCCTTGAACCACCACCTATAACTTGAACCAACTAACCACTAACACCTAATGATTAACAACTAACAACCCTTTGGAAGGTAGATGAAGTCATATTCACCACTCCTAAACCCTCTTATTAACCAATACCTTCACCTTGGGATAATTTTTCCACTTTGACCATCCATGGAAAGATAAAATTGGGGGAACTTTCCCTCCATAAGGCTTTGACCATTTATCAATCCAAATCATACCTTAACAATTAACCAAACTAACCCTTGGCATTTTTTTACCTCAACCTATCAACCAACCAACCCTGAACTATTAGAGATTACTTTTCTCCTTCACCCAACCAAACCTATTGGAGAATCACCTTATCCCCCTACCTAGTGGAGTCACCTTCTCCAACAGTATACCTAACCTTTGGAGACTACGCTTCTCCACGTTACTCACATAACTAACCACATTAACTTAACCATGAAACCATTGGATATTACCCTTCTCCATCAACCAACCAACCAAATGAATTTAACCTTAGCAATTTTGGGCCAAATTTTTCACATTTTTTATGATCACCAATGATTTTAGAGTTACCTTTTCCCCCAACCATTTGATTTACCCTTTTCCACCAACCTATTTGGGAGTCACCTTCTCTCCTAACCTTTAAAGAGTACCTTATCCATCAAATCAACCTAAACCAAGTAGTATACCAAATTTAGGAAGCCCATTTTGACACCACCTAACCTATTTGGGGAGTCACTTTCTCCCCCAACCATTGGAGATTACCCTTCACCACCCAATGAACCATTGGAGATTACCCTTCTCCACCAAACTATCACCTAAATGACCTCACCTATTTGTCAATCCAAATCCTTTCCACATCTAATCAAGTGTTAGAAAATAATTGGGGGACATCTACTCTCCTAATTGATATCAACCATTTATCCAAGCATGGATTTGGGGCATATCAGAACCTCAAACTCCTCAAATTATTTTGCATTTACACTCCTATTATTTATTTAAACCAAGTTCCTTGTCATCTTGTGTCTAATTTAAACTCATCCATTATTTTGAATCATATTCATCTCCTTATCTTTAAGGACAATCAATTAAAAATAAGATCATGTGATTATTCATCACAAAATTAGCCTAATATTAAGCATGGATACCATGGATCTACCTATGAAATAATCCTCATTATAATTTCTAACCCTTTTAGGATGGATTCTCATGGTCATTTTCACTTAAACCAACTCTTTTATGCATCATAAACCTCCTTGTTCTATGGATTTTCCTCCATAAATGAAAACCTTAGGCCTATATAGATAGTTTATATCTAAACCAACATACATAAATTTAGGATACCAAACTATCACTTGGGTCAACATATCTAGAATGCAAATTTATACTTTAAAAGAAAACTACCCCAAACAAATCAAAATTACTTGAACTTAAGGTAGACTATTCCCTTGAAGGATAATTATTAAACATGAAAAAATCTAATCTTAGACCACTCCCTTGAAGGATGGCTTAGTCAAGTTTATCAAAATCAATCATTTGAAGCTTCCCTCATCAATTAGTTTCCCAAACATATCAAATTAGTAGATAACATACCTCAAGTCAAAATAAAATACCAATAAATCCCAAGAAATCTATAATTAACTTTCACAACAACATTAGTAGAATTCCCACATCGATCAATCTACACCTAGCATACGACATGGACTTGTTTATTAGGTTAATATGTCACCTATAGAAGGGGAAAGTAATCCCCATAATAAGGTTACTCTACCTATCATCCATCCCCCATTTTTTCCTCCACAAATTAAGGTATTTTTGAGCTTACTTGACACTATGTGATCAAGTTACCTTTTTCTAACCATCAAACTAAAAATAAAGCAAAAACATGATATAGGTTTATGTTCATAAGCCCACCCATCATGCCATCATTGTCTTTATCAATAAAAGTGTTTATCATACTTATATTTTCATAACCACATAGGAAGATGTGTCCAACCCCTTTTGAGTCATTGAAACGAACCCATCAAACTAACCTCATAGTGAACCTATTTTACAGTCACCTTCTCCATGATTTTGAAGTCACCTTCTCCACTAGCAATTAACCTAATCATGACCCATTAGATATCACTTTCTCCACCAAAATAAATCCAAACCTTTGGATATTACCCTTCTCCAACCTACACTTACCTTAACCATAAACCATTGGATATTACCCTTCTTTGCTAAACCTTTTACCCAACTAAACCAAGTTGTACATCAGATTAGGGTAACCCATTTGAACACCACTAATAAACCTTATAGAATACCCTCTCCAAATAACCGGCCAATCATTTGACCATATCCACCTCAATGTTGGCCATTTTTGACCCAAATTATTTGCATATTTTTTGATGACCTTGCCTTGGTCCTTTTGACAAGACTAATTACCTTACCATGTTAAACATTTGAATTTATACAACGAAGTGCACACCATACTATTTCTTTTTTCACAAGAGCACTTCCTAATTTGGATACTTGTGAGAAAACCAACCCTATATAGGAGAATTGCATTTATGAGTGTTCTTAGTTGCCACACCTAAATTTAGTCACATGGTCCACTTCTCACTTATCTTTCTAGAATCAACCTTTATTTTTACCAATATTGGCAACTTAGTCTATGCATGTTCTTAACTATAGCACTTATTGATATTTTGTGTGCTTTTTTATGACTTAATGCCTAACCTCACCAACCAACCTTGTCACCTACCTTCCCATCTACTTAACCACTCATCAAACCCAAACTTGATTCTATTTCATCTCATCGACTTCTCGTTTAAGGGGGATCACCTCCTCCCATACTCAGGGCAATTGAACCTTTGACCCATAATCCATTATTGTTTTAAATATTGTTGATATAAAATATATAATAAAAAGGGGAAAATTTTCACCTCCTCCCATATTCGAGGCAACCAAACCTTTGACCTATAATCCATTTTTATTTTACAGCTTGTTGATACAAACTACATAACAAAAAGGGGGAAAATATAGACACTAAAAAACCACATAGCATGATTCTAGATGTTGAAATACCCTTAGATGCCTAACCTACCATTCACACACTTTAGAACACAAACCTAAGTCAAAACACTCTTTGACCAACTCACCATATAACCCACCTTAACTAAACTTAACCCTTATAACCAACCTTAACCAAATTTAACCCTTAGACCTTAAACCATCAATGGTCACTCTAACCATTGATAGTCGACACTCTGACCACTGACAGTTAGCACCTTAACCATTGATAGTTAGGTCCTCACCACCTAAAATTACTTACTTGATCTGTATGTGAGCTAATGCATTAAAATTTAATATGGATGGAAAGATATCACATCATGAATCATCAAAACCATCAATTAAAACTCCTATATAACCTTATACCTCCATATCTCTTTGCTTATAAAAAGATGGGAGTGGGAGGTGAAAAGGCATGAAAGAGGATCCACAAACAAGCAACGTTTAATTCTTATATTAGCTACAATAGAGACCCAAACCTCTATTATTATTTAGGAAAAGTAACGTTACTCTACCCAAATCATTCCATACTTCACCAACATTACCCAGCTGTTACTATAATAAAATTACTCTAGAATCTTTATCAAGTCAAACAACCTTCCATCATGAGTTAAGTATTTATTTTTATGTATTCATTTACCTAACAAACCTTATAGAATACCCTCTCCAAACAACCAGCCAATCATTTGACCATATCCACCTCAATGTTGGCCATTTTTGACCCAAATTATCTGCATATTTTGTGATGACCTTGCCTTGGTCCTTTTGACAAGACTAATTACCTTACCATGTTAAACATTTGAATTTATACAACCAAGTGCACACCTTACTATTTATTTTTTCACAAGAGCACTTCCTAATTTGGATACTTGTGAGAAAACCAACCCTATATAGGAGAATCGCATTTATGAGTGTTCCTAGTTGCCACACCTAAATGTAGTCACATGGTCCACTTCTCACTTATCTTTCTAGAATCAACCTTTATTTTTACCAATATTGGCAACTTAGTCTATGCATGTTCTTAACTATAGCACTTATTGATATTTTGTGTGCTTTTTTATGACTTAATGCCTAACCTCACCAACCAACCTTGTCACCTACCTTCCCATCCACTTAACCACTCATCAAACCCAAACTTGATTCTATTTCATCTCATCGACTTCTCGTTTAAGGGGGATCACCTCCTCCCATACTCAGGGGAATTGAACCTTTGACCCATAATCCATTTTTGTTTTAAATATTGTTGATATAAAATATATAATAAAAAGGGGAAAATTTTCACCTCCTCCCATATTCGAGGCAACCAAACCTTTGACCTATAATCCATTTTTATTTTACAGCTTGTTGATACAAACTACATAACAAAAAGGGGGAAAATATAGACACTAAAAAACCACATAGCATGATTCTAGATGTTGAAATACCCTTAGATGCCTAACCTACCATTCACACACTTTAGAACACAAACCTAAGTCAAAACACTCTTTGACCAACTCACCATATAACCCACCTTAACTAAACTTAACCCTTATAACCAACCTTAACCAAACTTAACCCTTAGACCTTAAACCATCAATGGTCACTCTAACCATTGATAGTCGACACTCTGACCACTGATAGTTAGCACCTTAACCATTGATAGTTAGGTCCTCACCACCTAAAATTACTTACTTGATCTGTATGTGAGCTAATGCATTAAAATTTAATATGGATGGAAAGATATCACATCATGAATCATCAAAACCATCAATTAAAACTCCTATATAACCTTATACCTCCATATCTCTTTGCTTATAAAAGGATGGGAGTGGGAGGTGAAAAGGCATGAAAGAGGATCCACAAACAAGCAACGTTTAATTCTTATATTAGCTACAATAGAGACCCAAACCTCTATTATTATTTAGGAAAAGTAACGTTACTCTACCCAAATCATTTCATACTTCACCAACATTACCCAGCTATTACTATAATAAAATTACTCTAGACTCTTTATCAAGTCAAACAACCTTCCATCATGAGTTAAGTATTTATTTTTATGTATTCATTTACCTTACTCCTAGTTAAACAATGCCCTCTAACCTCTCAAACAATTAACTAACCCCAAATAACCTATTATGCCTATCTACCATTTACCCTCTAACCTCTAGCCTATAGATCAACCTTTACTTGAAATAGACCTATCAATAATAACCATCAATGGTCACCCTAACCATCAATGGTTAACTACCAAACTACTGATAGTCACCCTGACTACTGATGGTCAGTTGTGAAACTGTTATTAATAACCCAACCAATAAATAATTAATTTAACCACCAATGGTCATTATAACCACTGATGTTCACTATGTGAACCCTTTCAACTAAATAATATCAAGAAAAAATCAATCACCAAACTCAACCAAAATCTATTTTATTGGCCCCTGTCACCTCATAGACTAGAAATAACAACCTAGCCTGCCCTCAGCCATTCTCTGACCATTTAACATTTACCTTAATTTTATTTTGTTAAAATTAGAATTTATTTTGAAAAGTATTTATTTATTTATATATATTACTTTTATGTTATTCAAAAAAATTTATACACATTATATTTTCAACACGTTATACTAACCTCTACCCCTCTTTTAGTTTTACCTTTCTTCTATAAATATATAAAAAAAAACAAAATTTGATTAAAATAGTAGGTTATCAAACTTGACTGACTGTAGGTCATATTTGTGAGTATTACTATATGTTTCTAAAGTGGGTTTTAAGTATATATTATGGTAGAGGAATACTAAATTTTAAATTTTGAAACCTCAACTATCCCTTAATTACTTCATGTCATTTAATGACTAAACAAACCTTTTTAAACCTTGAAATGGTTCTTGATCCATCATATACACCTATAAGGCTATCCTTATAACACTATTGGTGCTTTCATAGGGTGCCTTTATAGTCCATAAAACCTTTTATGAATGATGATCTTATTTTGGTAGCCTTGATTAACCTTTTTTCTATTGAATCTACCAATGTACCACTATGTTTTCCAAAACCTTGAGAGCCTTTGCATGACATTACCTTTGCATGGCATAGTCCACTTGTTAACTATAGGTGTAAATTTGAGACATGGAATATAGAATCATACTCTTTTGTATCATCTCAATACATTTGAAACCAATTTATTCCTTTGATTAACATTCATTCATATAAACATAATCATCTCCTCATGACTTAATTAGGTTTCACATCTAGTTATTGATTGTAGCAAGATGACTGTGTCCCTGTATAGACTATGAATAGAACTGAGGACACTTGGAGCATGAAAAGAGTTATAAAATTTTCAACCTTCCTCAATTTGACAAATAATACCATGAACAAACCTTATAACTTGAAAAAATATATTGAAACCAACTTGAAGAATGTTGATCTGCTTAATAGTGTTTTGAAATTTTATTTTTTATTTGTATGGTTATAGCTCCTTAGTGGCCTATAGCGTTTTTTGATGTTTTTATTATCCCTATAAATTCCTTTTGAAACCTTTATTAAGGTTTCAATATAATTTATAGTGCAATATGTTCCATCACCTATATGTCTCCTTGATCCTTAAATAACCCTCTTCACTATGATCATACATACCTATAGGGTTCTATATTGGTTGTGTTATCATGCTTTATTACTAATTATCCTCCTTGACATGTTCATGGTATCCTCCATATCATTAATATTTTATGATAGTGATCCTCTTGATTTGTATAGGCCTTGGAGAAAGATTCATTCACCTTGAGTATTTCCAATATATGACCAAAACTTGACTATTTCAAAACTTGATGTAGAACTCCTTAAGTGATTGTACATGATGCTTTATTAGCCTATACCTACTTGATCATGTCATTGATGGTGTATATTATCAACATAAACTCATTGATGATGGTAACATGGAATGGAGGTGGGTATGAGGGGTGAGTGAAGTGAAATGATGATGAAATGATGATGGGACAACACATGAAATATTGAAAGCATAGTGGTTTGATAGTTGTTGGTAGTTGTATGGGGATGAAAGGGATGGATGTAGGAAGGAGGGTTATGGAGCATGATAATACCAAGGTGAGGAGTCATATGAAATTATGAATTCATGACCATCATAGCATATAAAAATTGATACCATTAGAGGAAGGGAAGAGATCAAAATTCCAACCTAGTATTTTGCAAAAAAACCTCATAATTTGCAAAAAAACCTAAGAATATGCTAATCTAGCCCTTTTAAAAGATTAGAATTACTGAGACAAGCCAATAAATGGATATTATGGGGTATTTATTTAGGAAACATGATTTAAAACATGATAAATATGATGGAAACCCTTGTAAACATGATTTCAAGAAAATTCTAGCTTGCATCCTTCTTAAATGACTGTACAACTTCTCCTTGAAAAGATATCAATTTATAGATTTGACTAGATATATTTGTGAGATATATATAACCATTAAATACATGAATAATAGACTAAATAATACATGGATAAGTATCTTAAGTCCTAAATATTCTGGAAGAACTTGAATTTTATCGAAACTCTATCCAGGTGAGGAGAAATTAAGAAAAAATGGTTACCTTTCTGGTTGCAAGGTTGTATAAATTAGATTGTCTTCAACTAGATGATTCATAAGCATGAATAATTAAATTTAAGAGTAAATTTATCCTTAAATAATCCCTTTTATTCTATTTTCTACACTCCAAAATTGAGACTCGTAATATCCTCTGGTATACAATACCATCAGAACACCTATAAGTAGATAACTATATGCAAACTAGGCAAGTGCATGGAGGCAATAGTTTTCAGCCTATAGGTCTTCAAAATTCCATGAAATTATTTATGTATATGTTTTATTACCTGATATTTATATTCCATCCCTTGTATGTATGTAATCTGAAAGTAATCCATACTCTTGCTTGCAAAATGGAGGAAATAAGGTCTTTTTTTCTTTTAAAAGAAAAATAAGACTATAAACACCAAATTTATGCATGATATGGATTTAAAAAACTATTTAACATGAAAAATAATTAAATAAAAGATTTCCATGCTTTTAAATCTTGAAATTGGCACGTGAGAACCCTTTTTGGACCCTTTTAGGCCTTAAAACACATTGAAATCACTTTTTCAAGCTTTGAAACTTTAGGATAAGGCTAAAGTCATATTTTATAATACAATTAAAGGAAAATTAGGATAATTTAATGAATTTTTAACCCCAAATTTGATATTTTAAGATGTACAAATGACTTTTTAGGCAAAATTACTCAGTTTTAGACTAGTTTGAATGGGCTATGTAGTACTAGGAAAATTTTCAAACTATAGGGGTTGGTATTTGGCCTTGATAGGAAAAATTACCAAAAATATTATTAAATAATTATTATATATAAATATAATATATTCAAATGGAAAATATTGGTCTTGTAGGCCAATCTCATGACCTTATATCTCACTATCTCATCTGAACCAGATAGGTCAACTTGTGAGCAAATTTTTCACTACATACACTGACCTCCAAAACTTATACCAAACATGAAAAAGTATTACAATTCCTAAAAAATATCTATATGTATTTTGTGTCATCACTCTTTTATGATAACACATTCCTAATCATCTTTTCACTACTACCTATTTTTTTCACTATTTGCACCATTAGGCTTGCTAGAAACTAGATAACTTGAATGATAAATTTAGAACACTTGATCACTATAAATATTCCAAAAACAACAAAGGAAATTTAATATGAGTCTCAATATTTAACCTTCATCAAATTTAAAAAAAAATTGAATACAAAGTTTTACAGCTATAACTTCTTTAGAAACAAGACTATATCTTCATATTTTATCTCTCCTCTCTCTAACCACCATCACTTAGAGGTACCTAGGATATTTCAATACAAGATATAAATACTTAATTTATAATTGAAAACAAGGAAATTCCATGCTAAACTCAACATCACTCATGTAGACATAATAACATATACCAATCATATCTTATGCTCCCAAAATCATTACAACACTGATCATTATTCTCTCCTCATAGCTACACTCTTTAGTGACCTCATGAAGACCTATAACCTCATGATCATGCCAAAAAACCTTCAACACTTTATCTTGTTACAAAAAACCACTCATTAGAGCACATCTGAGACATCAATCATAATAAAAATGATAGTTACATTACATCATCCTTCATAAGCACGTTTGACATCAATGACAACATCAATTCTAAACCTCAACAACATGACCAATGGTCAAAAAAACTAAAATAAGTAAAAAAAATAATCTCCCATATATAATCTAAACTTATAAATTCCCACATCTCCAATCCTAGTGAACCCAAACATAAGTGGCCCTAGACTACCCCATCCATTAGTTAGATGTGATCATGGCTAGACGAGAGAAGTGAGTAAGGTATAATGACTTTTGAGCTTGACTTTAAAAAAACCAAATGATTAAAACATTCAAATAATATTATTTACATTCATGGTTATTAAAATTAACACATTTTTATTTATTCTAACTCTTAAATCTCATTTAGATCATTCCAAGATTGAATATTAAGAGTGCAATCCTTGGCATTTCACTTGCAAGCCCCAATCCATCATTAGGGTCCATCACCCAAAATTAATGAAATTGTATTACTACTAGTAACCCTAATTACAAATAGTATTATTTAAATATTTCCATCTAAGTAAAATTAACTTAAATGACTCAAATAAATTTTGAGAAATGAACTAAATTGTATACTATAAAACCTTCATGAAATAATTTATCAAACTTATAATAGTCTAATAACAACATTGAAAATCAACTCAATTTCTCATGCAAGTTAAAAATCCACATATCCAAAAAAAAAAAAATTCAACCAAACTAATAAAATTAAACAACATTGAATATATTTTAAGTACCAACTCAATGTTGATCAAGAGGGTCAATTAAAAAATCATGATAAAATATCCCAAGGTCATTATCACTAAATGGTAATGATAATAATGATTGAAATCATTCATACAAATGTTTAAAATAAGATTAAAATTTAAAAACTCATTATGTATGCAAATAATAAACATAATCCATAACCCAAAGTCAGACAATCATACAAATAATTAAATCAAAGGAAAAAAATAGACTTATCATATAAGTCAAAAATTTCATGATGACAAAATAAAATATCCTAGTTGTATGGTTACTAACTAGAACACATTAAAATAATAATAAAATAATATTTTAATCAAAACCCATATGGTATTCAAACCCCACCTAAAACTCAACTAGTTACTTATATTCTTTTAAGGTCATAGCCTAAAATTCACATTATTATGTTTATTCAAAACAACCAACCCAAATAAAATGTATTATATATCTAAGATTTCAAACTCTTAACCAAGATTTCAAAAATAATAAGAAACTTTAATAAAATGTGCACATTCATAACCCTAAAAGTCATTTGTAAATAATAATTATATCCCATTAAAAAAAAATGAAATTTCATAATGCACACACCAAAAATTATTATTTGCATGCTAGGACTGATGTTACATCTTGATTCCTCTCTAGACTTGATAACCTACTGATTGGTGGATATTATGGTTATTGATTTAGTTAATACTATTTGTTTAAGTTGGTTTTTATATACTAATGTATGGAAATATATATATATATATATATATATATATATAACTTATTTTCATGATCATTAACTTATCGAGTTATTTATACTTATATGTTATGTACATGATGATCATGATTATTTAGTTCATTATGGTAGCATATTATGGATTCTATATTTATTTAGGATAACTACATTTATTTTTTTGAGGTGGATGCAGGATAGATCCATCCCTTAGAATATAGGGACAACATCATTGGAGAGGGTGGCATAGATGAAGGTATTGGGGTATGATAGAATAGAAACTAAGAACCTGCTAATACCATAAATAGTTTAATATGATGTGATCATCGTTTAATTTAATGGCTTATAATATGTTATTGGTTGTTATTAATTAGTTTGCATTTGAAGTGGTTAATTTGGTTATGTATTTGTTAATGTGAGATTTATACTCTTATATGTGTTGTCTTACTTATCTTACTTCACATGATGATGTATTATAAAATGTTCTTTAGGATATTTAATTTCCTTACTACTTTCTATGGTATTTTTGTATGTAATTATGCAAACATTCTTTCTTCCCTAAATGAATATAACTGAGTGTGAATGTATTTGGAATTATTAGTGTATTATTTATAACCAATGAATTTATAGATAAAAGGAAAAATTAATTATTTTGAGTGGATAATTGTTATTATGATTAAGTTGAGCAAGATAAGGGTTAAATTAGGAACTTATTGCTTTGTGTTATTTTATTGTTAACTAGACACTAATATCATTCAAAGTCAATAATAATAGTTATATTATTAAATTATTATAGGTGAAAGTCATTATTAATGTTTAAATAACCCTTGTGCTAAGTTAATTTTATTATGGGAAGTTATTATGTTTGAATGACTATCTTGAAGTCAATGTTAATTACAATTAGAAAGATTGTATCATGTGGAAAATTCTTGAATTAAGGTTAATTAGCATTGAATTGAGCTATTTGAGCATCATGTAAAATAAAAACTACATTTTTGGGTCACATGGACTCTCTTCGTCGAGCTCACTTTCAATTTGGTGGAGAAATTTTGGAGGTTTTTTAGCATGCAAGAGAATAAAATGTGAAGAAGAGATGCCTATTGGTAAAAAATAAGCAAAGGAGAAAGAAAGGATTGAAAGGAAAATTAGAAGAAAACTTTACCAGTTTCCATCATTATGATATTCTTTCCTAGGTAGGTTTTATTGTTTAAATTCATACATATGTAATATGGAATTAAAACAACAAATACTGGTAAATTCTTTAGGGTTTATGTATTTCATTATTATTGAAATTAGAAAATACCAAGGTTCATATATTTATCACTGGGGATGGCTTGGCCATCCATAGAGCCAAATATACAACTCAGTAAATCCTAATTAAATGGTTATAAAATCTTATTTTGGTTACCAAAATAGTTAATTGTTTAGAATTGTATTAAAATTCATTGATGTATATAAAGAATAGTGAATTTGGGAAAATTAGGGTGAGTTTTTTAAACATTATAATTGAGTTTAGGTGGTAGTAAAACCATACTATAGATACCAAGGTAGATTCGTGATCAAGGAATTTCATCGTGAAAGTTGAAATAGAAATTTGGTTTCTTTTTAACTCAGCCCTTTAACAATGATATTGAACCATTTTAATATTTATGAATTTATGAACTGGGTTTTTGTAATGTTTAAATCAAGTCAAGAATTTGTAATATAAACTTAAAATTAGGGTATGACTGGAAATGAAAGGTCAAACTTAATTTTTAAATATATTATGAAATATTACTTTTCATAAACAAATTTACTAGGTAGTTCTTATGTTGGAATCAAGTCACAATTTTGTAATTGTTGTGTGTATAGGGTTATAATGAATAAATTTATGAATAATTCAAGAAGATATAACACAAGTTAGTTTTGATTCATTTATGAAACCTGTATTTAGGGATAACAATAAATATATAAGGGTATATTCATATATCCTATAGGTCTCTAGTAAGTGACTTAATGATGATGATGTGTGTGTGTGTGTGTGGACATTCATGCATACATACATGCATACATGCATACATCAATCACTATGATTTTATTATGTTTGAACCATAAGAGGAGATTTTAAGTTGAATAGATATTATTTATAGTTATATTAGTGAGTTTCATTTTGTGTGAATACAAAGAAGGAATGGATTTATTGTAAATAAATTATGGTTAGGTAAATTTTCCATAAACATTTATGTTTTTAACATCAAATGATTTTAATATAAAGTATTGAAATATACGTGAGAACCCATTCATATTTTAGATATGTTTATATAAGTACATGGTTGTATAAATTTATGAATATGTGTTATTCAAGTCATTAAATTTTAAGTTGTAGTTTTCAGATTTAAGGAAATGGTGCCTAGATGTAATACTAAAGCTCATTCTTTGTAGGATATTGGAGATAACTTAATATAGCTGTATATTGAATATGCATACCAATGTATATGTGATACTCAATATTTTAGTTACAATACCATCTTAAATTAGTATACCATATACTTATATGCATTATCAATTGGATTTATAACAAAATAACTTATTTTTAGTAACTAAGGTTAATCTTTGTTGAGTATTGAAAATAAAAATAATATGTATATCTATTCATGTTTTCATATTTAAACATATACGTGATACTCTTAAATAGTAGATCATATACTATGATAAATTGAGTATATCATATGCTTATATGGATAGACAGTGAATATGTTATATAACCAAGATGTTTGGGTATGTTTGTTTACTTGAATTAACAAGACTAAACTTAAATGTGTGTATAATGGTTGGAGGAACTTCTAATTATGCATTACTAGAAAATAAATACAAATCTTATTAATGTTTTTTAATATTTGAATAATATTATTGATGTACTTTTATTATATGGATATATAGTAATAAGTTGGTAAATAATGTTAGACGAATAAGAAATATTGAGTGAAGAGTTGCATATAAATAGTTTGGAACTTAATGTCTTGATATATAATATTACCTTAATGGTTTGATTATTTTGATGACTATTTGAATTTTTTGTATATCTGATTTTATTATCTTATAAATAAGTTAGATATTTGAAGATATTATACTACATTTGATGGACTAAATGCTAATATTTGAGACCTTTTTGTATTAGAACATAATATAGATTATAGCAAGGAAGAATTCATTTTAAAATCTATTAGATTTAATATTATTATATATATAAATCAATCTAGTATTAATGACCCTAGATAAGTAGGTGAGATAGATTCCAATTACCTAATTAGCATCACTAATACACATATAAGGTGTAATCTGATTGAGTGGTGTGTATGAAATTTGACTAATCCTCAAGATCAAAATACTATGTGAAAACTTTGGAAAAAGTAGTGTTTATGTTTAAAAATTATCATTTCATTTGTTAGATTTAGTTTACATGTTTAGTATGATATCATGTTAGAATAAATATATTTATTATATACTTCATGTAATAGTTATCTTACAACACATGAGATCTAGTTGTCACTCTTGATTCCCACACCATCACTATCTACCCATCTATGAAAGGAGGGTCATTCCGTTGTTGGGAGATTGTATAGGGGATTGATGGTTTATGATTGGTGTGGAAAAGCACTTAGATGATGTTGTCCCTCCCCTTAGTAGTATTTCACTAGTGACTATAGCCATGATTACTTATGGATGATTTGAGTTCGATGAGACTCTCATGTTTTATGTAAAAGTGTATCATTGTACATTATTATTAAGCATAATATTATGTTGAAACTATACTATTATGTATATTTTATCATTATAGTAATTAGCTATAACATTGTATCAACAATGGCTAAATTTTTAAATATACTTTTATGTATTAAATGTAGTACTCAGTTTTATATTTTAGTGTTGTGCTTGCTTTTGAGATGTTGTGATCATTAGCTACATATATTAGCTATTGACTTTGATAATTGGTTAGCTTAAACTAATGTATTTAGTTAAAGATCACTATGTATGTTTTTAGTGTAATGGAATTCTATAAATTTAATTAGTGTAAATGTTTTAATTCTTTTTACCTTATTCTACTAAAATTGAGTAGGGTTGTTACAACTGAGGTTGTATTGTTATCCATTTCCTTTTAATTCAAAATTAAATACAAATAAAAATAAAACACAAACCCTAACAAATTTATTCATGAAAATAACCCATTCAACCATTATCTTACAATATATAAAATAATAAAATGATTGTGTACCTTTCCAAATTAAAAAAAACATAGTCCATACTAGAAATGGCAAACTATAAACAACTCAAAAATTTAAGTACAATACTTACTTGAATACTAGACAAAAGAATACAAAATAATGGTGATTTTGCTTCTTTTCCTTACCTTTATAAACTTCCATCCATTCACACCTTGAATTCAAAGACTCATTGACTCCCTTAAGACAACTCCCACCAATAGAAAACTCCAAAAAAACTCCTATATGATTGAAAAGACAAATGACTCACTATAGTTATATCCCCTAAAGAAGCTAATGCATCTAACTTAATTCATTTTCCCTTATCCACCATGCCCAAATTATGATATAGTTTCCCCAAGTGTAGGGCTTCTAAATGACAAATCAAAATAAACATGCAAGAAACCTAAAAGGGTTGGGAAGAGTCTATACCCACTTACGTCGAATGGTGAACTAATACCATCACACAAAAGTCACAAAAAAAAACCAACACTTAAACTAATTCCACGACCATGGTGGTTTCTGGTACTCATGACCGAGTCAAAGCAATGCCAAGCCAATACTTAGTCTATTTAGATAATGAATGAAATAATAGTCCCATCCAACATAGACCTTTTATGTTAATAAATAACATTTTAATGACAATAATAAAAGATGAACGATGTTAAATTTAATTCAAAATAGGAATATGTCAACAACTAAATGCAACCCATAGACTAACACAAGTCAAAATACTTAAGTCATGATTTTGAAAACAAGTCAAATAACATAGAACACCAATGCAATGTTGAAGATCGATAAGTAATATGTAAAGTGAATAATATGAATATGATAATCAAGTAATATTAAATCATGTAATTAAAAATACTAACTTATTTTAGCAAAGCTGACAAAGTCAAATATTCAAAATCAACTAAGTAAAGAAATGATCAAACATGAAGTTAAATTAAACTAATGAGCATCATAATAAAATAATCAAATCTAATAAAAATAGAAAGTTAACAATTAATTCAAACATATAAAATGACTCGAAACATATTAACAGTCAAAGCTTAGTATTGGAAATTTTAAGTTCACTATTTCTTTTCGTTAACTTTCTTTGCCTCACCTGACAATTTAGAGTCACATACAACCTACATCATATCTAGTACCTACATTCATAAGAGATAATAAATAATATTTGTAATATGTAAGTTTAATAAATTCAATAACAACATTAAATATAATAATATAAATGAACTAAAAAATGAATTAGTAACTCATTAAACATGAAATATCCAATATTGTAATGAAAAACATATCAAATAACTAAGTCAAAAATAATCAAAATGGATCAAACATAGATCAAAGAATTATTTCACAATAATAATCTAAATAATTATGTTTCGAATAGTTCATAACTAAATGATAATAACAAGTGAAATAAATGCATTTAAATAGAATCATACCATCCTATCCCACTTGGAATAGAGTTGTTTGATGATACAAATATCTAAGGATAGTGTTTCTTGAAAAGACTCATCTTCCCAAGTAGCACTTTTTTTGACAAGGGATCCCATTCAACCAAAATTTGGAAAATATCATAATTTTATAATCTAATGTTGTGATGGCCCAATATTTTCACTAGATATAATTACATGTTTTCCTCTTTTTAAACCTTAAGATGAATCCAATCCAAAATATGAGAAGGATTAGGTATATAATTTGTCTATAATGAAACACAAAAAACATGATGAATATGAGATAGAGAAGAAGGAAGGGATAGTCAATAGCCCACAAGACTAATTTTTTCCAAATTATCAAAGGGTCTTATAAACCAAGGAGCTAATTTGGAATAATTTCCAAACTTAATCAAACTTTTTGGTGGTCTACCATGCATAAAAAATGTTATCACCAACTTCAGAATCATGTATTGATATGTTTAAATCAACATTAGTCTTTTGCCTATTAGAGGCAACCTTAGATTTTAGCTTGTTATTTACATTTTCCTATTATACTATTGTAAAACATTAGGACTGAAAATAGTTAAATTTTATAAACATTCCTAGCTAAGTGGAGTCCTACACTTATGTCCATACAAATATTTGAAAGGATCCATTTTAAGAATATAATGGTATGTGTTATTTTAATCAAACTCCACTAAGTATAAACAATCTTCCCATTTATGTTTTTGATCCTTCACATATATTATTAAAATGTATTCAAAAACCTAATCTACTCTTTCCATCTGACCATCCATTTTTAGTTGATAAGACAACTAAAATTTAATGTCTTACCAAAAGCAGTAGTCAAAGTTTTCCAAAACCTGGAATTAAATATTATCTTTATAAAAAATAATAACTTTACGCATGCCATACATCCATACTTTTTATTTTATAAATCATTTAGTAAACATGGATGCATCATCATTTAAATTTTTAGTAATGAAATGACAAACTTTATTAAATTTAAGTATTACAACAAGAATCATATCATCTTTGCTTCAAGATTTTAGTAAACCAACTATGAAATCCAAAGAAATGATAACCCACTTATAACCCACTTACCTTGTGGAACATCATGAGTGTACAATATTCATCCTAAATGGCAATGTTCAGCTTTCACATGCTAAAATTACAAACATTTTCACACAAAATTGGAAACTTTTTATTTCAAACTAGGTTAATAATACAGCCTTTTCAACTCGTGTGTCATCTTTGTGACACTAGGATGAGAAAAATGAGGTGATTCACACACTTATTTCAATAAAATTTTCATTAAGTCACCATAATTAGGCACATAAATTTTGTTTATATCTAATTAAACCATTAGAATCAACATAAAAGTCATAAATTTTTATTTTTTATAGGCTTGTGAGCTAGAATTTCACGTACATCTTGCAAAAACTTATCAGACCATTGTTCCAAAATTTTAGTTCTAAAATTGTTATGTAGAACAAATAAGGTAGTAATATATGTGCATCAGTTGATTGCATCAGTAATACAATTATCCTTACCTTTTATATACAATATATTCATATCAAAATTACTCAAAAATTATAGCCATCTACATTGTCAAGCATTCAAATTGGCTTGGGAAAACAAACATTCCAAGATATGATGATCAGATTTTAATTTAAATTGCTTATCCATTTCCATTTCTTCATAACATGTATAATAATAAAAACTTATAGGTCATGAGTGGTGTAATATTTCTTATGATCTTTTAGTTTTCATGACTTATAAGTCATAATTGAACCATCCTAAGTTAACACACCACCCAAGCCTTATTTATATGCATCATCCTAGATTTATAAATTATCATTAGGATCCAATTGGATAACTATAGGTGATGTAGTTAAAAACTCTTTAATCTTATGAAAATATTTTTCACACTCAAAATTCTAAACAAAATTCTTACCCTTATACTGCAAGGAAGTTATTGGGTTAGCCAACTTAGAAAAAAATTAGAAAAAACTTCTATAGTAACTAGTCAGTCCCATAAAATTATGTACTTCATGTACATTTTTAGGAACAAACCACTCTTGGATGGATTTAATATTTAATAAATCAACAACAATGCAAACCTTATATATTATGTGACCTAAATAGTGGATCCCAATTTGAAATAAAGCACATTTAGACAACTTACCATATAATTTATACAACCTTAGCCTTTGCAACACTAAACATAAATTTTATTCATATTAAGTTTCATTCTTAGAATATATTAGTATTGAATCAATGAAAACTAGAACAAATTTTCTAAAAATCCTTGAATACACTATTAATTGAATTCATAAATGTAGTAGGTGCATTAGTTAGACCAAAAGGCATTGATGTAAACTTGTAATATCCATACTGGGTTTTGAAAGTAGTCATATGGATGTCTTCATCCTTGATTCTCAGTCGATGATAGCCCAGTCTCAAGTATATCTTAAAAAAATTATATGCATCCTTCATTTGAAAAAATAGATCATATACCATTCACAAATGAAAATAAGTCTTGATATTAACCTTATTAAGCATGTGATATTCAACACACAAATACAAGGTTCCATCCTTATTTTTCACAAATACCATAGGTCCACCTAAAGGTGACCAACTTAGATGAATACTACCATTTTATAGTAGCTTTTATAGTTGATATTTTAGCTCCTAAAAAATGATACATTCATATGATAAGGTATTTTATATTTGTCTACCCTTCATATTACATAATAGAAAAGTCAAACTCCCTCTTAGGAGGTAAACCAGGTAGTTTTTCTAGGAAAACATTAGAGAATTCTTACAAAAATGGATATTCTCAAAATGTTTTTTCTATTAGAAGTGTTGTTTCATGAATTTATAAAACATGCAATAAATAGCCTTTACACACTACTTTCTTCAATTGGAACACTAATAGTAACTTGTGTACTTTAAGTTTCAACAAACCTTTAGATATTACCAATTTTACCATGTCATCACAACATTTAACAACTTTATTACAATAGTCTAGATTGGATTTATGATAATACAACCAATCCATGTCAATAATGACATCAAAATAAATGAGAGAAGATAAAAATAAGTTAACTCAGGTGTAAAAATTACCTAAGTCTAAGATTACTTATTCAATACACTTAAAAATTGATACCCCTTTGCCTAAGCAAAACTCAACATCCTAACTATCCTTCAATATCACATGTTTTAATTTACAATTATTCACTAATTTTGGATTAATAAAACCATTCATTGTTCTTGAATCAAATAAAACCAAAATAGAAATATCATTTAATTTACCTCTAAATTCAATAGGGGTTATTTGAAAATCTACATTTTTATTATCCAAAACTACATACACCCTATGGTTAACTGAATGTTCTAATATTAGCTTGGGATAATATTTATAATATAAATTATCACCACATTCCTAGCATACTACAATCCTTTTAGGTGACACATAAATAGAATTTGCACTAGTGGCAGGTACATTTTGACTATCTTAGGTCTATTTTTTCTTAAATTTTCTAGACTTAGAAGAATTCTTATTCTTGAAATTTTTATATTACCCCTTAAATTTGTTAAAACCACTTGTAATATTATTAAACATGTAGTTTTGATTATATTTCATGAAATTCTTATATGAAAGGGATACATTCTTTTTCTTAGATTGTTTTCTATTATGTTTAAAATCTTGCATCTCCCTTTGACAAGCTTTCTCTTTATATTTTTCCCTATGCATAGATTCAATAGTATTAGTTAGTGTCTTAGGTTTATTTATATTGAAACTATGCATCAATATCTCTTTCAACCCCAAATTGAATTTGGTTACTTTAGTTTCTTTGTCATGCATGTAGTTAACATGATGCAAAATGTCTAATAGTTTCTTTTTGTACTCAGTTGTAAATATATTATCTTATTTTTACAGTTGAAAATCAGTTATTTTATGTTACTTAAAGTTTGAGATGAGATAAATTTTCCTGAAATACCTTTCAAAAGTATGCTAGGTAAGATTCATTAGTTGGTAACCATCCAAGGCATAGAGATTGTTCCAGTAAAGAGTTGTAGCTCTAACTAATTGATATGAAACCACTCTTGATTTCACATTGGAGGGAATATTGTGAAGGTTAAATTAATTATATAAGTGAACCAACCTACATCAATTGCATCACCATATTCCTCCCCTGAAAAGGTTGGTGGAGGAATATTTTTTAATTCCTAGATGATAGGATCAATCATAGTTATAAGGTTTTCTTGGAGCTCTTGCTCACCAAATTTCACTCCTTCTCTAAGAGTAAGTTATTCAAGTGGAACAATCTCTAATTTATTCAATATTAATTTTTGGGTGTCTAATTTATTTTTAAGGGCATTTAATGCCTTAATTATCCAATTCAAGATAACTTCTTGGTTAGCATTAGGTTTAATTTCAACATAGTTAACGTCTTTAATACTTCTTCCAACATTGTTGAGAGGAGGTAATTTTCTTTTATTATTATTGGCCCTACAACCTATTCCTCTATCAAGGTTAAAATTCCTTGGGTTTTTTTTCCATTCCATATATTTTTCTCACCATCCTAAGGTGAAACAAACAATAACTCTATAGGAAAAACAACATGAAAACATTCCCTAAAGTTCCCTAGATTATTACCAAGATAAATAACTATGGTACAAATAATTAATTAGTGTTTAGCAATTAAATATGGATTTATATTCATAATTATTTCATATCCAACATAGAAAATAGACCAAGTCCATAAATTAACAATGACTTCATTAAGAAATCATTTTAACCACTTAGTATTCAGATAGAAGTGGGTCTCTGTAGAAATACTAATGCACTCTTATCCACGTAAGTCAATGTGGATTTCCTATTAAATCCATCACTAACTTATAAACTTACCCAAGTACCTGTATAGGGTATAAAATAGTTGGTACCTCAATCAGTAAATTAGAAAAGCTTCAGCAAATGGTTTTGGGAAATAAGACAAATTGTGTTATTTTTTGGAGCCTATTTCAAATTAAAATGTATTTCAAATAATTTACATTTAAAATGTACCATACACTCTTTATGCATTATCACCATGGTTTGAGGAACTATTTTGGGTTGACATGACCCATGGTTTTGGTACCCATTATTTTATAAAACTATTATGTGGTTACCTATTGATGTATTATATATGTAGTAGGTAATACATCAAAGGTGAAACTAAATTTGATAAGGAAGAATAGAGTGTGTGAATTTAGGTGTGAATTCAGGAGAGTTTGTAGAGTACATCTTCAAATGATATTTGTGCATTGTAATTGTGAGAATACTGATCTGAGAATGGATTGTACTCATGTGGATTGTAATAAAATTTGATCAAGTATTTCTTGGTGGATGTATCCCACATTGGGTGAACCATATTAAATGTGGCCTTCTTGTTGTGAATTTTTATTTGTGTTATTTATGCATCTCTATTCATATCTATTATTATTGTGATTCTATGAAATTTTTTTCATCAATTTCTAATTTATTTTTAACAAATTCAACATAATAATAATCATACTAAGATTTCATAATCAATATCTATCAAATTCATGGGCAATAAGAAGTGACCATGGAAAGGACTATTTTCAAAATCAATGCAAAGAGTTGGAACACATTATAAAGTTCAAAAAGTAGCAAGGGAAAATATTAACATCCATCTGGTAGGTATATTAAGGAGGTTAATCAGAGCTAAAAGTTTAATGATTAAGCTTCTTAAGATGCTTCAACAACCATGCTTATGTTCCACTTTAAAAAATATTTCCTTTTTACATGACATGGTTAGTCTCAAGGTACAAGTTAAAACATGGATGCGTAATTATATTATTAAGTCTAGTCAAACCTATTAGGTACTAAAATATACATTAAGAAACGTTGTTTTAAAATGCATGTGTTCAAGGAACTCAATGTACTTGTATAAAGTTTAACACTTAACCTTATTAATTAAGTGAATCAAACTTTAACTTAGGTCAATGTTATTTAGATCAAGGAAAACATAATTGTTTAATAATATATGTTATATGTTTTTATCATTATTACCTTTCAAGGAAGACTTATAAATTATATATTAATTACTATAACTCACCACATTGTCTTGTTACAATTCAATGTCTTTATAATGAAATAGAATAACTCATTATTATTCATTAAGAAAATTCTATGTAAGAAGAAGGTGTTCCTCAAGCACATCATGTATTAATTAAATAACCATTGGAATATATGACATTTCAATAACTTAACCATTTAAAATTTTGTTTAATAAATTGATGACCATTCCTAAACTATCCACAAACTTATAGCTTTGACAAGATAATAAAGTGGAGACCAATGAAGAGATTCAAGAAAATTTAAGATACCCTAAATAATATAAAACTTGAGGCTCTATTTTTTAATCCTATAAGGACATATAAAACATAAAATATACTATATAAAACAAATACACCTATTGGTTTTACCCATTTAGTCTTAAATGACTCAAAGCCTTCTTCTAGTCTATTAGGTCTAATTGTCTTAAAAGGATCAAATTAAGAAATACTTGAAATAGAGATATAAACCAGTTTCACTTGAAATTCACATAATTTTTTATAGTGATTTAACTCTTTAAACACCTTTTAATACTTGATTCCCATGAAATTTTGATAAAAAACCCTTTATGTGCCTAGTGCCCTTAATGACCTCAAACAGTCCAAAAATTAAATTATTCCTATCTACCACTTTAAATTGTATAAAATAGGTATAATTATATGTATAAAAGTTAATTAAATTCTCATATAAGGTTTTTACTTCCAACTCATTGGATTTTTCCCAAAAACATCAAAGCTTTATTTTTGATCTTTTAGGCCTAGAGACCTAATGGTCTTCAAATATGTCCAAACCTAAAATGTCACTTACCAAATGAAAATTACTCTTTTAGGAAGTCTTAATATTCATATTAAATATCTCAAAACCTTTAATTTACCTTTATAGACTCTAAATTAAAGATTTTGGAAAATTTCTCATTCTCATTGTCAAGAACACAAAGAATTTAGTGTTTTTAGCAAACATAATCAATTATAATTGCGTCCATACATTCTATCAAGGCCTTAAACCAATTAAATAATATTAAAAAATATTTATTATAGGTATCCAAAAATAATCATGAATTTTAAATTGTTAAGAAAAGAAATGTTGGCCTTTTTGTGAAGACAACCTTATAACTAGGGTTTTGAAAATCTATAAGAACACAAAAGCAATTTAATGATTGTTCATAGAGATTATAAGACATTTTTTACTTATAAAAATTGTATTAGGTTATTAAAAACCTACATAAACCTTTTATATCCTTATTTAAATCTCAAACACAAACATTTATTTACAATGAGACCTTTGTGTGTGATCGTGAACAAGAATAGGGAAACTAGTGAAGGTCTGATTAACAAAAACTTGGATTTGAGAATAAATTAAATTATAATGGAATTTATTATCATAAAAACATACAATAAATTTATTACTAAAATAATTAAAACAATAAAATACCTTTATTCATAAGAAACTATCTTTTTTCTATAATGCATACCCTTGTTCTATCATGGTAGACTCTTCATCAGTCGTCCAATGGTGTAAATTTGGACTTTTATGATTTTAATCCATATTTTTCATCCATAAAATTGTGGATTAAAATTTATAATGTTTATTATGAGGTTTTATAAGCTTTATATTTACTAAATTTACCCAATATTCTTCTCAATAGTCCCAACCTAAGATAAAAAAAATTAACCTCATACATATTACCTGATGGTTACTGTGATTTTATAAAATATTTGAGATAATTATGAGATAATATGGAATAAATATGCTCTTTTATATTTATCTAGTCTCTATGACACATTATAGAATCAATAAACTCATCAAATTATTTTAATTTAGCATATGTCATCTCAAATACATTTGAAAATTGAAATACAAGGCTTGGGAGGGAAACTCTCCAAATATTTAAAACAATTATAATGGAATTATAATGATTCAAAATAATATTATTATGACCTAATAAACATGATATGAATTCTAAGACATCAAATAATAATGAATTTACATGTTTCTAAGATGCACTTGCATGAAACCACTGAGGTACAAAAGAATGTTTCATGGACTCCTGTCCATGAGTTTTTATTGATGTTTTTGGACCTTTGTTTAACATATAAAGATGAATTTGTATTTTTTTACCTATTTTTCACTATTTTTATTATTTAATATCTTAATTCTTCTAGGATCCCATGGTCTACTAGATGAAGGTATACCTACTAGTTCATTATCTTCTCCTTTGGTGATATTCTTTAACCTTCTTATCTTCAAGTTTATTAGTTTTAGATTCTATTTATTTTGTTTCTCACTAAGATTGATTATTTATTTTATCCACACCTTTCTTGATACCTTTCTTTCAATATCATCAACTTCTTCATTTTTGGCTTTCAAGACAACTCCACTTTCTCCTTTAATCTTTTTTCCATTTTATAGTTTACTGATCCTATTACCCTTTAGGGTAATTTCATTAAAACAACTAACCTTTCAAGATATTAAATAATTATCATCAAATATAAGTCATTATAAAATCCATTAAATAACTTATCTATTTGTTCTATTGACAAAATATGAGGTTTTGAAAGCAAATTAGGTTCTTCATTAACTATACGGATTATGATTGACTAGTCAACTAACTAAATGCTTACTTCATCCTCCTTGAAATACTATAATAACCCCTTTTTAATTATAATGAAAACCTTATATGAGTTACATGATCATATTTCAATGATAAAAGGGTATTC
>JARHVA010001493.1:2917500-2987500 GCA_037957365.1 Torreya grandis | reverse complement strand
ATATGAACTTAAAAAATATCTATGAATAGATATTCATAATATAAGATAATTAAATGAACCTATATAACTATGCAAATACATGTACCTATATTTTATATCTAATCATAACACTTATAAGTTCGATTATGAATCTACATACTCAAATTAACAAGATACTAATGCATGAATCAATTTAAGTCATGTAGCTAAAATTTCACAATATCAAAATGCCATACTAAATGTTTATATTCATGTATGTAAATGGAAACATAATGAGTAATTTAATATTTAAATATCAAAATCTAATCATTATTTATAAGTCAAATTTCATACACTAACCTAACTATACAAATCAAACATATCCTTATCCTTGCATCACATAATTAATTAACATAAATATAATTAATGACGTTAATTGTACATTCATAAATTAATTCATTTTACAATCAACTATCAAAATAATTAAACTAAAAGATGTACAATAAGCAATCTTTCACATGTAATCCAATGTTGAAAATTTCCACCTCTTCAATGCTAATTATCCCAAACATAAGTGGACCTACACCACCCCATCCATCATTTTCATGTGATTTCAACCAAATGAGAGAAGTGAGTAAGGTATAGTGACTTCTTAGCTTGATTCAACAAAACCAAATGATGAAAACATTAAAAACAATATTGTTTAGATTCATAGTTAATAATACTAACACCTTTGTAGTTATTCTAACTAATGAAGTTTATTTAGAGCATTCTAGGATTGAATATTAAGGGCACAATCCATGGCATTCCACTTGAAAGTATCAATCCATCATTAGGGTACATCACCTCAAATACATGCAATTATATTACTGTTAGTAACCATAAATATAAATAATATTGTTTAAATATTTCCATCAAAGTAAAATGAACTTAAATGACTCAAATACTTTCAAGAAATGAACTAAAATGTATACTCAAAAACAACATTATAAAACCTTCATGAAAAATCTTATCAAACTTACCACAATCTATTAACAACATCAAAATTCAACTCAAATCCTCATTCAAGGCAACATATTCACACAACTAATGAAAATAAAGTCAACCTAACTATTCAAATAAAAAACATTGAATTATGTAAAGTACCAGTTCAATGTTGACCAACATGGTCAATCGAAAAATAATAATAAAATATCCCAAGGTCATTATCATTAACTGGTAATGATAATATGACTAAAATCATTCATATGAATGTTTGAAGTTAAACTAGTTTTTAAAATTCATGATATATGTAAATCATCAAAATAATCCATAACCTAAGTCAAACAATCATGCAAATAATTAAATTAAAGGACCAAAATAGACTTATCATATAATTTAAAAACCATATAATGATAAAATCAAATATCCTAACTATACAACTACTAATTAGAACATATTAAAACAATAATAAAATAATATTTAAAGAAAAAACTAGATGGTATTCTAACCCCACCTGTAACTCAGTTATTTTTTTATATTCTTCTAAGGTCATGGCCTAAAGTGGATAAGATTATTCTTATTCAAAAAAACCAACCCAAATAAAACTTGAAGTATATAGCTAAGGTTTGAAACTCATAACTAGGCTTTCGAAAACAACAAGAACTCATAATATGGTGTGCATAGATGTAGCCCTAAATGAAATTCAAAAGTAATAATGATCTTCCATAAAAATAAAATAAACTTTCATAATGTACACAAAAAAAATATTATATGCATGCCATAAAGAGGCCTTATTTGTCTCTATTTACTTTTAATTCAAAATCAAATACAACCCAAAAAAAAACACAAATCCTAATGTTTTAATTCATGAAAACAAGACATTCTACCATTTTATTTCAAGATATAGAATAATAAAATGACTACATACATTTTCAAATTAAAAAAACCAAACCATACTAGCAAGGCCAAACTATAAACAACTCATAAATTTAAGTATAATACTTACATGAATATTAGATAAAATAATGCAAAAGAATGGTTATTTTACTTCTTTTTTTAGCCTTCATAAACTTCTAGCCATTCACATGTCAAATGTAAAGATCAATCAACCCCTTTAAGCAATCTTCACAAAAATTCCCACATGGTCGATAAGGCAAATGACTCATTGTAGTTCGAACCCTAAAATAATCTCATGCATCTAACTAAATTCATATTTCCCTTGGATACCATGCCCAAATTTTGGAAAAAAAATTCTAAGCACAAGGATTCTAAATGGCCAAGTAAAATGAACATGCAAGAATCTCAACCCACTTTCATCGAATGGTGAACTAATTCCATAACACCAAGTCATAAAAAAACCCAACACTCCAACTAATAACATGCCCATGGTGGTTCATGGCCCTCATGACCTAGACAAATCAATGTCAAGCAAAGACTTGGTCTATTTAGACAATGAATGTAACAAGAGTCTCATTAAATAAAGACCTTCTATGCTAATAACCAATGTTGTAATGCCAAAAATCAAAGATGAATGATGTTAAATTGAATTTTAAATAGGGTTGTGAGAACAAGTAAATGTCAGTGATAAACCAACATGAGTCAAAAGAATCAATTCATGATTTTGATAACAAGTCAAATAAAAATGAAAACTAATGTAATTTCAAAGAACAACAAGTAATATGCAAGGTGAACAATATAAGGAGTAAGACAATAAAGTAACATAAACTAGTACAAGAAAAAAGACTAACTCATTTAAGCAAAGCCAAAAAATTCAAAGATTAAAAATAAACTAAGTAAATAAATCATCAAACAATAAGTTGAAACAAAACAAATACCATCATTATAAGTTATTAAAATCCACTAAAGAGAAACACTCAACAATTAAGTCAAACATATAAAATGACTCAAAACATAATAACAATCAAAGCTCAGTATTAGCAATTTTAAGTTCACTTTTTCTTTTCATTCACTTTCTCTGCCTCACTAGACTGCAGTCATAACAAAACATTTTCAATATCCATACTATAAAATATAAATAAATATAATAAAAATATTAAATTTAATAATATAACTAAAATAAAAAATGAACTAGTAACTCATTAAGCATGAAATATCTAATGCTATGATGAAATACATATCAAAAAACTATCTCAACAACAATCAAAATAAATCAAATATAGATTACATAGTTGTATCACAATAATAATCCAAACAATTATGTCCTAATATTTCATAATTAAACCATAACATCAAGTGAAATAATTTCAATCAAATAGGGTCACTAAATCCTCTCCCACTTGGAAGAGAGTCATCCCGTTGATCAAAATATCCAAAGATAGTGTTTCTTTAAAAGACTCATCTAATCAAGTAGTACTTATTTCCAAAAAAATATCCAATTAAACCAAACTTTGGGAAATATCAAGATTTTTTAATCTAACACTATGATGGTCTAAGATTTTCATTGGATCTAACTACATCTTTTCCTTTTCTAAAAACCTAAAGATGAGTCTAATACAAAACATAAGAAGAATCAATTATATACTTTCTCAATAATGCAATATGAAAAATATCATGAATCCAAGACAGAGGAGGAAGGGCTAGTCAATATGGCACAGGACTAATTTTCTTCAAAATTTCAAAGGGTCCTATAAACTAAGCACCTAATTTGGAAGACATTCCAAACTTAATCAAACATTTCTCTAGTCTAACATAAAAATTTCTTATAACCAACTTCAAATTCACATGGAAATATATTTAAATTAGAATAACTCTTTTTCCTAAAAAAAAATTCCTTTATATTTTGATTTTATTATTTTCATTTGCCTATCATTATCGTATAAAACATTAGGACTAACAACAGTACTAGTTTCTAAACTTTTCTTGCCAAGTAGAGTCCTACACTTACATCCATACGAAGCTTTAAAAGGAGCAAATTTAATAACAAAATGGTATGTGTTATTTTAATCAAACTCAAATAAGTGTAAATAATATTCCCATTTACCTTGTTGATTCATCACATACAATCTTAACATGTCTTCCACAACTTGATTTAATCTTTCCATCTAATGATCTAGTTTTGGGTGATAAGATGAACTAAATTTCAATCTTGTACGGAAATTACCAATAAAAGTTTTCTAAAATATTGAATTAAAATTTTTATCTCTATAAAAGATAATAACTTCAATCATGCCATGTAGCCATACTATTTCATTCATAAACTATTCAACAAACATAGATGCATCATCAATTTAATTTCTAGAAATGAAATGACTAACTTTAGTAAAATTATCTATTACAACTAGAACAATATCATTTTTATTATGAGACTTTAAATAATTAGATATGAAATCCAAATAAATCACAATGCAATTACCTCTTGGAACATCATGATGGTCTAATAGTCCTCCTGGATGGCAATGTTTAACTTTCACATGTTGAGATTCCAAACATTTTGAAATGAAATTAGCAACTTCATGTTTCAAACTAGGCTAATAATACAACCTTTTTAATTTGTGTGTCATCATCATGACATGAAGATGAGAAAAATGATATGCTTCATGCACTTCTTTGAGTAAAATGTTCCTTAAGCACTAGATTCAAACACATAAATTCTATTTTCATGTATAATTAAACCATAAGAATCAACATAAAAGTAAAAAAAATATATATATTCTATAGGCTCATCAGCCAAATTTTCACTTACATATTGGCAAAACTTATCAAAACACTATTTTTCTAAAATTTTAATTTTGAAAATGTTATGTATAATAGATAAGGCAATGAGATATAGGTGATTTTAAACATTTAAGCACTTTATTACATCACTCTAGATTATATTTATGTTTTTAAAACCAATCCATGCCTATAATGACATCAAAAGAACCAAGAGGAGGTACAAAGAGGTTAAATCAGGTTTAAAAATTGTCTAAGTCTAAGTTTACTTATTCAAGACATTTAGAAATCAAAACCCTTTTGCCTGATCTAAACCCAACATCTCAACCATCCTTCAATGTCATAATATTCATTTTAGATTTATTAACTAAATTTGGATTAATAAAACTATTTGATGTTCTTAAATCAAATAAAATTGAAAAAAAATATCATTTAATTTACCTTTGAATTTGATAGGAATTGCTTGAAAATTTGTTTCTATTATCCAAAACTACATACACCTTGTGGTTAGTTGATTAGCCTAATTTTAGCTTGGGATAATCCTTTTGATAGTGATTATCACCACATTCTTAGCATACTACAATCATTTAAGGTGACAAAGGAATATTTTTCACCCTAGTGGAAGGTAAATTTTGACTACCTTGGGTCTGATTTCTCTTAAAATTTATAGAATTAGAAGAATTATGATTCTTGAAATTTTTATTTTGCCTTTGATTTTTTAAAACCAATCATACTCCTATTAAACATGTGGTTTGATCATATTTATTTAAATTATTAGGTGAAAGGCACATATTATTGATCTTAGACTTTTGTCTATTCTATGTAAAATCTTATCTCGCCATTTGATGATCTTTCTCTTTTTCTTATACTTTATGATTAGATTCAATAGAAATAGTTAGAGCCATATAACTAGTCATATTGACATCATGTATCAATATCTTCTTCAACACTAGTTTGAACTTGGTCATTTTAGTTTCTTCATCATGCATGTAATTAACATGACATAATAAGTTTTAAAACTTGTTTATGTACTTAGTTACAAACATATTATCTTGTTTCATTAGTTGAAAATTAGTTATTTTCTATTACTTAAAGTTTGAGTTGAGATACCTCTTCCTGAACTGCCTTTCAAAAGTAGGCCAAGTAAAATTCATTGGATGGTAACCCTCTAAGACACAAATATGGTTCCACCAAAGAGATATTGATCCAAATAACTAATAATTAGTCATTCTTACTTTAAAATTAGAGGGAATTTTATGATGGTTAAATTACTTCTGTAAGTGAACCAACCTTGCATCAACTACACCAGATTCTTCACCTAAAATGGTGGGTGGAGGAAACATTTTCGACTCCTTGATGATAATATCAACCACATATACATGGTTATCTTGGAGTTTTTTCTCACCAACTTAACCTCATTCTCTAAGAGTAATTTATTTATGTGGAAGACCCTCCAAGTTATCCCATATTCATTCTTAGGTGTCCAACTTGTTTTGAAGGGCATTCAGTACATTAAGTATCCCATTAATACTACCACTTGGTTAGCATTAGGGTTATTTTCATCAAGATTAAGGGATCTAATATTTATTCATCATTGTTTAGAGGAGGATCTTCTCTTTAAGGAGTATTGTCCCTATGACCTATACCTCTACTAGAGTAACATTTCTTGGGTTGTCTTTTGCCAATCTATATCTTATTCTCACCATCCTGAGGTGAAATAAACAACTCAGCAAGACAAATAACAAGAAAACATTCCCCAAATTTCCATAGAGCATTATAACTATGTTCAGATACAAATATGTGACAACCACATTTTTTTAGTACCAAGATAAATAACTATATTACAAATACTTAATCAAAGATTAAAATGAAAGACAAAGTAAGATCCATAACTATGTTATAGCCAACATAAGAACTAGACCAAGTCCTTAAATTAAAAATGACTTCATTAAGAAGTGTTTTAACCATTTATTATTTAGATAGAATTGGGTCAGTATAAAATCACTCACATGATATTATCCATGTACTTCAATGTGGCCTTCCTAATAAATCCTTCACTAGCTTATACACTTACCAGATTACTTGCATAGGCTATAAAATAGTCTGTACCTTAATGGACAAATAAAAAAGGTTGCTATATGAAGATAGATTTATCAAAAGAATCATCATATTAATATTTTATAAGTAATATAAATCAAACTCACATGTAAATGGAAGTGATCATGGAAAGGACTATTTAAAAAAGTAATGCAAAGCTTTGAAACACATTACAAAGTTCATAAAAAAGTAAGGGACAAGATTGACGTCCAATTTTTAGGTAGCTTAAGAAGGCTAATCAAAAGTCTACATGTAGTTATTAAGATTATTAAGATGTTTTAACAACCATGCTTACATTTCACTCTAGAAAATATTTAGTTTTTACAAGACAAGGTTAGTCTCAAGGTAAAAGTCAAAACATGTATGTTTAATGATCTTATTAAGTTTAGTCAAACCTATTAGGTTATACAAACATACATAAAATTACACTATTTTAAAACATTATTTCAAGGAACTTAATGTACTTATATAAGGTTTAACGCTTAACCTTATTAATTAAGTGAATCGAATTTCAACTTAGGTAAATGTTATTTAAACCAAGTAAAACATCATTGTTTAATATTATATGTTAGAACATTTTATCTTTATTGAATTTCAAAGAAGACTTATTAAATTCATAATAATTATTATAACTCACCATATTTTATTGTTATAATTCCATGTATTTATAATGAAATAGAATAACTTATTATTATTCCTTTAGCCAATTCCATGTAAGGATCAGGTGTTCCTTAACCACATCATGCCTCAATGAAATACCCATTAGAAATAGGACATTTTAAGAGCTTAACCATATATAAACTAGTTTATTAAATTAGTTTTAACATTTGTATAAGATTTTAATTACATTAATTGAACCATAGAAATAAGTTAAATTAGTTTTAATATTTGTATAATATTTGAATCACATTAATATAATCTTAGTTATAATTGTTCAACCCCATCAATCCCAAATTATACAAGGTTATCCCAAAATATTCATATCACATTAAAAAGTGATATAATGGTTTCCAAAAATGATTGTCTTCAATATATAATCCTTAAGAGGATATTAAATTAAGACATTTTTAAGTGTCTTTAAATTAATCTTAACATAGAGTTAATTTAAAAAATGCAATAGTTTAACATAGGTATTATCTTTTGAGGTAGTCAAATGAAGACTTATCATAAGTATATAAAAATGCCAATCAACATAACTTACATTTGATCAAGTTATTTCGTTATTCAATTTTAATAATCATAATTCTCAAACAACTATAAATTACTCAAATTAATCTTAACAACTTAATTTTTACATGAGGTATATCATATATGCTTATACATACAAAATATCACATTCAAATTTCTTGTACACTTTAACAAAACTAATTCTCACATAGTATCTCACAATTTAATCTTATAACTATAATTCAAAATCAACCAATTACTTTTTCAATTATCCAACTAACTCAATGCCATTAACCTAAGATAGGAAGTCTAATAGTGTTGAATAGTTATATGAACTTAAAAAATCTTTATGAACACATACTCATAATAAAAGATAGCTAAATGAACCTGTATAACTATGAAAACAAATGTACCCACATTTTATATTCAAGCATAATAGTTAGAAATTCAATTATGAATCTACATACTCCAAGTAATAATAAACTAATGCATGAATCAATTTAAGTCACGTAGCCAAAATTTCACAATATCAAAATGCCACACTAAATGTTTATAGTCATATATGTAAATTAAAACATAATGAGTAGTCTGATATTTAAAAAATCAAATCTAATAACAATTTATAAGTCAACTTGCATACACTAACCAAATTATGCAAATCAAACATATCCTTCTCCTTGCATTACATAAATGATGAACATCAATATAATTAATGAAGTTAATTATACATTCATGAAATAATTCATTTTATAATTAACTATCAAAATAGTAAAACCAAAAGAAGTAAAACAAATGATATTCCACACATAATCCAATGTTATAAATGATCAATCCAATTCCAATGATCCCAACCATAAGTGGCCCTAGACCACCCCATCAATTAGTTTGATGTGATTCTAGCTAGATGAGAAAAATGAGTAAGGTACAATGACTTTTGAGCTTGACTTAACAAAACCTAATGATGAAAACATTCAAACAATATTGTTTACATTCATGGTTAATAATAGTAACACATTTATAGTTATTATAAATATTGAATATCATTTATATCATTCTAATATTGAATACTAAGAGTTCAATCCATTGTGTTACACCTACAAGCCCTAATCCATTATTAGGGTACATCAACCAAAATAAATGCAATTGTATTAATACTAGTAACCCCAGATATAGAGAATATTTTTTAAATATTTCCTTCTAAATATAATGAACTTAAATAACTCAAATAACATTCAATAAATTAACTAAATTGTATACTCAAAATTAACATTATAAAACCTTCATGAAAATTTTTATCAAACTTACAAAATTCTAATAATGACATCAAAACTCAAATCAAGTTCTCATGCAAGTGAACATATTCACACAATGAGTGAAAATAAATTCAACTAAAATAATCAAAGAAAATAAAATTGATTAACTATATAGTACCAACTCAATCTTGACTAATAAGGTCAATTAAAAATTCATGATAAGAGATCCCAAGGTCATTATCATTAACTGGTAATGATAATAATGATTGAAATCAATCATATGAATGTTTAAAGTCAAACTAGTTGTAAAAATTCTTGATGTATGTAAGTCATCAAAATAATCCATAACTCAAAGTCAAACAATCATGTAGATAATGAAATCAAATGACCAAAATAGACTTATCATATAAGTCAAAAACCTCATAATGACAAAATCAAATATCCAATCCATATGACTACTAATTAGAACACATTAAAATAATAATAAAACAATATATTAAGCAAAACTAGATGGTATTCTAAACCCACCTAAAACTCAATTATTTATTTATATTCTTCTCAGTCCATGGCCTAAAATTCACATGTTTGTGTTTAATCAAAATAATCAACCCAAATAGAACATGAATTATACATCTAGGTTTTCAAACTCATAACCAATATTTCAAAAACAATAAGAACCTATAATACAATGTGCATAGTTCTATCCCTAAAGGATATTTAAAAATAATAATGATCTTCCATAAAATAAAAATGAACTTTCACAAAGTAGACACAAAAAACTATTATCTGCATATCACAGTTGAGACCATATTGGTCTCCATTTCCTTTTAATTCAAAATCAATTACAACCCAAAAACAAACACAACCCCTAATAGTTTTATTCATGAAAACATACCATTTGACCATGTTTTTATAAGTTATAGAATAACAAAATGATTGTAGACCATTCCAAATAATAAAACCTAGTCCATACTAATAACGTTGAACTATAAAAAACTCAAAAAATTAAGTATAATACTTACTTGAATACCACATAAAAGAATGCAAAAAAATGATGATTTTACTTATCTTTCTTGCCTTCACAAACTTCTAGTTTTTTACACCTCCAGTGCAAAGACTTTTTGACCCCTTTAATCCAAATTCCACTAACTTAAATCTCCACAAAGACTCCCACATGGCTAATAATACAAATGAATCATTGTAGTTCAAACCCCCAAATAATCTCATGCATCTAACTAAATTCTATTTCCCTTGGCTACCATGTCCAAATTTTAGAAGATTTTACCCAAGAATAGGGCTTCCAAATGATAAATAAAAATGGACATGATATAACCTAAAAAGGGTTGGAAATATTTTCAACCCACTTGCATTGAATTAAGAGCTAATGCCATCACACCAAAGTCACAAATAAAACCCAACATTTCAACTAATTCCATGCCCATGGTGGTTCATGGTCCTCATGACCTAGCCAAATCAATGCCAAGCCAAGACATGGTCTATTTAGACAATATATGAAATAACATTCCTATTCACCGAAGAGCTTCTATGCCAATAACCAACATTACAATGCCAATAATAAAATATGAATAATGTTAAATCGAATCTGAAATATGATTATGACAACAACTAAATTCCACTCATAGAATAATACAAGTTAAAATACTTAAGTCATTATTTTAACAAGTCAAATAACATCAAACACCAATTTAATGTCAAAGACTAAAAAACAACATACAAGGTAAATAATATAAGGATTAAGACAATCAAGTAATAAAAATTAGAACATTTGAAAAGACTAACTCATTTCACCTTTTCTGATAAAGTCAAAGTGTCAAAATCAACTGAGTAAAGAAATGATTGAATAAGAAGTCAAAACTAACTAAAGATCATCATAATAAGCTATTCTAATCCAATACATATAAACATTAAAAAATTAATGCAAACCTATAAAATGACTCAAAACATAATAATAGTAAAATCTCAGTATTAGCAATTTTAAGTTCACTATTTCTTTTCATTCACTTTCTTTGCCTCACTTGACTACTCAGAGTCACATCTAGCCTAGCTCATATTGGTACCTATAGTCATAACATATCATAAATAGTATTTGTACTACATAACATCAATAAATTAAATAACAACAATAAATGTAATAATATAACTAAAATTAAAAATGAATTGGTAACTCATTAATCATGAAATATACAATGTTGTAATGATAAACATATCATATAGCTATCTAAAAACCAATCAAAATGGATGAAACATAGAACATAGAACTATATCACAATATTAATCTAAATAATTAAATGTTGAATAGTTCATAACTAAATCATAATAACAAGTGAAATAAATGTAGTCAAACAAGATCATGACAACCTCTCCTTCTATGTGATCTTGAACTAAGTTAGAATTATATTTATTATATAATACAAGTGTGATCACTATATATTATATAAAGCCTACTCTATAAGGTGTCTTTCCTTGGGAAGAAACATCTTTAATAAGTTGCATGATAGGCCAGATAATATATTTATAATGCACATGAAATTATATTTCATAATTCAAGTTTGAATGAGAGCAAACATTACAATATAAAATATAAAATGGTTGTTCATTTCACATTACAAACGTGAATTTTCCTATTCATATAAGAATGGAAAATTTATTGACTAATAAAAAAGTAATATACCTATGTAAGACATCTAGGATTAATAAAAATATATAAAATATTGTTACATCCCCCCTCAATCTGCATGGGCCTTTGTTAGACCAAGCATTCCTCTTAATGTTTTTCAAAATTTTGTCATCTAAACACTTTTGTTAGGATGTCTATTGGTTTCTTTGCTTTCAAATAATGTTTCAACTTGACACTTCCATCTTTCACATAGTGTTGAATAAGATGAAATTTGGTATATTCTTGGTTTAGACATGAAATAATGGATTCTTTTACATATAGATTGGATAAGTCTTGTCAACCATGAGATATGTTGATGAAACCTATTGCTCATACAAATATGAAATAACACTTACATGCCACAAGATCTCTATAGTTTCCTCTGAAACAACCATATAATTTGATTTTGTTAAATAGATTTTTGTCACTAATTACTTCTTGGATTTTCAACTAAAAATTATTGTTCTTAACTCAATTATAAAAATTGAGGTTGACTTTCCATTTTCATGGTCACCATCATAGTTAAAATCTGAGTACTCAACCAACTTGAAGTATCATGCCCTAGAATATTTGAGCCCAAAGTTTTGTGTTCCTTTGAGATATCTAAGGACCCTTATTTCTACTACCAAATGACTATCCCATGGATTTTTTTCATGAATATTGAAAGGACACCAAAAACAAATGAAATATATGGTCATGTTGTAGTTACATAAATCAAACTTCCATTGAGTTGTCTATATTTAGTGGCATCAAAGAAATATATTCAATCTTTAGATGTCAATTTGAGATTTTATTCCATGGTCGTGTTGAGAGGCTTAAAATATTCCATTCCAATATTGCCTAGAATGTCACTAATGTACATCTACAGAGTGATAAATATATACTTTGGTTTTTTAATTGATTTAATACCCAACTAGTAAGAAGGTAACCCAAATTAGTCATATCAAAACTTTTCATCAACTTTGATTTGAAATTTACAATGTATTATTCATTATTCCCTATAATGAATAATACATAAATATAAACCACCATAAACACAACTATTTTATCAACTATTTTGATAAAGAGAGTTACATATTTAAAATTGAAAAATTTGAAGTTCATGTTCAAGAGTTGCTTAGCTCATTTGTTGTACCATGATTTAGGGGTTTGTTTTAAACCATACAATAATTTTTCCATTTTTTACACCTTATGATCTTAGCCATTTAATACAAAACCTTTATGTTATGTCATCTACACAGTTTCATTAAGGTCACCATTAAAGAAGGTAGTTTTGACATCTATTTAGTGAACTTTCCATCCATTGTGAGCTACCAAAGCCCACATAGTTTGAATGGTAGTCCATTTTATTATACGTGCAAAGCTTTCATTATATTCAATTCCTACATTTTAAGCATATCCCTTTATTACAAGACTTGATTTTTGTTTTTCAAGTGAGGCATAAACCTTATATTTGTTGTGTTAAACCCACTTGCAGCCAATAGATTTGTATCCATATGGACGATTAACCAATTTCCAAGTCCCATTTTTTACCAATGCATTGTACTCATATTTCATTATTTTTCTCCAAGATTCAATATTTTCAACCTATTTGAAAGATGTTGGTTCTCAATAAAATGCAACATTGAGTTATTCTTATGGAGAATAATTCAAGGTGAGATTGTTAATTTTATCATGAATTTATTCTAGGTACTTATCTAATTTTGATGTGACTTCATGTGCACTTATTATTCTTATTTTCCCAACTTCATCAGGTTTCACATGTTTCAATGTTTGATTGGCCACTTAGGCATCTATTTATATGTTTTAGGTGCTTCAAATTCATCTTATAAAGTTCCATCACTTTCTACCCTCTATTCTAGTATCCCCTATTCATTATTTGATGAAGTTTCATTCTCCCCTTAGAGAGGATCTTTTATCTCATGTATAAGAGACAATAAAAAATCAATAGATTCCTAACTATGTATCCTCCACTAATTATCTAGAACATCCAAATAATTTTATATATAGACAGAAAACTTTGAATACTTGTCATGTTTTTTTATCAATATGCTCTTTGTCCTTTTTAGGCTCATAAAATAAAACTTCTCTTGTGAAAATAAACTTATTTTCTTTCTCATCATATAAGTTATATGACCTAGAGGATCCAAAATATACCAAATGGATGCATTTTCAAATCATGTGGTATAAATCATTTCTCTTATCCTTTGGAATTAATGTGTAACCAGTGGATAAAAAAATATAAATATGTCACACTGAAGGGAGATGACCACACCATATCTCAAATAGAGTATTAGATTTAAGAACTATTTATGGTGATCAATTTTGGAGGTATACTACTATTTTAGCTGCTTCAGACCAAAAGTGTTGATTAACCCCTTTGTAGTACAACATAACACAAACCATATTCATCATAGTTTTATTCATTCTTTCTAAAACTACATTTAGTTTCAAAGTGTAAGGAATTACGATATAGTGTTTGATCTTATTTTTCTCATTATAGGATTCAAAATTATTTGAAGTGAATTCACCATCATTGTTTATCTTGAGTGTCTTGATGTAGGTTTGATCTTCATTTTCAATCATTTTTCAAAACTTTTGTAAAGTATTGAAGGCTCCTAATTTTTTATTAAGAAATTATATCAATATCATCTAGATGTAGTGATCAATGAACACCATGAAGTACTTATGACTACAAGTGGAGAGAAATGGAATAGAACACAAGTATTCATGAACCAGTTACAATTTTATATAAGATTTCCATGGTGACTTCAGAAATGGATCTTACATGTTTAACAAAGATGTAGGCTTCACACTTTTCATTTGGTTTTGTGGGCAATGTATACATGATAAAAACATCATTTTTTTTTAATGCATGAATGTTGTTATAGTGAGTGTGCCTGAATCTTATATGCCACAACATTTTTGGATATATTATATCTTCCATGAGATGAGTATAACTCCTTAATTAGTTTCCATTCCTCATATCTAGTCAAGACAACTTCATTGTCACTTTTTCTCTTGATAGTGACATCACCATTATCCAAAATAATTGAATGGCCTTGTTACATTATGATCACTAGGAAAAACAAGTTTTTTTTCAATTGAGGAAGGTAAATGACACTTTGTATTTAGAAATCTATAATCCCAAAGTAATTGAGTCATCCTATACCTCTTCCTTGTTGTTTAGACTTCATATATGTATGAGGTATATTACACCACAACTTTCTTCACCAAAATAATAAAATAAGTCTCTTTAGAAAGTCATATGTACAGTGGCACCAATATCAAGAACCCAAGCATCAAACCATTAAGAACTAATTGAGACATTATTTTCTTCATCGTTTATACTATAAAACACACATTAATTATTGAATTAGGTAGAGTTTGACTCTTTTCTAATTTGATTTTTCCTCATTCTTTTTACGATATGCTTTAATTTTATCCCATGGAGTTATACATTCATGAGTCTCTTGGCTTATTTTTCTATCACACTATTCATAATAGAGTTTTTATTTATCATTTTTTTACCACCTTGATTTTAAAAATTTCCACCTTTTCCATTGTACTTATTCTTTTACCTACTATTGCCTTAATTTTTAGAATGTGTGACCTTGTTGGATGTTTTTGAAGAATTTTCTTGGACATAACACACACTTTCCCCTATTTTGGACTCTATTTTCCCTATAAAGGAATTTTCTCTTTATAACATCATTTTAACCAATTGATCAAATGTGATAGTCTTCAACTAATTTCTTGCTTGTAGAGACTCCAAGTGGATATAAATAATCCAAGGGGTTACATTAATCACTTGTTAATAGAATAAACATAAGAAATAAGCATAAAATAAATAATTCACAAGCCTATATACTTGGGGGAGCATAAATAAATAAAAATTAAAAACATAATTATAAAACAAAATATAAATTCCCTTTTACCCTCATTATAGTTCCAAAATCACTTGTTGGGTAGTTAGATTTATTGGGTTGTCTATGCAATGGAGTATTTTGGTCAATGTGTTTTACTTATGGGAAACACCTATCCTTTTCCACCTTGGCTTGGAAAAATGAAGCCATCTCTTAAAAGTTTATCATTATAACTATACATAAGAAAGCTTATTGAACAATGTCCTTGATAGTTGTATTTATAAGTTATCCAACTAACTCCAACTCATCTATAGTTAGGTTAGATTATAACATGGTTAGGTTTAGGAGATGACAATTAATTAATATTTGGAATATGGATCCCATTTATTAAGCATTTTTGTCAATTTCTAATTTTAATGCCTTAATGGAGATATTTTCAATTCCTTGATTTTGAGGATGATGGCATTATCATGACCTCATTTTTATTGAAATTTACCTTTTGAAAAATTGATATTCACTAATTATAGATTGAAATTTTACCTAAGCATTTAATTTTGTATTATTAGTTATTTAATTTTGCTTAGATTTTTTTGCATTTTAAGAAATTTTTAAGTTCCCCGCTTAATGGGTCCAAAGGCCAATTTGTCAATTTGATAGGTCATAATTTGAATAGAGATGAATCTTTGGGAGGTTATAATTGTGTATAGGATAATACCCCAAATAGGGATGCCTCAACATGATTCTGGGCACTAACGTCTGATGTGTAAATAAAATTGGGACACTCAATGATTTTTAGGCTTAATTCACATCATTTTATAGAAACTAATCTGAAGTTCAGTTAGGCTAGGAATGCAGCCAAGCCAAAAAGGATTGTATACAATTTACCCCTATTTGATAAGTAATTTTGATACATAGTCACAGGAACATATTTTCAAATAATGAAAAATATATTAAAGATAAAAAAGATAATGATTGAATAATGATGCTCCAAACAAAGTTTGGGAAGCCTTTGATGCCCCCTTGAAGGAGTGGAAAAAGCATACAATTGATAGATGGTCTGTTAAAAAGAAGAAATAATAAGAATAAAATTAACCCATAGATGAGATTAATATAATTGAGCTAACTCTTACATACATTTATTAAAATATTAATTTGACTAAAGGTGGTTATAATTAGTGGAACGGTGATGTACCTTGATAGGGTAGATGGGTTGAGCTATTGATTTGCTCAAAGGCAATTAGAATTAGTGGTAAAATGATGTAACCTAGTAGGGTAGGTGGGTTAACCTAATGATTTACCCAAATTTAAATATAATAATTTGCATAATGATGTGCCCTAGAAGTGAAAATTATTTGAACTACTAATTTACCAAAATATAGTTATAATCATGCCACAATGATGTACCCCAAGAAGGTGAGTGGATTGAACTAATAATTTTCCTAAAGGTAGTTATAATCATTAACACAATGATGTACCTAAATAAGTTACATGGGTTGAACTACTAATTTTCCCAAAGTTAGTTATAATTAGTGTCCCAATGATGCACACTAATAGGGAAGATTAATCATGGAATAAAATTGATTATGCCCTATGACATATTACAAAGCATAACTCAAGGATATAACTTGTCACATAGATTAAAGATGAGAAAGTGAAAATGTAGGTGTGATGGTCTTTTGACTTTTCAAATAATGAAGAAGCCATAACATATTAAGCATATGAGGATGTAAAAAGTGATGAAAGAAATGATTAGAATACAATAATGAATATGGAAGAATAATGACATTTGAGCTAACTAGAGTTATGTCATGATCTAAAAACTACTTGCATAGTCCAAATATACCTCAGTCCAATGTAGTTTTCCCAAAAGTGGGAGAAAATGGAATAAGGAATAGAATATAATAATAAAAATTGATCAACATGGATGATTTAGTTTTACCTACCAATGTACAGATCATCATCCTTATTAGCATTGATATAACCAAAATGGTGAATCAGTTGATTTGATTAAGGAGTAGGGGATAATTGTTGATTTGACAAATTAGGGAAAAGGAAACTCATGTAATGAACCCATAATCATAGACTGATGTTGAACTAGTACAAGGGATAGGTATGAATTTTGGCCACTTGCTAGTGTAGATATGCACATCCTAACTAATAAGTATTATTATTCATTTATGATTTAATTACTCTATGTTTGGGTGATGTTTGGGATATGCTAATTAAAAAAAGGAGAATTACTACCCATTATATTGATTTATAGATTTACGAGACTAGTTTTTGATGTATCACATGATTGTATGCTCTATGATATAAAGTACGATGATGACCTTGCCATAATGTGCATAAGGATGGACTCTCGATCCAATAAATAATTGATGTTGGTAGAGGTTCTTGGGTTCACTAGAACATGATAATTATAGGGATAACTCCTAATATTTTAAGGGAGAGCCTGTCAAAAATAAAAATCATTATTTGGTATTCATCTTTTATCTTATAATCATAGAGGTTTATCCAATTGGGATTAATCCTATGACTATTTACTTGATAAATAATTCTTGATAAACTCAAATATGATGACATAGTTCCCAAACATACAAAGGAAAATACATTTTGGATATTCATTAATATGCTAATATTTATAATATATCAAATTACTTTTTAAACATTTACAACTAAATAATATTAATTTATGAGGTTGTTATACAATATTAATTGACTTTATAATGGGTAGATAATACCAATTAGAAGATAAAACTAAATTCATACAAGGTAGTATTGTGAGACATATAATTACCCAAAAGACATATCTCACATAAAAAACACAAGGCTATTATATTAACCATCAAATAATAATTAAAATTACAATTTTCAAATCATGAAAACTTATTACACTTCTAATATAGAAATCCAAAGATCTACTCAGAAGGCCTAAATACAATATTACTTAATACATATCCAATACTATCTAACATTATCTAACACATTCTACTACAATATTTAATAATATATAATCCTAAAAACTATATTTTCATAACTAAAAAGTCTATACTTATCATATATTTATGTCAAACTATATTCTATTGTAAAATATTACATGCACCCAATCCTAGCTGAATATAAAATAACTCTGTAACAATCATGTAGGATAACCACTAACCAAAAATAAACCCTGATCCCTATCCATATGGAATATTCATATATGAAATTAGTTATTGTAAAAATTCCCTAGATAACACTTTTTTTACTTAAACTTTTGTATCTCATCCTAAGAAAAAATTGCAAAGAACTAGGAGTCCATAGAACAAAAAATAAGTAGAATGCATAGAAACTATAGATCACTCAAGGTGTCATTTATCAATTTTCACCCCTTGTCAAGTACTTAGCCACACTCATAGATTTTAATCTAAGTATCAATCCAATCTACCACCCTTTTTAGTTTTTAGTAGACCAGTCATATGTGTTTCTATGGGTATATAAACATAAAATATTAATAAGTATAATTTCAAAATTCCTCATTGCAAAAATAATTTATATGGATAGAGGAGGTATCAAAGAAGGAGATGATACATCTAATGGTTGAAAACTAGATGGATCACTCTGAAAAGAACTTGAAGTAATAGTATTCACCTACTTCAATTGTTTTTGGAGTTAACTATGAAGAATAATGGTAGGGATATCAATAAGTAGCATGATAAAACTATCAAATTTACCCACATCCATCTTTTATTTTTGACAATCAATCACATATTCTTGAATTTTGTCTAGGAGAGCACACAAAGGAAATTGAGAGTGAAATAATTGTGAATCATCACTATATACATGGAGCTATACTTAGACCCTACAAAAGTTGTTATGTAGCATCTGAATCTACCGAGCCTATAAATGGTGCATAAATAATTATTGAGCTTACATGAATGATTTAAATTTGGATGAAAACCCAATAGATGTGATATTTTTGTCACACATGGTGGATTTATAAGAACTCATAGTGGTGAATTTAGGGATTTCACTATTCCATACTTCATCCACTTGAGATTTCTAATCAATCATCCCATGGGCCATATTTGTGTCTTGGTCGATCATAGTAGTAGGATTAGCTTGATAGCTATTCAAGAGATCACATAACTCATTCAAATCCTCCTTGATATGCTAAACCTATAATTTAATATGGTTGATCTTTTGGATGCTCACCCAATCCTACCAGCTTTGGAAGTTTTGTACAATCTAGCATAAAACTAGGGACTGTAACTTGAGTATAAAGGGTGGAAAATCTATCTTAAATAAAATTAATAGTGTTACTTAGCACATTCCATACGTATATTAATTTTAATACAACTAAGATATCTTATCCTATAATGAAATAATAGTCCATGTGATGGAATCCTAAAAATCAAAATCACCTTCCAACTACTTAGCCAAGGAAATTTTGAAAACATTAAGAGATGCTTATGTGGGGGATGGAGGGATAAAAAAGTTCATAGTGGGGTTTATGGTGGGAATTTACAAGAATAGAGTGAGGGTAAATTAAAATATGATGCAATGGGAGGGAGTAGAAGGCACATCCATGAGGGCAAAGTATTGAAAACTAGATGTCACAGTGGAATCATGTTTTTGCAAATCTTGACCTATGGTTGGGATGAATGGGAAATCATAAGAGGTAGAAGGTGGAGAAATAGATGGTGGTTGTGGAGGAGTGATCTATGTGGACATAAAATACATTGAAAGAGTGGGGGGATCCTTAGGTAATTTGGGCATAGTGGTAGTCTTTAGGGCTATTAGTAAAGGTGGTGGAGGGAGAGGAATATATCATATGGGTGATACATCCCCATTTCTGGTAGTATCTTGAGTTTAGTGAGCTAGATATTTTGGAAGTATAGGTGTCATCTCTATGGATACATATTTACCCACTCAACAAAAATGTCTATCTTGTGCACTTACCTACCCTTAACAAGTAGCTCAATCATGGGTTGTGGATTTAATTATTTTAGGAGCACCTTGGTATGTAGAGGTTGGTTTGCATCTAAATCATTTCATTTGACCATGTCCTTTTATTTTTTAATTCACTTCCTTTCTTATTTGGTAATTGATAGCTCATTTTTATTCTTGTTAGGTAGCCTACTTCTCCTTAGGTGTTTATGCATCTAACACCATGTATTCAATATCCATTAAGGGTTCACTAGACTATGATGAGGAAGAAATCATAATATATCGATGCACTATGTCCCTCAACACACATCCCCTTTGGAACCCAAATCTAGGGGAGTCCTCAATAAATGACACTACCATCCCTCCTAAGGATACAGGATATATTGAATATGGTTAGAATTTGGGTAAAACATCATGATTTTACTCCTCTATAGTTGGTTTATATCTACATAGTGTGTGATGCCTAAACTAGAGTGATTGTGGGAGACCTTCAGTAAGAGGGTCATTTTTGAGGCCTAGGAGGACTTTCCAATGCCACATCTTATCATAATATCTACTTGAAACCATTGTAATTTATATTCCTTGCCAACAATATCCAAAATAATGTACTATGGATAAATTGGAAATTCTACCCATAAATGTGATGGTGCCTACTTGTGGACTTAAATTATGCATACCTCTTTCTAGAATAAAAAATATTTTTATTCTTTCCTCTCATATAAATCACCATCCATGTCTATGCTCATAGTCTAATAGACCCTTTTTTTCATTGATTTGAAAGTTATTCCACTCACATTCTACAATAATTCAAGGTACATGTGGGTCGTCCAACTAGGTCTTCTAGATGCAAGTCTTCCTTCATGGGGGAGAAAGTGAGAAATGAATCACATGATATTTGCACTTGCCTTGATATGATTAAGTAGATGTTTTTAGGGAAGTCTATGAAACATATATCAAAATGGGAACATCAAGCAAAATTATCTATAAAGGGGTCATTCTATGAGCATTTAGAGTTTTTAGTGAGTAACTTCCATCTAGGCCATATGTATATTAATGAAAAAAGGCAAACGAATAAATGGAAACTTTGAAAGTTCATGAATGTGAATAGAAATACCTTGTGGAAGCTTCACCACCACCACATGCTAGCCCAAAATCTACATCATAGGTGGTGGGATTCGTAGGTTATTGAGAACCAATTCTATGAGTTCATCCCATAATGCACTAAATAACTATCAATGTGAAAGGTTACCACTTATATTGTGTTTTTATATGAGGTTATAAAATGTAATGTCTAGAAAATAGTCAAAATTTATATTGACAATGCCTTAGGGAGATTTCCATAGTGTAAATACTAGCAATAACACTAGAAACTAATATTTAAAAGTTTATTTCATATATGCAATGACTTTTACAATATCCATTTTCAGATCAATCACCAAGAATTCTAGCTAACTAAATTTTTCCCCTTGTAAGATCATGTGATGTAAAATTTCAATTAACCCTTTAGTGGCCTCCTTCATGGATTTGGTGGTTTTCCAAAAATGTGTAGCAATATACTCTAATAAGATGTAGATAGTTTCATTGGGGATATCATCTAAATAAATGCCATGATTGCCATAGGTATAAGCCTCCTTAATCTCTGGTAAAATTAGAGGAGATTTTGATTTTTAAGGCACAAGAGAGCATCCTCATGCTTCCATGATTGTGGCCCTTTCCATCTTAGCCTCATTCACATATATAGTGATCTCTATAGATAAATAGATCTTCCCATCATTGTATCAACAAAACTTAAGCTACATCATTTTAATAAGTTTTATGAAGGTTGGAACCCAAATTAGACACTCAAAATTAGTGTTTTGGAATATATATGGTGGTGTAATTTCCAATGGATGTGCCTTTCATACTACCTTAGGAACAAACAACCTTTCTTTGACACCTTTGAGAGAAGAATATGCCTCAGGATTTGAAAATTTTTCTTGGAATATGTTTTGACCAACATTGATGTCTTCTAAATGTGCAATATAGAATGTTTTGATGAATTGAGGCAATGCAGTGATGGCCATCATGAATATCTCTACACTGAAGGGAAACTAGTTGGAATATAATAGTACAAAATGGTGTGAGAGACTTGAAGAGAGGCTTATCAATTTGTTTGAAAATAGCTAAGGATAAAAAACTATTTTAAATGACAACATGGGCTATATATAGAGATGGCACATACCTAGTGTTATTTTGGAGATTAAATGCACCAAAATTATTTTGAGATCTTCTTTTAAAAATATTAGCAACCAAATATTAGAACTGATTTGATTACACAATTTTTCTCGATGTGTCATATTTTTGAAGTAGTTAGGTAGCATGATGTGACCCACTAAATTTATGAATTGATTATTCCATTTTCTAATGTGTATTACAACAATGATTTGGAGTTGATGCTACCTATCACATATTCTTGGTTATTAACACCCATCTCTTATCCATTAGCCATCATCAAGATTTCTACTCTATATATCTTTCTTAGACTTAGTTATCTTCCCTTGACACCCATTTTAACCATGGTATATATAATATCCTTCCCTTATACCTATGACCTACAATTTAAGGGTTACTAGAGCCAATTTATGTACATAGACTTTTAAACTACATACAAGACATGACAAAAACCAAACCCAATCCACATAGCATGAAAAAAAAATGAATCCTACACTAAATTGGTGTGAATGAGCACCTTCTCCTTCTTGGGTACATAAATTATTGGTATTAGGGTTTGATACTAATTCCATTCACCTTTTTAGGAAAAATGGTCCCTTTTAAATCCCACAGGACCACCATTCTTGGTTGTGTTAATACATACAATATATGGTCCCTTATAATGGATATTTAATTTTCTTGGAAAATATTAGAATTGGTTGTCATACAATAGGATGGGATTATTTTATAAAATTATTTAGTACATAGATTATTATCATGCCTGTATTTTATCCTATGCCTATTTACCTCTTTCATCCAAGTGAATCTACAACAGTCTTCATCCATCCTATTTATGTCTAATAACATATTCCCTAAACATTTCTAGTCTCCCATATGCATAATGATTTTGATCCATGGGATGGGTACTGACATACTTGAAGGGCATTACTACTTCTAGACTATAAACTAATTAAAAGGGTGTAAACCTTGAGGCACATTTTTAATGTGTGTGATATGCCCATAATATGATAAGACATTTTTCTTCTCATTCATTACACTGAACATCATAGACTTTTATAATAATCTTACCTAAGACTTTATTTTCATCCTCTACCTATACATTTACCTAAAACTTTGTTATACTTTTTTGGTGTGATATGAGGAATTCACTAGTAAGTGTTTCTATATTTTTGTTTAGAAAGTTTGTACCTGTATCACTTACTATCTTGATTGGATATCCAAATCTAGTTTTTATGTTCTCATATAATAACTTTGTTGTGTCCTTTTTACCATAGCTAGTTGTCATAATAACTTTGACCCACTTGGTAAAATAGTTAGTCATAATGATTATATAGTTTACATGACTAGATTTACTAGGTAGATGGATAGGTATGACAAAATCAATCCCCCATTGTTTAAAGGGTTGATGTGAAAATATTAGCTGGAGCAAAATTTCATCCTAATGATTCATTTTTCCCATCCTTTGATAGACATCTCACTATTGGGCAATTCAGTATGCATCCTAAAATAAATAAGGCCATCATAGGCCACTTTCAAAAAAAAAATTGCTATATAATCCACAAAAAAGTTACTTCCAATGATACCTTGATGTGCTTATTCAAGTATTTAAGGTCTTTCATACTCAAGTGCAACTCTACATAATACTTTGGCCTTACCTAGATATCATATATTTTTTTATTTATACTAAAAATAAGGGCCTTAATAATCAACTGCATCTTTTCTCACTCTATGTAGTGTTTTGGAAATGTCCACTATTCTATAGACTATGTGATCTCCTCTAATTTTTCAATAATTTTAGAGACTCAAAATAAATGTGCATCATGTGATTCATTAGGAATTTTATATATCTCTTCTCCATTTTGGAGACAACTCAAATGGTCTAGTCCAACATTCTCTTGACCAAGTTTGACATTAATGTAAAATTAAAACTCTTGAAAAATCATTAATCGTCAAGATATGCAACCTCCCAATAAAGGTTTATTTACAAAGTAACACAAGGTTTGATGATTGGTGAATAAATCAAATGGTGTAGCTAATAATTAATGGCAAAATTTTTGTAGTGTAAATATTATCACAAGGGCTTAATTCTCAATAGTAGTGTAATTAATTTTTTGTGTAGAAAATATATAACTATTAAAATGAATTGGGTGATACAAAAAAACCTCTCTTATTTGTGGAAAAATAATATCAACTATGATCTTTGATGCATCCACATGTACATGGAAGGACTTACACTAATCTGTAAAAATCAATATTGGTGCAGTTACCAATCTATGCTTTAAATTAATGAATGTCACTTTGCAGTCATCTATCTTAATGAACCATTTATCCTTCCTTAATATTTTCTCCTAAGGGATATATATTGTATCATACCCCTTAATAAACTTTATATAATAGCCTAATGTCTAAGGAATAATTACACTTCTATTGTAGTTGTGGGTGGTGGCATTCCCACAATTACTATGATCTTGGATAGATCCACCAATATACCTTTGTTGTAAATTATATGACCTAAAAAAACCCCAAGGGGTGTAAAAAATAAACATTTTTAAAAATTGAGCACTATATACATCATTCTACATCTCTCTAACATCAATCTTAGTTTGGAAAAGTGATTCCTAAACAATGAAAAGACTGCCTAATCATCTAAATAGACTTATAAAAAATCATGGATGAAATCCTTCAATGTAGATATAATAGCCTTTGAGAAAACCACAAGTGTATTTTTTAGTCCAAATGGCATTAACTTATATTAAAAATAACCTCATTCTATTTTAAAGGTCATCTTTGCTCTATATTCTTCTATGATTGGAATTTGATGGTACTTATTGAATCCATTAGTAAAGGAATACACTTCATGGGATATGAATGCTTCTAGAACCTCATCTATAAATGGCATAGGAAAAGGGTCATTAATGCAAGCCTGATTTAAAATATGATAGTATCCACAAACTCTTATCTCACTAGTCTTATTTGGTTAAATTACCATAGGACTCACCCAGTCAGATTTATTCATAATAAAATAATTTTAGCCTCTTGCATGTGGTCTAATTTAGTTTTGAACTTAAGCTTGATTTTTGGGTTCAAACGGTATGGTATTTTATTAATCAATCATATGTACTCCTTTATTTCAATGCACATCTCTCCCAAAAATGGGTCCATACCCTTAACATTAGTGAAATTGGTTAGGAAGACATCTTGATAATCCTATAGAATTTGTAGTACTTTGGATATGTCTTATTGTGACTAATAATTACCAATATGTGCCAATTTTAGAATGTCCTCAATCTCAATGTTCTCAATACGATCCTTTAAAGGTTCATGGTAAATATTGTGTTATTCCTCAAGAAAGTAATCATGTAGTATCCATCCAGCCTCCCATTTTGCAATGTTAATATGCAACAACCTTTCTTATTTAGATGATTTTGTGACTATACCTAGAAGTCTCTCAACTTCCCATTCTAGTTCAAATAATTCTAAGGGAGCCATATCATCCTCCTCAACTAAATATTTTATCCACTCATCTTCATCTTGTATTCTATGACATGGTTGAACAAACATATTTTCCTTGACCATATCTAATTTATAGGCCTATAGATCTTGATTCAAATCATAGGCTACATTACAAGAGGATGATGAATCAATTAATCCATCTAAGTCTTTAATCCTCCTATGGAATAGAAAAAAATTTAGATTATATAATGATTTATGTGTCAAAGGGTTTCCACCTTAAAATATAAAGGTCTAAATGAAATCACTTTGAACACATGCCTAATGTTTTATCTCCATTTTATGATCCTAATGGATATACCAATTAGTAGGAAGGGTACCAAGAGTGTAATGGAAAATATGTACCCAATATTTTGGAGTGATAGCCTTAATGGTCTAGACCTTAACACATCAATAAATATGAATCTTTGGGAAATATCCTTCATGAAATATTAGACAATCCTTCCCTACTCCTTTTGTTAACTAGAATTGAGCTAGAAGGATTTTTTAGGATTCATCCCATTACATAGGTGCCTCCTTATGTAAAAAACACCAATTCTTGGAAATACCCTTAAATGCATGTTCTAGATAACTAACTCTCTGGTTTATGTTAGGTACATTGTTGGAATCATAATATAAACTAAATAACATCCTTAGTGGTAAAATAGTGTGTTAGTTAGAATTACATTACAAAAACCATGCACAATGGTCAAACTTTATGGTCACCCTTCATCTAATTAAGAATATGAGTATCAAAATTTCCACTAACTGAAGAATCCTTATCTCAAGGTAGAACACATTTTCTCATTGGTTTTATGTAATCCTGGTCTATTTGACCATCCTGATATAAAAAATATGTCTTACTAAGTAGGTGACCTTATGTACATAGAGTGTATATCATTTTCCAAAATGGGTGTAATTTCCATATGTGGTAGTAAAGACTTGAGAGGTAACTCTAACTAAAAAGGTAATCTTGTCACTAAATCTTACACCATAGAAGAGGGTGTTCAAGCCTCTTCCATATTTTGGCAACATGGGAACACCTCCATGAATGTGGGTATACATATAGTGGAAGTGAGCCTCTAGTTTTAAGGGCTATCTCCCTAAATGCATCTTGAAGTGCTTATCACCTAAAATAGCTGATTGCTTATGGGGAAAATGGATAGAAGTTACATAAAATGAAACTAATCTAAATGGGTGATATACCAAGATGATTTCCATATGACCATTATAATTCCTAAACTAAGAAACAAGGCATACAAGCTAAATTACAAGTCCTAAGAGATTATAACATGAGTGATTCAATATGAAGGTGAGATACATGAAGTCTATCCATGGTAAGTAAACCATAGGCTAGTTAAAAACACTAAGGCTCATTATACACTTAAAGTATAGACTCATACACTTGAGATACTTCATATGACCTTCTATAGAATATGAACCCTTGCACAAACATGAGAGGATAAGGGAAGAAAGGATAGAATATTATCACTTTACATAACCATACATCACTTTTCACACTTAGACAAATCCTCTTGAAATTAAAGACAAACTTGTATTTATTGTTCAAATTCAAAATAAAATGTCATTACATCAGGGATTTGCCATAGATGGAGTGGAATTATATTATAAAGGCCAAAATGGATACTACTTATAGAACTTGAGAGATAAGTGAGAAGATAGAACTCCAAGAGTCATAAGAAAACTTTTCACCCTAAGAGGAGTCAAATATGTAGGATAATTAATTATGAGATAGACCATGCAAGGAATCATAGGCTAAATGTCTTTCTAAGTCAGGAAACTCATGAAGTGTGGCATATGATTTATCATTATACATAATAAAACTACATTCATCATTTGACCCTTTTTATAATGTCCCACAACTAACTAGGGGTAGCTCTCATGACTGAATTGAGGAGTTTTAGACATTCTCCACCATGCATTGGTTACATTCCTAATCATCTAAATTCTTCTAGAGGTGAGCCATCATTACTTGAAATCTAATAAATTCTTATTTCACTCATTCCTCACACTTAGCCTCAAAATTGGATTTGTTCTTCCATGAAAATATGTATAGAGGAGTGAATGACAACTATTATGACACCTCATGGCATTATATTGTTAAGTCACACCTTAAAAGCCTTCTCTCTTAAAGTTCTCACCCTTCTCAATAGCTTCTTCACCATGGCAGTCTTGACTACCTAAAGTGAAGGTGCTAGTAGAAACACTTAAGAGAATTTATAGATCATGTAATTATCATATTGGGTTAGTTTAAGTCCCAATATCTCTCCAAAAGTTTATTTCATCTTTTTAAACCTCCTAGAACTTGTAAAAATTCAAAATAGTCAAATAAATCCAAATTCACTCATGTTTTTATAAGTATGGAACACTTTAGTAGGATGGAGGGAATCCTTGAAGAGTCCTCTATATCATATAATAACTTTTATGGTAATTTTGGTCCATTAGGATAGTTATTCTCCTTCATTTCCTTCACTGTGTCATGAACTAGGGTTTGAGAGGGTTTGTACATGTTTTGAACTTAAATGATGTTTCATCTAGGTTTGACATTAAATAATTTTAAATTTTTTTCTAAAAACTTATTAGATACCCTATATAACATATCTAAACTTCATAGGCTCCCATACAAATTATCTAATTAGATGTGAGCTTTCAAAACTGCCTACTTGAGCTCTTTCCTCCATTTTGTCTAGGCTTGAGTTGGTTTAGCTCCAAACATGGTTTCCCTATGAATTATTATTCATTAAAAAATATAAAACACACCTTATAGCCTATAATTTTCATGTTTCCATAAATTTTAATTTTATTCTAATTCCAAAAGTGTTATTAGACCCCTTGAGGGTCCTAAGCTTAGACTAGACCTAATAGGTATTCCTACATACCAATAGGTTTGGGTTACCTTTCTTCAATTTAGACACTTTAGAGACATATACCATGTTTTCTCATGACTATTATAACTTATGACACCTTAATGAAATGTCTCCATCAATATTTGACTCATATTTACATTCTTTTCTCAAAACTTGTAGGCTTTGTGTTCCCTAGAATACCCTTTGTCTAAGATAGAACATAGGTTATCTCCTTTATATTATTAGGAATATTATATATATGAGGAGATAAATACTATTATTAATATGATATATAAAATTTTTTAGGGTTATGTAACACTTCTATCACTCCCAAACCTCTCTAACTCCAAGATAGACTCTTTGAACGCTAACTCACTATGCATGATACAACATAGACTGTAGGTACTTTGTGCAAACTCTCCATGTCCTATTTTCACTAATATAGAAATGTAATTAGATGTTAATCACCAAATTTAAATTTTTGACAATGTTAAACAATTTATTATCACCCATGATTGCACCTTTAACCTATGTTTTTGCTCAGTTAGGCTTGATTGGCATACTAATGTGTTCCTATGTTTTATCCTACATGTAGGTGTTGGTTGCATATTTTAAGATTTGAATAAAATGATACAAGACCTTATTATGGTTACAAAGGTTATTAAACATTAATATAGGTCAATATTTTCATGTTCAATCCATGTCATCCTAAAGAATCATAGCTTCTTATCTCACTATTATGTCACAGTCAACTATAGTTGACTGTTTATGGGTCCTATAGGTGTTTCTACATGATTTAGTCATTATGTACATGTTTAATATTATACTTGAAGTTACATAACCCATATAATAATTAAATTTTTTTACCCTATTCCTTGATTGCTTCCCATACATTCAATATCTAGCCTAACCTTCATGATGACCCTACAACCAACCTATAGGTATCCATTTTTTGTGATAAAGGGGAAACCTATAGGTGGATGTTAACATTGAAACTTGTGTCACATGATATATATCCTTTTATAAGTATTTATATTAATTTAATAATATTTTCATACCAAATAAATCACCAAGGTATATATAAATTTAGGACATTATTAACTATAGTCAACAATAATGAACCCTATTAAAGTAACAAAGGGGCTTGAAAGTGGTATTGTGAGGTCATATCATGTAATTTTACTATTATTGATGACATTTGAGCATAAATGGGATCCATTATAACATTTAATAAATCCTATCATGAATACATGTCTATATTTTTCCACTTGAGGGGTAAAGGTCATGAAAGCTCAATTTCTTGTAGGTAACACTAAAAGTTAGCAATGGGTGAAAGTGTGACTTTGAGGCTTCCAAACACCACTTCCCTTTAACCACATATCCATTTAAATATTGAATGGTCATGAAAATAAGTGTAGGTTTAAATATATTAAAATTTAGTTGCATTTAAACTCTTTGTAACATTATTACATGGTATCAATAGAATGATACAAGCATTTGTTTTGTGTTTTAGGGATTTTGTCCTTGAATTCCAATCATCAACTCTTGAAGTGGGTTTCAGCTCTTAATTACCAACTCAACACTTCAAACATGATTTTAATATTATCCCCAAAATCTTGATACTTTAATAAGTATTTCAACATGCCCAATCTCCTTCATTATGTATTCTCAACTTTCTATGGTACCACCTACAGGTGGACTTTTGCATGTGCAAGCAGTGAGTATCCTTATCGATAGTATGTATTGAATTTTATATTTAATGAGTTTTATAAATATATCAATACCTAAAAATGGATATTTAAAAAATTTAATGGATTAAAATGAGCTATGTTCCTTGTTTTCAACATGATTTCCTCTTTCAAGCACCTCTAGGCATGCTTTGATAGTGTATGGTTGTATGCCCAGCTTATAATGAATGTCACTGTCAATTTTATGGCATTTGAGGAATATATATATTTTTTCATGATTAAAGGTGATGTTCAAAAATATAATACACTTCATAACATCTTCAATAATATGCTCAGAACTCAAAACCTATAGATTGTATGTGGATGTCTATAGGGAGTTGAATGTGTGTTATGATTTTGACTCCAACTCCATGAATGTTAGTTATGAGATTAAACCTATTAGTATAAGGGGTGAATAATAAATTAGATACATGAAAATAAACACCTCAAATTCTTCTAAAACCTTTGTAGAGAAATAAAAAATTTACAAGTGGTGAGACTTGACTGACATCTCACATGTTGACACCTTACAAATTCAATTTTTTGATCCATGAAATCCTTTCCAAATGTGAAACAAAGAATGGGAGACATTATAGGAGAGAGTTAGAATCCTCTTGAATCAATCTTAGTAGTTTATTTAGAGTAGTTTCCTACTCTACATTGTATTTAATTATTCCTAATTTGAGTACTACAATTTTGGTTCCTGCGCACTTTGAGCGAAGCCGCAGAGTTTTGGAGCAGAGGATGAGTTCATTTTTGCCTAAGTGTCAAATTACAATGGAAGCTACCAAGTGTCATCCTTAGAGCACTATTCCTTTTTCCCCTTTTGTTCCTTTCATTTCAATTTTGGCCTAAGTATTGGATTCAAGTAGAAGCGGCCATGTGTCAGCCTCCAGGAGATGAAGATGGATAGCTGTCAACTTTCGAGGACCTCGTTTTAGCTTTCTAGAGAACCATAGAATGCACCACGTGTCAGCATCTGTGTATCATAAGAGGCACCCATGTTTTCTATTTTGACAAAGAATTCCAATGAGCTAAACAATAGAGAGAGAGGAAAGCACCAAGTGGCAATTGTGGAGGCCTTGAATTACCTTTTTAAAGAAGCAGCGGAAGCCACCACATGTCAACTACCAAGAGCCTTTATTTCAATGCTTGGGTCCAATGCTTTCCATTCAATGCATAAAGGCATCATTCATTTTTTAAGTATCAAAGTGTAGCAGAGCTTACCAAGTGTCACCTTTCAGGTCCCTTTTTACTCCATCCCCAAGGAAAGCGGAAGGCACCACATACCCCCAGTAGGAGAAGTGGAAGATGCCATGTATCTTCCCAAGAGCAATGGAGGTTGCCATGTATCAACTTTTGAGAGACCACCTTTGAACCTAATCGCTGAATGAAGATTGTGGTGGTTGTTTCAAAGCCACATTGTCCCACAGCTTGAAACTTCCCATTATTGATTGGTTAAGATCTAGCACAATTTTATGCCATCAACAAATTTTGGCATGCCCAGTGGGACAAATCTTTCAAGGAGTTGAATAATTTTGGTGTATTCTTCAGCTAATCGGCCTTTGGAGGTTTTATCAACACCAATAATGACTCTGAGTCTTTAATCAATCAAGTGGTATCATCAAGAAATCCCTTTTGGTATGTATAATTCTGTTACTCATAGCTATGAGTCTTATTATCCTTCAAATATGTTTTATCAAGAACAAGCTTCTCCTGGAACCATGTCGAGTAACAAGGATGCAGATGGTTATGAGCTATACCAATTTTATGCCCAGCCTAATCTCATTTTCACCTTTAAGAAAGCATTGTTGGGATTTAAAAAATATGTGTTAGATCTTGACAACAGAAGGGGATATGGCCAAGAGATTCCTTGTCATGTCATCTGTCAAGTAAGAGAAGAAATAGACCTGATTAAAAGTGAGGGGGACCCCATTAAAAGGGAAAACTAGCAAGAGCTTACATATGAAATGTTAGAAGTGTGTGGATTGATTTCATTCTTAGAAGAGAGGCTAAGAATTCATGAGAACCAGCCATACCAAGTCTACTAAACTTCATATTCGCCACCACAAATCTCATATTAGACATACGCCATCCCTATTCATGAGCAGGGTTAAACCCATCAAGATCACTTCCCTAATAATGTAGAACCTATGATAGCAACAAGGGAAGAGGACCCCAAACTCTCACTTTCCCCTCAAGTCCCTTTCACCCCTACTCAAGAAGCTTCTTATTTTCTATCACAACCTTCTTCTTCATCCCCTTTTGAAGAAGAATATATTTTGAAAGAAGTAATTGAGTATGCAGAAGAGTACTCTCAATTCATGGCTAGTCAAGATGATTCCATAAGTATAGATGAGGAATAAATCACCATAGATTCCCCTTTTGATGAGCAAGAGGATAAGCCGTAAGCTTTTTACTTAACTTCAGATGAAGAGGAGATCATTTTTGACTTATTTCTCACTTTGTAAGAGGATATGGAGGAATATGGATACTCCCTTGACCAAGTCATTGAGACAGATGACACTATCATGTAGGAAGGCTATGGATTGGCCAGATATGGAGAAGATGACTGTGAGGCCCAAATGAGTATTCAAAAGGAAGGCCATCTTTCAGATTCACCCTTGTAAGAGGATATAGTCATCAAGGAGCATATTGATGAAATAAAGCTAAAATCTAAAGGAAAAGAGACAAAATAGAATGGGTATCAAAAGGGACAGAGTGAAGAACCAATAGCCAATGATTTCTTGATGACACCTGACAACATGAAGAACCAGTAGTCGATGGGCATTCAAGGACAAGAAGAGTTCATAGATGTTGAATACACATTTTTCTCAGACTCATTTGAGTGTAGGAAAACTCGTGTGGCTGGAGCAGAGAACATTCCATCAATGACATATCTGTTGCAATCACCGGTATGGAAACACAAGTTGGCTTGTCATAAAGAGGATGTGGGAAAGTTTGTTTTTGATCTTGGAGGGATATAAAGATTTGTAATTAATGTAGTTAGGTAGTTTCCATTCCCACATCACTTTTTTTTGTTTTTTCTTTCCCACTTTCTTTTAAAATAAACATTTTTAAATGCAGAGTCAGTGTCTTAGGAATTCTTTAATTCTTTAAATTTTGCCATAATAAATGCTTCCCCAAATCTTTCAATATTTCCAAGGTACCTTATGCTACATAACATGTTCACCTTGTTGTTTCCCTAAGATTGAGTAGGATTTGCTAACAGTCACCCAAAGTTAATGCTATTTGGGAATTGATAGGCCCATAAATACCCCTTAGCAAAATTTAAAGTTTACAACTCTCAACCATTCCTATGAAAATATCTTGCTCATTGTGATTGTTAGTGCCTAGTGAAATTTGTTTTAGCAAACATATTTTCTATCTTGTACAAGACTCATATACCAGATATTGCAAAAAATATACAAGGATGGTGGGAGCATCATCTTCTCAGCAAGGAACAGGGGCACCTGGATATCTAGATAGGTTACTGGTAAGAAAATCATATGCTGCAGCTCCTATGCAACCACCAAGAAGTTACCCAAGAACTAAAGCCCTAGGAGTCGGCCAAACTAGCAACCCATCCAAAGTAAGGGACTATGCAGACGAGATTGTGGACCCAATTCTACATAGAGCCAGTGATAAGAACCTCAAAGAAGAAGCACACCAATGGTGTTTGTAAAGAGCCTAGGCAAGGCAATATGAAACATTCAAGATGAGGATCTAGACCTCACAACTAGCTCAATTTGTTGTTCCAACTATGCACCCATGCCCAGATATAATTGAGTTATGCGTGGCCTTGCTCAACCCACAATCTTGCTCCATCCAACAAGGCCCCTTCATGTTGTAGGTCACCCCTCAAGCTATCAGGAACATGCTTGTCCTATGATACGATGATACTGCCACCTTCTCGACCATTGATAGGATGCAGAGGACATGGGAAAACATCAATAATCAGACCAAGTTCCTAAGGTTTGAGTTGCAAATAGCTGATGGTGATGTAATGGTACCCATGCTCCTGGCATCAAGAACTCAGTTCGTGCCTACCAGATAAGATATACTATCAATGATGGCTCTCATCTTTAGTATGAAGGATGACATGGTTATATACACTGAGTAGATGGCCATCCTCTTCAGGTTAAAAATAGTTGATAAGATGTAAGAGTACCATCTTGACTTCTTCAAGCACCTCACCTTCTCGATGGTCGAGTAGATGACCTAGTTCAGGTCAAAGGGGATATTTAGGTATTCCTCCTTTTTATTTCACCTCATTTTGCACCAAAACCCTAACCTCTTCTCCCAATTTATGAGCCTCAACCTATATGACCCAACCTTTGATCCCCAAATAACTATCCCTATGTTTGCATGGACACATGTTTTATCAAAAACTAGTGACACATATGATTTTTGGGAGTTATTCATCACCCTTGTCCTCTATTTCCTTAACCTTGAGCCTGTTATAAATAGATTATTCCTAAGTGTCATGAACCTCCTGGTTAGTTGCCTAATCCCATGCGATTTCTATTTTAGGGCCCATCACACGACTGTAAGAGTCCATGGATATTATGGGGAGCCAGTATTGCTACCAAAAGTTTTGACTCTTCAGTTAGCATTCTTGGAAATTACTAGGCAAGTATCTAGGGTGCACAATGAATATGGCTTAGGGAAGAAAAAGAGGAGATTGTACAATCTCTCATGGATGGTAGGTAGCATGAGCCTAGAAGCCAAAGAAGCTGAGACTATGTTGCTAAGGACGCTGACCTCCCTGAGTTTCCTATTGGTCGAGGATAAGTGGGTTTATGACCTAGTAGATTACATAGCCTCCTTAGTGAGGAAAAATAGAACTAGAGCCAAGATTATGCATGAAAGCCACCCCTTCTAGGAAACTAGGCAAAATCTAGTGGAAGACACCCCTGGTCTCTATGTTGAGTTGACAGACCTGCCTCTCCCACCAAATAAGCCATGGGAGACCTTCTATGACAAATAGAGGGATTATGATCCCAAGGTTAGAATGACCTCTGGTTTGAGAAGGGCGCTAGAACCAAGGATGGGATGTAGAAAAAATTGAGGCCTATTGGAAATATAGGCAAGAAATCTCCCAGACTAGCCATGCCTTTAGAGGCATGGACTCAAATGAAAGGTGGGAAGAACTTTGGGATGAATGTAATCCATCCCCTATTTCTAGCCTAGACACAAGCCAAGCACCAGCATTTGGGGCAGAGCAAGCAGCTGGAGTAGGACTAGTCCAACCACTATAGGCTTCAAAACAAGTTACATAGGCCACAAAACAACAAAGAAGTGTGGTATCATCAGCACCAAGAGCCACCTCCCAGGTGGGAGTAATTAAAGTCCCCAGTTCCCCACATGTGCCACTAGCAACAACAGAGGTGGAAGGGAGACAAATACAACCAGAGGTGGAGACACCCAGAAGAAAGAAGAGGGTGTAATCCCAATTAGACCTAAAAGAGGAAGAGGAGCCTTCATACCACCCCATGCAGAGCACTATAACCTCCTCGTAGGTACTTATTCCTCCCCCTCCTCCCTCTCAACCTATTCCTCACCCTACCAGCATAACGCCTCCACCAAGTCAAGCGATGCCTCCTGCCACTGCTAGCATTCCCATTTTTCAAGCCACCCCCACATTAGCACCTCAAGCCCTCACATTACCCCATTTTTCCCCTTCCATTCCCAAAAAGATGCCCATGCAACTCACCCCTACACAACCAATGGCTCTCTAATACGGCCTGCCACAAGGATTTCCTTTTGTAGGGGGACATATTACGTCCCCTTCCACCTTCCAGACGTAGGCTGACACTGCTAAGAAGGCAAGAGAAGCCTAATTGGAGAAGAAGAGGAGTAAAGAGAATAAAGCACCAGTGGTTCCACATTTGAGGTCACAATTTGACCCCATCCAATTGCAACTAACGGTGACCCATTTATTGCCCAACACTGTTAGGCCAAGCGAGCAAATGTAGCCAGAAGATTACACCATGAACGTAGTGGCCATTGACATGTCCCTATTCAAGCCTCAAGATAGAGTCAAGCTGCTGACCGAATCCACTTCTATGGTCACAAAAGATTATCTAAATAAATCAAGGAGAGTGTATAAGATGGAGGCTGATTTGGCCCAGGAAAAGGCAAACTATAATAATTTGGCTGAACAGATCAATAAGAAAGAAACGAGATAGCTAGTCTACAGAAATAGTTGCAAGATATTATTTCCCTCCAGACTCAATAGGCAATTTAGGCCCAAAATGATTCATTGAAGATGGAGCTTACACTTGCCAAGGATAGAACTATAGCTCTGAGATGGGAAAATGCAGCATTATAGGGAGGAGTCGAAGGACTCCAACTATAGGTTACCCAATCATAGCAAAGGTTGCTAGAGGAACTAAATAAGGCTGTGGCTCTTCAAGCCCAATTCCAAGCTAAGTAGTAGAGGACTATGCAACTAGAAAATGAGCTAGCCAATAGGCTAAGAGGTGTCAGAATAGTGAAGCTGGTAAAGGAGATCTACAAGTCAGCATGGGCAAGAATCTCTTCAGAGATCCTCTAGCTCAAGCCACTTTTCAGCTTCCTACTCAACACACATCAACTATGTGAAAGGGTAGAGAATCCAGTACAGAGCAGCTTGGTCATGATCCCCAAGAGAGTCATGGACTCCCATTCATTATTAGAGAAGCTCTACAGCTCAAGGGATGCGATATTGGCAGTTGTGGGGATCCCTGACAGAATGGCTGCCGTGAAATAGATCAATGAAGAACTCAGTCACAATGCCATAGCCAATAGTTATAGAAGTTGTCTCGATGTCATGAAAGAAGGCATTGATGAAATGAGACACCATATTGAAGATCTGGTGTGACTTGGCCTCCCTTCCCCATTTTTAGATGTAAGGACAGTGCTGATGGTGGATCAACTTGAACCATTGTTGCTAGCTAGACAAAGGGATCAGATAGTTTTCCAGAGCTTGCAGGATGATTCCTTAGCCTCAAAGGTTGAGACTATTCTAAATCTTGTTTTTTAGCTAGAATCCAAGATGAAAGCCACTACCTAGGTCTTGCAAACCTTTTTTCACAAGGATCTTATTAGCTTGGACCTAGATTTTGATGAGTTTTAGAGTAAGCAAGGATTATCTGACCATGAGTGGTTTATCTTCTAAATAACTCTTTTGAAGCTGTAAATTTTGAAATTTTGATCGAGTTGGAGTTGAGTTCTTTTTTAGCAGGCTCAAAAGTCTTGGTGGTCACCAATAACTATAGAGTAATTTCCTACTCTACATCGTATTTAATTATACCTAATTTAAGTACTACCATTTTGGTTTCTACACACTTTGAGTGAAGCTATAGAGTTTTAGAGTAGAGGACAGGTTCATTTTTACCTAAGTGTCAAAGTGCAGTAGAAGCTACCAAGTGTCATCCTCAGAGCACTCTTCCTTTTTCCCCTTTTGCTCCTTCCATTTCAATTTTGGCCTAAGTATTGGATTCAAGTAGAAACAGCCATGTGTCAGCCTCCGAGAGATGAAGATGGATAGCTGTCAACTTTCAAGGACCTCATTGTAGCTTTCTGAAGAACCACATAACACACCACATGTTAGCATCCATGTATCATAAGAGGCACCCTTGTTCTCTATTTTGATGAAGAATTCTAATGAGCTAAACAATAGAGAGAGTGGAAAGTGCCAGGTGGTAGTTATAGAAGCCTTGAATTACCTTTTTGAAGAAGCAGTGGAAGCCACCATGTGTCAACTACCAAGAGCCTTTGTTTCAATGCCTGGGTCCAATGATTTCCATTCAATGCATAAAGGCATCATTAATTTTGCTAAGTATCAAAGTGTAGTGGAGGCTACCAAGTGTCACCTTCTGGGTCCCTTTCTACTCCATCCCCAAGGAAAGCGGAAGGCACCACATACCCCCAATAGGAAAAGCGGAAGATGCCACGTATCTTCCCAAGAGTAGTGGAGGTCACCACATATCAACTTCTAAGAGACCACCTTTGAGCCTAATAACCAAATGAAGATTATGGTGGGTCTTGGATGATATTTCAAAGTACCGATGAAGTGTTGAGTGTCAACAAGTGAAGACTGCCATGTGCACCCATCCTTTTTAAAGGGTTGTCAAGGCAAAGAACGCATTGAGTTTTGTTTTAATAAAGCTACAAAGTATCGAAGAAACAGGCTGTGATAGGTGTCAAAGGCAAGGTGTTCCTCAATGAAATATAAAGAAAGTAGAAGTGGCCAGGTGTCATCCTCTGGTGCCTTCTCGATCAAAAGGGGGGGATTTTCATGGATTGACTAAGTGTCCTTGCATCCATCTATCTTCTACGACAAAGAGGGAGGGAAACTAGGTGAAAGTTATTCCTAGTGGATAGAATAATGCATTGGGTAGATTTTTGGGGCTTGCAAGAATTAAATATGCCATCTATTTATCCCCTAATAGTGGAGGCAGAGTAGATAATTGAGCGGCTAAAGAGGTGATGGAACGAGGAATTTCAAGTGCAAAGAAAGGTACTAGACATGGATTGCCATGCCATAGTCAGGGCAGTTCTTGATAAGACCAGAATGCATCCAAGGCATTGAATGTGCCATCTATTTTGTCCCTTGCAAGTGAAGGATGGAGTGGAATTACATGGGAAAGAAAGTGATCAAAGGAGACACCTAAGGCTATATAAGCAAGATTGTAAAATCTAAAAAGGGGGGAATTCTATAGTTTTAGACTTTTCAGAGTTTTGACCAATAATATCATTTTATTTTGTTCCATTTTCTCAAGTTGAAAGGTTTATATGACTATGTGTGTTTCTTCATCTTTTGTATGATTGGAAGATTCAATAATAATATTGAACACTATTCCTATGTTGATGTTTTCTGTGTCATTTGCAAAGTGGTTTATGTTGTAGATTTTCTAGTGTTGTGATTGGAAATGTTATTTGCTTTTGTCTCATTTTTTTAAGTCTAAAGTTCTACATAAATGTGCATGAATTTTGCACCTCTTATGTTATTGGAGGATTCTATTAATAAGATAGAACACTATGCCTTTGTTGACAATTCTTATATCTCAGCAAAAGACTCCCCTGTTGTGAGCCTCTGTTTCTATTATTCCAATCTTTTACATTGATCATGCACTTGTCTGCTCTTAAATGTAATAAAATCCTATAATAGTCACTCTATGCTCAGGTTAGGATTAGGATTACACTTAGGCACATCACCATAGTTAGGTTTTAATTCCTGCATTTTGTGTTTCTGTTTAGTCTCCTATCGCTTTTCCCCAACACCTATAAAATAGAAGAGACTAGCTTCTTTAAAACTTGGAGGTTGTTTCAAGCCGCATTGTCCCATAGCTTGAAACTTCCCATTGTTGATTGGTTAAGATCTAGCACAAATGTATGCCATCAATAGTTTTATTATATGAAATTGTCTATATACTAAGAAAACTTAGAGGGTATGGGGTTTAGCAAGTAGAAAAACTAGTCAACTTGTATAGGATTATTCATAAAACACAAGTGACCATATTTGAAATATTTTTATTAAAATTAAGTGATCTAAGTTTTCTATGACCCCCAATTTCATTTGACTTGAAACTTCATTTTTTGGCCATACTTAGCATAAACCTATTGACTAGTTTTGTATGTCTAGAAGGGAAAGGAAGGAGTAGAATGGTTTTTTTACCATTTTAGCTCTTCCAAGGCTGATAAAATGTTGAGATGAGTCTAGGTAAGTTGAAGAGTCATCCCAAAATGTATTCACACATGTAACACTCACCAATATGCCATATAACTATCAAACTCCTTTTTTAGTAGTTTTCTTAATTTTTAATTAGAGATCATAAGATTTTTAGATGTACTAACATTACTGATAGAGAATATAACAAATTATTTTGATGGTGTTATTAATAATATTGGGTTTCTTTTCAGCTACAATTTATTCAAACTCGTCAAGGAGTTCTACACAGTCTACCCAATCTTAGTCATTATCCTCCATGGAAGACTCTTTCTCCACCTTTTCAAATATTTGACCCTCAACTTGGAAAATATTTTCAATCTCTTGAAAAATATTTATTTTTAGCTTCTAATCACATTTGTATTTCTTGTTATCTAGAACCACTACCTCTTCAACATTTCCTTCTTGATGTATGAGGTCATCAAGCTAACGGTTATTCAAAATTAGATAGAGGTATTGAGTCATCTAAAATAACTATATCTTTTACCTTGGTCTCATGATACTCTTTTAGGACTATAACTTCTTGAGGAGTGATTTGACCTTCATTATAGATATTGAACTCCACTTCATGCTTGAGATGGTCATCCATAACTTCATGATCAAACATGAAGTCTTCTTCAAATACCTCTTTCTTCAAGTCTTAGCCACATTCCTCATGGATAGATATAGAATAGTATTCAATATGTTTATCTTCTTTCAATAATGTAGGATTTCCACTTTTTCACCAAGGGCAGTCCCTATGGTGATCTCTTCCTCATAGTCACTCATGACATCTTTTTGATCATCCATGGCTTGTGTTTGTTACTCTTAACTTTCTTCTCTCAAGATGGGCTCTTCCCCAACAAAGGGTGAGATGGAGTGTTGATGGATAGGCTCATGTGAAGGATATGGAATATGAGGTGTAGTGGAAGGTTTATGAATTAGAGATAGATTGTGAGGGGTAGTAGAGGTCTTGTGAGTGGTTTTAGGAAATATGACTGCACTAGTAAGCTCATGGGGAAGTGATTTTTTGGGCTGATTAGAAGGAAGAACACCTACATAATAAAGAGTTACATCTTGATAATAGCTTTCTTGGAACTCTTTAATAATATCATGTTTATTTTCATGATCCTTATCTTCCCACATCCTTAACCTATCTATTGAACATTGAAGGAAATTCTTTGCCAAGTCCATTTTGTTTGATCTCCTATTGAGTTCTTTTTAGCTCTTCAAACATCTCCAACATTTGCATACAACTTTGGGTAGCACCTCTTAACCATTCCATGTGATGATTAGGGAGCACATCATAATCATCATTCCATGTTCTCATATCATCTTCAATAACTAGTAACTATGGTATGGATGCCAACAAAGACTTCATATCAGATGTAAATAATGAAGGATGGGGAGGGTAATGATGGGGATCAAGAACAAATTCAAATTATTGTATTCTAGCCTATAGGAATCCACATCTTACATTGTAATATATTTGGGTATAATTCATGTAAATATATTATTCCTCATGGAAAGACTCATAGGAGTATTCTTGATGTTGATAGGCATCATGGTATGGTTGGTAGGACTCATATTGGGATTGGTAGGAATACATTTATTGATAAGGTTCTTGATAGACTTCCTTACAGGGCTGTCCAAAAACATGATGTCCATATGGAGAGGAAAATGGAGGACTATAGGGATGTCATGGCTCATAGTATTGACAGACATTATGATAGGACTATTGAGGAGTAAAATTTGGTGTATAGAATGACTGATAAGGAGGTTCAGGATAGGGGTATTCACCATAGTTGTTCATATCAACCTCATATGCTAGATGAGATATAAAAACTAATCAAAATATTCAACAAGATATACCTGGGCTGCTTAAAACTAGAAGTTTTCATTTGGATTTACCATTAGTGCTACCTTGCTTGCTTCCAAAAGTTGTTTAGAGGAAAAACACAACAACAATATTTCCACTCTCTTAGACCTTGGTCTCACTAGGCATGTTGAAACTATTGTCACCAAACCTTTCATCCTATAAGAGTGTGTTCAAGACTCTTATATATTAGGGAAACATGGGAATAATTATAAGTATGTGGGTGTAGCTCTAGTGGAAGTGAGCCTCTAGGTTTAAGGTGATAGCTCCTTGAATATATATTGAAGTGCTTATCACCTAAACTAGTTGATAAGTTGTGGGGATAAGGGATAGAAGTATCATGAAATGAAACTACTCTAAAGTGGTGATACACCAAGATGATTTCCATATGACCATTATATTTCTTTCACTAAAAAATAAGGCATAGAAGCTAACTTACAAGTTCTAAGAGATTCTAACATGAGTGTTTAAATATGGAGATGAGATACATCAAGGCTATCCAAGTTAAGTGAACCATAGGCTATTTTCATACACTAAGGCTCATTATACACTTTAAAAATAGACTCATACACTTGACAAAACTTCATATGACCTACTAGAGAATAGTAACCCTTACATAAACATGAGAGGATTAGGGAAGAAAGGATAGAAGATTATCACTTTTCTCACTTAGAAAAATGTTCTTGAACTCAAATAAAACCTTAAATTTATTATTAAAATTAAAAATATAATGCCATTCTATCAAGTCTTTTCCATACATGGAGTGGAATTAGATTACAAAGGCTAAAATGGTTGCTACTTATAGAACTTGAGAGAAAAGTGAGAAGAGATAAGTTAAAGAGTCATAAGGAAACCTATCACACTAGGATGAGGATTTAAACATTTATGATAATGATGTAAGAGAAAAAACACACAAGGTTTCATAGGATAAATGTATTTATAAGTCATGAAACTCATGAAGTGTGGCATAAGATTCCTCATTCTACACAATAAAATTGCCTTAATCATTTGATCCTTTTTGCAACATCCCACAACTGAATAGCGATAAATTTCATGATTATAATAAGAGGTTAGAGTTTTATACATGTTACACCATGCATTGGTTTCATTCCTAATCATTTGAATTCTATTAGAGGCTTGCATTCTAAGAAACTCGTCTTTCACACACCCCTCACACTTGGTCTCAGAATTGACTTTAAGTTTCCATGAAAATATGTAAAAAGGAGTTAATGATACCTATTAGGATACCTAATTACCTTATATCCTTCAATCACACATTAAAATCCTTCCCTCTTGAAGTTATCACCCTTCTCACTAGCTTGTTCACCATGGTAATCCTGATTATCTAAAGTGAAGGTGCTAGTAGAAACACTTAGGTGACTTTTTAAAGCATGAAATGATCATAGTGAGTTAGGTTATGTACCAAGATCTCTCCTAAAGTTTATTTAATCCTTTAAAACCTCTTATAACCTATAAAACATAAAAAAATAGTCAAATAAAGACAAATTTCCTCCTATCTATAGAAGTAGGGAACACCTAAGTAGGATGGATGGAAGACCTATCGAGTCATCTATATAATTCAATCACTATTATGGTCATTATAGTCCATTATGATATCTCTTCTCCTTCATTTCCTTCATCGGGTCATAAACTATAGTTTAAGAGGGTTTGTAAATTTTTTGACCTTAAATGATATTTCATATATGTTTGACATTCAATCCTTATAAAAATTACACTAAAACATTCTTAGAGATCCTCTCTAACATATGTCAGCTTCTTATGCTCCCATGAAAATTCTCCAACTATATGTGAGCTTCCAAAACTATCTACTTGAGCTCTTTCCTCCATTTTATATAGGCCTAAGTTGGATTAGATCCAAACATTATTTCCTTGTGACTTCTTATGCACTCCAACATATCAAACATACTTGATAACCTATAATGGGAATTTTTTCATATGTTATAATGTTCTTATAATTCCAAAAGTGTTATTAGACCCCTTGAGGGTCCTAGGCTTAGACTAGACCTAATAGGTCTATCTGCATACCAATGGGTTTGGGTTACCTTACTTCACTTCAGACACCTAAGAGACCTCTACCATGTTGGCTCATGTATATTTCAACTCATGACACCTTATTTAATTGTCTCCATCAATATTCAACTCATTCTTACTTCCTTTCTCATAACCTATGGGCTTTGTGTTTGTTGGAATACCCTCTGTCTAAGACATAATAGAGGGTATCTCCTTTTATTATTAATAATCTTAGATATATAAGGAGATAAATATAACTATGAAGATGATATGTACACATTTTTAGGGTTAAGTTACACTTATTCATTCCCAAACCTCTCTAATTCTACGATAGACTATTTGGACATTAACTAAATGTGCTAGATTGTAACATGGACTGTAGGTGCTTTGTGGGAACTCTCCATATCCTATTTTCACTAATATAGGAATGTAATTGGATGGAAATAGCCACATTTAAATCATTTATAATTATCACCAAATTATTATCACCCATTCTTTCACCTTTGACCTATGTTTTTGCTCAGCTAAGCCTGATTGGCATACTGACTCTGTTCTTGTGTTTTATCCTACATGTAGGTACTAGTTTCATATTTTAAGATTTGAATACAATTATCCAATAACTTATTAGGGTTCCCAAGGTTATTTAATATTCATATAGTTCAATATTTTCATGTTTAATCTATGTCACCCTCAAGAATCACAACTTCTTATCTCACTATTGTGTCATTGTCAACTATAGTTGACTGTGTAAGGGTCATGTATGTGTTTTTGAATAATTTAGGCATTGTGTACATTTTTAATATTATCTTTAAAGTTACTTAAACCATATAATAGTTTCACATGTTCACTATATCCTTTTATTAGGGTCCATACATTCATTGTCTAGCCTAGCCTTCATAGTGACCCTACAACCAACCTATATGTACCCATTTTTGTGATAAAGGGGAAACCTATAGGTGGCTATTAACCTTGAAAAATGTGTCACATGATATAGATGTTTTTGAAAGTCTTGATAGTCATTACATAATATGTTCATACCAAATAAATCACCAAAGTAGTTAACTTTAGGACATTATTGACTATAGTTAACAATAATTAACCTTGTTGGAGTAATAAAAAGGCATATATGTGGTATTGTGAGGTCATATCCTATGCTCTAATTATTTTTTATCACCTTTAAACACAATTGGGATCCCTTAAAAAATTAAATACCACCTATCATGAAGACATGTATATATGCTACCACTTGAGGGGTATAGGTCATGAAATTTCAATTTGTAGTAGGTAACATTGAAAGTTAGCAATGGGTGAAAGTGTGACTTTGAGGCTTCCAAGCACCACTTCCTTTTAGCCACATATCCATTTCCCTCTTAAATAGTCACACCCATATGTGGAGGTTGTAATATATGCAAATTTAGTTTCATCTAAACCCTCTTTAAAATTGTTAAATGGCCTCAATAGAATGGCTTAGGCCTCTATTTTGTGTTTTTAGGGTTTTGTCCTTGAGTTCCAAACATTAACTCTTAAAGTGGGTTTCCAATCTTACTTACCAACTCAACACTTTAGGCATGACTATCATAGTCTTCCCAATATATTGATACTTCAATAAGTATTTAAACATTCCCAATCCACTTCATTAATGATTCCCAACTTTTAGTGGTGCTACCTATAGGTGGACTTTTACATGTGCAAGCAATGAGTATAAGCATGGATAGTGTGCATTACATTTGACCTTTAATGATTTTTAGACCTATATCAATACCTCCAAATAGATATTTAAAACCTTGAATGGATTCAAATGAGATATGTTCCTTGTTTTCAACATGATTTTCCTCTTTCAAGCACTTATAGGCATGCTTTGATGGTGTCTGACTATATGTCCACCTTGTAAAGACTATCACAGTCAATTTTATGGCATTTGAGGAATAAAAATTATTTTTTCATGCTTAAATTGGATTTTAAACAACATAATACCCTTCATAACATCACCAAGACCATGTTCAAAACTCAAAACCTCTTGATTGTATGTGGATGTCTATAGGGAGTTAAATGTGTGTTGTGATTTTGACTCCAACTCCATGAATGTTAGTTATGAGACTAAACACAGAAAGATAAGTTATGAGGAATGAATTGGAGACATGAAAATAAACACCTTACATTAATCTAAAACCTTTGTAGAGAAAGAAACATTTTTCAAGTGGTGATATTTGATTGAGATGTCACATGCTGACCCCTTCTTGTAACTTTAGTTGTTTGATCCAACAAATCATTTATAGAAATGAAACCAAGCATGGTATAAATTATAGTAGATATTTAACATAATATGGAAGTAATATCAATAGTTTTATTGTATGGACCTATCCATATAGGAAGAAAACATGCAAGGTATGGGGTTTTGCAAGTAGAAAAACATAGTCAACTTATAAAGGATGAATAATAAATCACAAGTGAAAAATATTTTAAATATTATTATGAAAATAAATTTATTTGATTTTAATATCAGCCCCCTAAATCTATTTGACCTGAAATTTCTTCTACTAGCTGTACTAAGTATAAACATGTTGACTGGTTTTGTATGTCTAGAAGGGTGAGGAAGGAGTAAAATGGATTTTGACCATTTTTAGAAATTCCAAGGATGATAAAATGTTGATACAAGTCTATTTAAGTTTAAGAGTCATAAAAAAAAATTCCCACACATGTCACACTCCCCTATAGGCCGTACAAGTGCCAAACTCCTTTTTCAGTTATTTTCTTACGTTTTAATTAGATAGCCTAATATTTTCAAATTAATTGACATTATTGATAGGTAATATGAAAATTTTTATTTTTTAATGAAAACTAGGACACTTGGATACCTTTAAAAATGTGCCACTTTCATATATGACCCCAATATAACCCCCTAAGTGACTCAAAATGACATAAGACTTATCTTGACTATGAATGAGGCCAAAAACATATGATATGACATAAAATACACCAAATAAAATTATATTAAACCAATATATAAGTTTTAAAATATATGGGGTTTGACCCATTTTGACTTGTTAAAATGGTTAATATTTTTGGTGATTTCCTAAGTGTGGTATGCTTGATATGCCAAAACAAGTTGCCTAATCATGTGCATTGGGCCATGGAGTCAATTTTACATAGGTTTGACACAAAAATTTCCTTTTACAACACACCAAATTAAAAAAAACAACAATAACAACACACAACATAAGAAACTAAGCAAAATCACACTTGTGTTTCATGAGTACTTATGGAACACATAAATAAAACAACCAATCTAACTAACTCAAACATTAAATAACCTGAGATGAACACTTCCTCCTAGATCAAAGGGTAAGTTTTAAACCTATCAATATTTATTACATATAGTAATGAATGAGGCATACATCCTTTTTATCCTTGGCATTTATGCCTCCATCTTCTTTATGGTGTTTGCCAACTTCATTAGCATGGTGTTTGATGAGAACCAAGCAACTCTAAATAGATTAGATATATAAATGAACTCTTATTTCATCCAAATAGCCTCAAATTTACCATATTTATCCTTAATTATTATCTACAATGATATTTCAATAAGACATACATTTTTTGGTTTCCATGGTTCTCTCAATAGGATTAGGTTTCTTTTTAGTTGTAAGTTATTTAAGCTCATCAAGGAGCTCTACATAGTCTACCTAATCTTGGTAATTATCCTCCATGGGAGACTCTTTCTCCACCTTTTCAATTATTTTAACCTCAAATTGGAAAATATTTTCAAGCTCTTGAAAGAGATTCATTTATAGATTCCAATCATCTGTGTCTTCCTTGTTAACCATAACCACTACCTCTTCAAATTTTCCTTCTTGATGTATGAGGCCATCAACCTAATGTTATTCTTGATCCAATGAATCTAAGGGTGATTCAAAATTAGATATAGGTATTTAGTTATCTCCAATAACTATATCTTCTACTTTGGTCTCATGATACTCTTTTAAGACTGTAACTTCCTGAGGAGTGAATTGACCTTCATCCTTGATATTACACTCTAATTCATGCTTGAGATGGCCATCCATAACTTCATGATAAGATATGGAGTCTTCTTCAAATACCTCTTTCTTCAAGTCTTTGCCATATTCCTCATGGAAAATTGTAGAATAGTCTTAAATATGTTTCTCTTCATTTAATAAGGTAGGATTGCACTTTTATTCACCAAGGGGATTCCATATGGTGATCTCTTCCTCATAGTCACTCATGACATCTTCTTGATCAACCATGGCTTGGGTTTGATCCTTTTCCCTTACTTCTCTCAAGATGGGTTCTTCCCCAAGAAAGGGTGAGATGGAAGGTTTATGGATAGGCTCATATGAAAGATATGGAATATGAGGTGTAGTGGAAGGTTTATGAATTGGAGATGGAGTGTGAGGGGTAATATAGAGCTTGTGAGTTGATTTAAGAAAGAGGATTGCAATATTAAGCTCATGAGGAAGTGATGTTTTGGGTTAATTATAAGGAAGAACACCTACGTAAGTAGGAGTTGCATCTTTCTAATAGATTTATTGGAACTCTTGAATAATAAAATGTTCATTATAATGATCCTTATCTTCCCACATACTTAACATATTTATTGAACATTGAAGGCACTTATTTTCTAAGTCCATTTATTCTTTGATATCCCATTGAGTTCCTTCTTGTTCTTTAAACGTCTCCAACATTTACATTTAACTTTAGGTATCACCTCTTAACCATTCCATGAGATGATCAGGGATCACATTGTACTCATCATCCCATGTTCTCATATCATCTTTATTAACTATTACTATGGTATGGATGCCAACAAATACTTGAAATAAGATGTAAATAATGAAGGAGGGGGAGGTTAATGATGAGGATCAAGAAAAACTTCAAATTTTCGAATTATAGCCTATAGGAATCCATGTATTGACTTGGAATGTCTTTGGGTATAATTCATGTAAATATTTGATTCCTCATGGAAAGATTCATAGGAGTATTATTGAGGTCAATAGGCATCATGGTATGGCTGGTTAGACTCATATTGGGATTGTTAGGAAGGCATTTCATGATAATGTTCTTGGTATCCTTCCTCATAGCGTTGTCCAAAAACATGATATCCATATGAAGAGGAAAATTAAGGACTATAGGGATGATATGGCTCATAGGATTGATATACATTATAATAGGATTGTTGAGGAGTGAAATGTGGTTCATAACAAGGATGATAATGACATTCATGATAGGGGTATTTACCATAACTATTCATATCAACCTCATATGCTATATGAGATGAAAAAACTAATAAAAATATTTAATGAGATATAACTGAGATGGTTATAAATAAATGTTTTCATTTAGAGTCAATACTAATGATATCTTTCTAGCTTCCAAAATCTAATTAGAGGAAAAACACATCAACAATCTTTCCACTCTCTTGGACCTTGGTCCTACCAGTTATGGCATAACCATTGTCACAAAATATTTCACCCTAAAAGAGGGTGTTCAATCCTCTTCCATATTTGGGAAAAATGGGAACACTTCTAGGTATGTGGGTGTACTTATAGTGGAAGTGATCCTCTAGGTTTAAGGGCTAGCTCCCTGAATGTACCTCGAAATGATTACCAACTAAACTAGTTTATTGTTTGTGAGGAAAGGGGATATAAGTTGAATGAAATGAAACTAATATAAATGGGTGATACACCAAGATGATTTCCATATGACAATTTTATTTCTTACACTAAGAAACAAGGCATATAAGCTAATTTCTAAGTTCTAAGAGATGCTAACATGAATTTTTCAATATAAAGGTGAGATGCGTGAATGTTATCCATGGTAATTGAACCATAGGATAGTTATAGACACTAAGTCTCATTACACACTTAAAATACAAACTCATACATTTACAACACTTCATATGACCTTCTAGATAATAGGAACCTTGCACAAACATTAGAGGATAAGGGAATAAAGGATAGAATATTATCACTTTGAATCACCATACATCACTTTGAAAAATTATAAAAATGTTATTTAAATCAAATACAAAATTTTATTTATTATTCAAATCCAAAATAAAATGTCATTCTAGCAGGGCTTAATCATACATGGAGTGGAATTAGATTATAAAGGCCAAAATGGTTGCTACTTATAGAACTTGAGAGAGAAGTGAGAAGTCCAAAATACATAAGAAAAATTGTCATGCTAAGAGGAGGAGCTAAACATGTATTATAGTTATATTAGAGATAGAAAATGCAAGGTCTCATAGTCCAAATGTCTTTCTAAGTCATGAAACTCATAAAGTGTGGCATAGGATTCCTCATTCTACATAATAAAATTGCCTTCATCATTTGACCCTTTTTGGAACATCCCAAAATTAAATAGGGACATATCTCATGATTTCACTAAAAAGGAGGATTTTTATACATGATTCACTATGCATTGGTTGTATTCTTAATCAACTAGATTCTTCTAGAGTTGAGCCATTAGTACCTGTAGTCTAAGAAACTCCTCTTTCACTCACCCCTCACACTTGGCCATAAAATTGGCTTTATTTTTCCATGAAAATAAGAGTTAATGACACCTATTAAGACACCTCATATCCTTATATCCTTTAGGCACACCTTAAAATCTTTCCCTCTTATAGTTCTAACCCTTCTCACTAGCTTGTTCACCATGGTAGTCTTGACTGGCTAAAATGAAGGTGATAGTAGAAACACTTAAGATAATTTATAAAGAATTAAATGATAATAGTGAGTTATATTAAGTCCAAGTATCTCTCCAAAATTTGATTGCATCCTTTAAAACCTCCTAGAACCTATGAAACATCAACAATAGTCAAATAAATCCTAATTACCTCATGTTCGTATAAGTAGGAAACACCTAAGTAGGATGGAGAGAATACCTGTAAAGTCTTTTGTATCATTTAATAACTTTAATTTCCAATATGGTGCATTAAGATATCTCTTCTCCTTCATTTCCTTCATCAGGTTATGAACCAGGGTTTAAGAGGGTTTGTATATTATTTTTACCTTAAATGATATTTCATAAGGTTGACATTCAATCCTTCTAAAAATTACACTAAAACCTTCTCATAGACCTTCTCTAATATATCTCAACTTCCAAGGATCCCATGCAAAGTCTCCAATTAGATGTGAGCCTCTAAAACTATCTACTTGAGCTCTTTCCTCTATTTTATATAGGTATGAGTTGGTTTGGATCCAAACAAGGTTTCCTTATAACTTATCATACACTCCAACAGCTAAAACACACTTGATAACCTATAATGGGAATGTTTCCATAGGTTATAATGTTATTACAATGCCAAAAGTGTTATTAAACCCCTTAAGGGTCCAAGGCTTAGACTAGACCTAATATGTCTACCTACATACCAATAAGTTGAGGTTACCTTGCTTGACTTAAAACACCTGAGAGAGATGTACCATGTTGGTTCATGTATATTACAACTCATGACACCTTACTGAAATGTCTCCATCAATATTTTACTCATTCTTACCTACCTTTCTCAAAACTTATAGGTTTTATGTTCCCTAGAGTACCCTCTATTTGAGATAGAATAAAGGGTATATCCTCTATATTATTAGGCATATTAGATACACTAGGATCTCAATATAGTTATGAATATTATATTTACCCATTTTCATGGTTAATTCACACTTCTATCACTCCCAAACCATTCTAACTCTAGGACAGAATATTTGAACACTAACTCATTGTGCAGGATTACAACATGGATTGTAGGTGATTTGTGCAAACTTTCCATGTCCTATTTTCATTGATATAGGAATGCCATTATATGTTCATCACCACATTTAAATTTTTTATAATGCTCACCAAATTCTTATCACCCATGCTTGCACCTTTAATTTATGTTTTTGCTCAGCTAGGCCTAATTGGCATACTAACTATGTTCATGTGTTTTATCTTACCTATAGGTGTTGGTTGCATATTTTAAGATTTGAATAAAATTATAAAATACATTATTATGGTTCTCAAGGTTATTATAAATTAATATAGGTTATTATTTCCATGTTCAAGCTATGTCACCCTTAAGAATCACAACTTCTTATCTCATTATTATGTCACAATCAACTATAGTTGACTATGTATGTGTCATATAGGTGTTTTTACATGATTTAGGCCTTGTTTACATTTTTAATATTATCCTTGAAGTTCCCTAAACCATATAATAGTTTCATTGTTTTACCCTATGCCTTGAGTGATGCCCATACATTCTATGTCTAGCCTAACCTTCATGATGATCCTACAACCAACTTGTAGGTATTCATTTTTGTGATAAAGGGGAAGCATGTAGGTGGATATTAAAATCTAAAATTATTTCACATGATCTAGATAATTTTTAAATTATTGAATGTCATTTCATAATATGTTCATACAAATCGATCACCAAGGTATCTATCTTTAGGACATTATTGACTATAGTCAATAGTAATTAACCCTGTTAGAGCAAAAAAAGGGCATGTAGGTGGTATTGTGAGGTGCTATCATGTAATTTGACTCCTATTGATGACCTTTGAACATAAATGGGATCCATTATAACATTAAATACCACATATCATGAAGACATGTCTATATACTACCACTTGAGGGGTATAGGTCATGAAAGCTCAATTTCATGTAGGTAACAATAGAAGTTAGTAATGGGTGGAAGTGTGAATTATAGGATTGTTAAGGTGTGGAGCTAAAAGCTTCACCAAAGGAGCATTTTGCAAAGTTACAGGTTTACACAGTCACCGGCATCGGTCAGGAGTGACCGACGTCAGTCAAGAGCAGTACAGGAGATGTCAGCATTAGTCATGGATCAACCGACGTCGGTCACAGGCAAACAGGAAGAAACCGATGTCGATTACCTGTGCGTCCAGAAAGCTATTTCCATGGATAGAACAAATTGTTTGCATGATAGGATTAAGTCATAGTCTTAAGTCTGCATCTCTATTATTAGTAAGACTATTTTAGAGCCCTTATTTAAGAGGCATAACTATTGGTTGTAAATGCATGCTCATGTTTCCTAATTATTATATAATAGGATAGATCTTCTTAGCTTATTGTATGATTAGTGTTGAATAGTATAGAATTGTATATGTGAATCATTCCAGGTTGTTGGGGTTGATTGTAATTGAGAGAGAGAGCTCTTGAGGGAAAGAGATCTAGAGAGAGATCTATACATCTGAGAGAGGTGTGGAAGAAAAAATGTTTCTTCAATTGTATTCCTTCTATAAAGAGTTCAATACAAGTTTTTAGGGTGGTTTCTTGTATCTCTTCTTCTTGCTATATTTCTAATTCTAGTTACTTATCTTTCTGGTTTAATTCCACATTTATTGCTTTCATAGTGTAATCAACATTGTTGGTTGATCCCCAACAAGTGGTATCAGAGCTCAGGTTGACTAATAGGTGGTTCAGATCTGGTTAGTGTTTTTGATTACAGGGTACTCACAGGGATTTCTATTTGAGTGGGAGAAGCAATGGCCAAAGAAAGTAAACTAAGAATGGATAAGTTTAATGGCAAGAATTATCAACATTAGAGAATGCAGATAGAGGATTATCTATATCAAAAAGATCTATACTTACCGTTAGGTGGGATTGCAAAGAAGCCAAAAGACATGGATGATGAAGAATGGGAAGTTCTTGATAGAAAGGCTTTGGGGTCTATAAGACTGAGTCTAGCATCTACTGTGATATCTAATTTATCACAGGGAAAGACAACGGTAGAGTTGATGACTACTTTAGAAAATTTGTATGAAAAACCCTTAGCTTCTAATAAGGTATATCTTATGAAGCAGTTATTTAATTTGCGTATGTAGGAAGGTGGATCTATATCTAATCATCTAAATGATTTCGATGGAATTGTAAATCAATTAAGTTCAATTAATATAGTGTTTGATGATGAAATTAAAGCTCTTTTAATATTATGTTCTTTGCCTGAAAGCTGGCATAGCTTGGTAATGGCAGTAGGTAATACTGCATCTGCCTCAAATATTTTAAAAGTAGAGGATGTTGTTAGTGTAATCTTGAATGAAGAAATTTGCAAGAAAAGCACAGAGGAAACATCAGGGAATGCTTTAAGTTTTGAGAGCAAGGGAAGGAAAAAAGAGAAGAGCAAGAGGAAATCAAGGTCTAACTCAAAGGTGAGAGGTAGATCCAAATCCAGAACTGGCAGGAAGCCACAATGCTGGAATTGTGGAAAGATAGGGCACATAAGCAAAGATTGATGGTCAAAGCCTAAGGAGGAAAATCAACACAAAGCAAAAGAAGAAGCAAATGTTACAAGTATTGCACAAGATGCTTTAATATTCTCTTTGCATAATAATATAGAATCTTGGGTTTTAGATTTTGGTGCATCTTTTCATGCTACCCCCAATAGAGAATATTTTAGTGACTATGTCCATGGAGATTTTGGAATAGTTTACTTAGGGGATGATGAGCCTTGTAAAATTATTGGCAAAGGAAAAGTGCAGCTGAAAATGTAGAATGGAAACACATGGGTGTTGAGAGATGTTATGCATGTTCCCATCTTGAAGAGGAATTTGATTTCTATAGGAAAGTTAGGGGATGAGGGTTGTATAGTAACTCTCACAGCTGAATCTTGGAAGCTAACCAAGGGTGCACTTGTAATGGCCAGAGGTAAGAGAGTAGGTACTCTCTATTTATGTAATTGTGTTACTAATAATTCTCTTTCTGTATTATCTACTTCAGATGTGGATGCAAAATTGTGGCACTCAAGGCTTGGCCACATGAGTGAGAAGGGAATGTCAATTCTTAAGTCAAAAGGTAAGCTTTCAGATTTGAAAAGCATAGACTTGGATTTTTGTGAGCATTATGTGTTTGGAAAATAGAAGAGGGTAAGTTTTCTCAAGACTAGGTCAACAAAGAAGAAGCATAAGTTGCAGCTTGTTCACACAGACGTGTGGGGACCAGCTCAGGTTGCTTCTATTAGAGGATCACAGTACTATGTTTCGTTCATAGATGATGCTACAAGAAAGGTATGGGTATATTGTATTAGGAAGAAATCTGATGTATTTGAGACTTTTAAGATTTGGAAAGCTATGGTTGAGAATGAAATAGGTAGAAGATTGAAGTGCCTGAGATCTAACAATGGTGGTGAGTTTTGCAACTATAAGTTCAACTGGTATTGTTATATACATGGAATACGTAGGCAAAGGACAGTTCCAAGGACACCTCAGCAGAATGGAGCTACTAAAAGGATGAACAGAACAATAATGGAGTGTGTAAGGTGTATGAGATTGCATGCTGGTTTGCCCTTAGAGTTTTGGGCAGAAGCGGTGGATACTGCAATGTACCTGATTAACAGAGGACCCTCTACAGCTCTAGATGGTGGAATTCCAGAAGAGGCATGGATAGGTAAAAAGGTAGATCTATCATTTCTTAAATTTTTTGGTTGTGAATCCTTTGTGCACGTTGATAAGGAAAATAGAAAGAAGCTGGATGCTAAGTCTATGAGGTGCACATTTATTGGCTATGGCTCTGATGATTTTGGATTCAAGTTTTGGAATCTAGGAACTAACAAGATAATTAGGAGCTATGATGTTGTTTTCAATGAAAAAGTGATGTATAGTGATCAGCTTAGGAAGCTAAATCAGTCTGGGTAGAGCAATGGAGAATTGGACGAGGTGATGGTCCAAAATGAGCTTGCGGGAAAAATTAATCACAAATAGGAAAACACAGAGAACGACGTCAGTCAGGTAGGAACTGATGTTGGCAATACAAGAACTGATGTCAGTCATACAGTGACTGATGTCAGTCAGGAAAGAACCAACGTCTGTCAAGAAGAATCAACATCAGCCAGTTACAGGCCTGGAAGTGACTGAGGTCAGTCACTGTCAGAGAATTTGGGTGGACAGCGTGTTTTGAATGAGTCTCAGACACCCATCAGGAGGTCAGAAATGGTAAGTAAACCTCCAATTTGATATTCCCCTTCATTATTCTATTTATTGCTAATTGATTGTGGAGAACCAATGAGTTTTGATGAAGAAATACATGTGGAATCCAAGAATCAATGGGAGCTAGGCATGAAAGAGGAGATTGATTCCTTGAGGGAGAACCAAACATGGGATTTGGTTGAGATGCCAGTAGGAAAGAAGACACTGAAGAACAGATGGATCTATAGGTTGAAGGAAGGTGAGAATGGCCAGATGAGATATAAGGCCAGGTTGGTAGTGAAAGGATTTACACAAAAGCCAGGTATTGATTTTGGTGAGATTTTTTCTCTTGTTGTTAAAATGACTTCTATACGGGTTATATTGTCTTTAGTTGCTATTGAGGATTTTCATCTTGAGTAGCTTGATGTTAAGACAGTGTTTTTTCATGGAGATTTGGATGAAGAAATATATATGGATCAGCCAAAAGGATTTGAGGTCAAAGGTAAGGAGAAGTTAGTGTGCAGATTGAAGAAAAGCTTGTATGGCCTCAAGCAAGCTCCTAGACAGTGGTATTTGAGATTTGACAGGTTTATGACTGAGCATGGCTACAGTAGGTGTCAATCTGACCATTGTGTATATTTTAAGAGATTGGATAATGGTAGATATATTATCTTGTTGTTGTATGTAGATGATATGCTGGTTATAGGATCACACATGCAGGATATCTCTGAGCTTAAGGTGAAATTAGCTCACACATTTGCCATGAAGGATTTGGGAGCAGCAAAGAAAATCCTTGGCATGAGAATTAAGAGAGACAAGAAAAATCACAGGTTGAATTTGTCTCAAGAGGATTATGTGAACAAGGTGTTGAAACGGTTCAATATGCAGGATGCAAAACCAGTAAGCACACCTTTGGCTGGACATTTTAAATTGAGTAAAGAACAATGTCCTAATTCACATGATGAGGTAGAGTACATGAGTAGAGTTCCATATTCTTCTGTAGTAGGGAGTTTAATGTATGCAATGGTGTGTACTAGACCGAATATTGCCCAAGCAGTGGGAGTTGTAAGTAAGTATATGGCCAATCTAGGGAAGGAGCACTGGAAAGTAGTTCAGTGGATTCTTAGATATTTGAGAGGAACCAGTAGTAGGCATTTGTGCTATGGAGGTTCAGATACTTCTCTACATGGTTATGTAGATTCAGATATGGCAAGTGATTTGGATGGTAGGAGAAGCACCACAGGTTATGTTTTCACTATTGGTGGAACGGTGGTTAGCTAGATATCAAAGTTACAGAAGGTTGTTGCCTTGTCAACTACAGAAGTAGAGTATATTGCAGTCACAGAGGCTATCAAAGAGATGATATGGATGACACAGTTCATGGAAGAGCTTGGAAAAGAGCAAGAGAGTTAAAAATTATATAGTGATAGTCAGAGTGCAATTCATTTGGCTAAGAATTCAGCCTTTCATTCAAGAACAAATCATATATAGCTTAGGTACCACTTCATAAGACATGTATTGGAGGATGGTGAGTTGAAGCTGGAGAAGATCCATACATATAAGAATCCTGCAGATATGTTAACCAAGCCAGTTACAAAGGAGAAGTTGAATCTTCATTCAAATTCTGTTGGTCTTCATGATTGAGTTGAAGATGGAGGAGCTAGAAGATGTTGCTATATAGGTACTAGTGCAACTGTTTATCTCCAAGTGGGAGATTGTTAAGGTGTGAAGCTAAAAGCTTCACCAAAGGAGAGTTTTGCAAAGTTACAGGTTTACACAGTCACCGACATTGGTCAGGAGTGACTGATGTCAATCAGAAGCAGTACAGGAGATACTGGCATTGGTCATGGATCAGCTGACGTTGGTCATAGGCAAATAGGAAGGAATCGATGTCGGTTACCTGTGCGTCTAGAAAGCTATTTCCATGGACAGAATAGATTGTTTGCATGTTAGAATTAAGTCATAGTCTTAAGTCCGCATCTCTATTATTAGTAAGACTATTTTAGAGCCCTTGTTTAAGAGGCATAACTATTGGTTGTAAATGCATGCTCATGTTTCCTAATTATTAAATAATAGGATAGATATTCTTAGCTTATTGTATGATTAGTGTTGAACAGTACATAATTGTATATGTGAATCATTCCAAGTTGTTGGAGTTGATTGTAATTGAGAGAGAGAGAGCTCTTGAGGGAAAGAGATCTAGAGAGAGATTTATACATCTGAGAGAGGTGTGGAATAAAAGAAGTTTCTTCAATTGTATTCCTTCTGTAAAGAGTTTAATACAAGTTTTCAAGGTGGTTTCTTGTATCTCTTCTTCTTGTTATATTTTTGATTCTAGTTACTTATCTTTCTGGTTTAATTCCACATTTATTGCTTTCATAGTGTAATCAACATTTTTGGTTGATCCCCAACAAGGATTCCAAACACCACTTCATTTTAGCCACATATCCATTTCACTCTTTCATGGTCACACCCCTATGTGGAGGCTAAAATATATTCACATTTAGTTTCATCTAGACCCTTTGCAACATTATTATTGTTAAGCATGAAATATATTGAGAGGGAGGGTGAATCAGTATATTATATATCTTATTTCTTAATCAAATTCCTTTTCTTTAACAACTTAACCACACATTAAAGATATGTAATAAAACTAAAAAATAATATGCACCACACGTGAGAGAGAGAGAGAGAGAGAGAGAGAGAGAGAGAGAGAGAGAGAGAGAGAGAGAGAGAGAGAGAGAGAGAGAGAGAGAGAGAGAGAGAGAGAGAGAGAGAGATTTATGTAGAAACCCAAAGTGGGAAAAACCATGAAGAACAATCTCAAGTATATGAATGAGCACCAACTCAAATTACAAATTTTGAAATCACAAACATGAAATAGCACTAACCCATTTACTAATCACCAACACATCAACTATATGTGAGAACCAACCCCTCTTATGTATAAAACACAACTATCTCTCAATGTTACTTAGAAAATAATATAACTCTATAATATCTCCTATTTTTCTTTCTTTGAAAACAAATACAAACCATGTACTCTCTTACATATTACAAATGGCTTCTCAAGCATTTATTTATAGCTTTCCAAATGACCTTTGGAATTCACCCTTTGTGACCCTTCAATCCTCATGGAAAATGGTGCCAAACTTGCATGACCCTTCGTATCCTTGCATTTGAAAAGTCATATGGTAACCCTTCATAAGTAAAATCATCCTTTCCTCTTTCATCTTTATCTTTGTGACTTTTCATATTCCTCAAAGTGTCACTTCATAGAGAAATGTGCCATACCCTCTTTTGTCTTAACATGGTGACTCTTGAAATTACTCAAGATGAATCTTCATGAAAAAATGCGTCCCATTCATCTTTTACCCCATGACTCTTTAACTTCTCCATAGGCTCTCTTTTAAATTATTTTCAACCAAAAATGTATTCACTAATATTAAATAAATATTAACACATATTAACCATGATATGAATATTAAAAACACCATTAAATGTAATGGGGCTTTTATCACCAATAATGCTAGACCTTTGACATCAATGATAATATTTCCAACAATCTCCCCCTTTGTCATTGATGGTATCCTCTGAATAAAACATCCACATCTTAAAACCTACACATACTACCATCTAAAAAACATATAGTAACTCCCCCTTAATATAGCAACATGTACCTATTCCTTGTACCTATTTTTGCACTTGTATTTGTACCTATACTTATTATTCTCCCCCTTTGACATCAATGGTAAAGGGCCTACCTAGAGCTAACACTTAGCTCCCCCTAAGCTATTGTTTAACCTCAATGGCATGAAGTAAAATAAATTACTCCCAACTTCTCCTGTAGATACTCAAATGTGTCTTTTGGTAGTGCCTATTTGAAAATATCTACAATTTGCTCTATAGTACTGATATATTCCATCTTAACCTGTTGATCTACAACCTGCTCTCTTAAAAAGTGATATCTAATGAGAATATGTTTTATTCTTGAATCCATCACTGGAATCTTTGAAATATTAATAACACTTGTGTTGTCACAAAAAATAGAAATAGGTTCCTCATATTTTACCTTAATATCTTCCAAAGTTTGCTTCATTTAAATCACATGAGTACAACATAATACCACTGCAATATATTCTACTTCAGCTATAGAAAGTGATATTGAATTCTAATTTTTTCTTAGCCATGATACGAAGCTATCACCAAGTAAGAAAGATCTTCCATTTGTACTTTTTATGTCATCTAAAAAAACTACCCAATCTGAATTTGTATAAGCAACCAAAGTGAAATCTCTACCTGTGAGATACCACAATCCATAATCCAATGTCCCCTTGATATATTTGAATATTATTTTCACCAATTAAACATGACTATATTATGGAGCTTACTAATATCTTGAAACCATACCTACTAAATGCATGATGTCTAGCCTCGATGTTGTCAAATATAAAAGATTACCAATCATAGATCTATGCAAATATTGATCTATAACAGATGAATCTTCATCCTTGCTCACCTTATTTCCTATACACATTGGTATGCTAACTAGTACACAATCCTCAAAACCAAATTTATTCAAAATTTCCTTGGTATATTTACTTTGAGATATGAAAATTCCTTTATTTGATTGAAATATTTTCAATCCTAAGAAAAATGACAATTCTCCAAGCATAGACATCTCAAATTCTTTTTGCATATTATCATAAAATTATTTTGTCATGTTTTCAATATTTCATCCAAAAATGATGTCATCAACATAAATCAAAATAATAAATTGATTCTCACCTTCTATTTTTATGTAGATAATACTATCAACAAATCCTCTCTTAAAACCTTGATCCTGCACATACTTATCAAGTCTTGCATACCAAGCTCTGGGAGCTTGTTTCAATCCATACAGTGATTTAATTAATCTTCATACATGGCTACTAATATTTGAGAGAATAAATCCCTTAGGCTACTAAATTTAGACCTCTTCTTCTATATTCCCATTCAGGAAGGTAGATTTGACATCCATCTAAAACACTTTGAAATTTTTAAACACTGTTTATGCAAGAAACATTCTAATAGCCTCTAGCCTTGCTACTGGTGCAAACATTTCTTCAAAATATATTCCCTTAATCTGAGTATATCCTTTACATAATAATATTTCTTTATTCCTAGTCACTTCTCCATTTTTATTCAACTTATTTCTATAAACCCATTTTGTTTCTAACACTTTGTGATCTTTTTGTCTAGGCACTAATTCCCAAGTATCATTCTTTTCTATCTAATTTAATTCTTCATCCATTTCATTAATCCAATGCTTATCATGTCTATATTTTGAAAACGTTCTAGGCTAAATTTTTGATAACAAAGAAAAATTAACTTGCTCAGATTCACTTACCATCATTCTTCTAGTGCAAATTCCTTCATTTAATGTTCCTGATGATGCCACTTTCATTATGATTTATCTGAACATATTTGGATGGAGTTTTGGTGTCCTTTTTCTCCTTATTCTCATCTTCATCTAATTTTTCAAAATATTCCTCTTTAATTATTTTAAGAATGTCTACTGGATCACTGATTCTTTGTGTTCCATCTTTTTCTATCCTGATACTTGCACAAGTTTTTCATCAGTCCTCTTTATGAAGCATCTACTACTAGAAACTTTGAAATAATCAACTGTTTCTAGTTTTTCTTTCCATAACTCATAAGGAGTCTTATCACTATTGACTCTCAATAATGCTCTATTCTAAATATTCACTATTGTAGCAACTAGCTCTCTTTAATATTTATCTACTATCTTGGATTCATTTAGCATTGTCCTTGCCATCTCCTGAACTATTCTATTTTTATATTCAACTTCTCCATTTTTTTGTGGAGTTCTATTTACTAAATAATGTCTCTTTATTAGATGGTCTTCAAAAAACTCAATAAATTGATTTGACAAGAATTCTCCTCCTCGATATGATCTTAGATACTTAATCTTCAAACTAGTTTCATTCTCAAATAATGCTTTGAAATGTCTGAAAGCTTCTGATTTTTTCTTTAAAAACATTACCCAAGTCATACATGAAAAATTATCAATAAGAAACATGAAATATTTATCACCTTGAGTACTTTGAGTTCTTATAGGTTTAAATAGATCAATGTGAACAATCTCTAGCATCTGAGTGGTCAAGTACTCTTTTGTTTTGAACCACCTTCTAGCCTGCTTCCCATGCTTACAAGGTTCACAAAGCATATCAAATGGCTCTGTAATCTTTAGAAGATTTTTGAATTCTTACTTCTTTCTAATGTTGACAATATTTTCAAAATTTATGTGCCTCATTCTCCTGTGCCATATCCAACTTTATTCAATCTGACTTAAACAACATCTTTGACCTTTGATGTTTGATAACATATACAAATTATTGCCTATTCTCTGAGCATCTACAATCAACACATCTAAATCTTTTCTTCTAATTTCACAACCTTCTACATAAAAATTTAGTGTGTGACCCTAATCACACATTTGACTTATACTCAAAATATTAATCTTAAGACCTTTTACATACAAAACATTTTCAGTTTTAGTTCTACCATTATCCAAACTTAATGTACCTTTTTTGGCAATTCTGGCAGTAGTATTATCTTTGAATTTTACTATGCCACAATTGATCTTATTCAAGGTTATGAACTTGATATTTTCTCCTATCATGTTCCTCAAATGTCCACTATCAATGAACCATGGATTTTCTTCATTTTTTTCATGCAAAGCTATCTAAACCAACATAGATTTTTCAAGTTGTTTCTTCTACCATGAACCTATCTAAACTTTCTTCTTGATGAATGGAGCCTTAAAAGTTTGGTCCTTCTTGACTGACTCAAACATGATTCTATATTACCAAGATATATGTCCAAAGTTATTTCAATTGCAACATATTATGGCCTCTCCATTAAAGCCTAATAGAGGAGCAAAAGACTTGTGGCTTCTGCTTGACTCTGCATCACTTTCCTTCTCCTTATTTCTAAAATTGTTAGACCTTTTTTGACATTATATTTTCTTATGACCATATCCATTAAAATAAAAATAGGACCTATTTGTGTATCTTTGACTTGATTCCCTTTTGTAGCTTTATTCTTTCCAACTTTCTTTGTTGGAGATGTCCTCTGTATTCTTAACTTCTTCCCTTTTTATTTCCTCTTTTGTAAGAGCTTCAACATAGATCTTTCCTTTTTCCTTGTCTGTGAAAGTAGTGACCTCCCCTTTCTCTTTTTAAAATATGATACCTATACTATCTAACATTGATCTTTGAATTTCTAATATCTTATTCAACATATTAGTGTTATTCTCAAATTTTTAATCATTGGCTACTCTATCATTGATTGCTTTATTTGTTTTTTCAAGATCTTTTAAATAAGTAATTTCAATAACATACCTTTCACATTCTTTACTTACTATTTTCAACTATGCTGTTAGATCTTCTTCATTCTTCTTGGCTTATTTAAAGTATGCTTGTAGATCTCAATTATTTACTTTGACTCCTTTTCATTTTTCTTGATTTGGAGCTTTAATCTTCAATTCTTGTTTTCAAGAGATTTTAACTCTTCTAAGGCACAAACAATTTCTCCTTATAGATTCACTTTAGCTTCATCTTGTTCTTCTTCTTGATTATCTATAACTTTTCTTATAGAGGAATCTTTATGTATGGACATGAATACAATCTCTTCTTTTAAATCACTGACTCCAATATCTTTATTTGACTTAGGATCTTTAGAATACAAACTCTTCTTCTCGAATCCCTTCTTGAATTTTCCTTTAAAATTCTTCTTGTACATAGACTTTCCTTCTTCATTGTCACCATTACCCTTATCAGGGTACTTAGCTTCAAAATGTCCAATATTTACATAATTAAAACATTTAAAAGGTAATTTTCCTTGATATTTACATGTGCCCTTTTTTGGATTGCAAATGAATAGAGCTCCATTGTCATCTTTATCATCACTAGAACTGTCACTTGATTCTTGAATCTTAGCCTTATCTTTCTTTGATGTATTGAAAGTAGCTTACCTCTTTGAGGGTTTATCTTGTTTAGTCCACATCTTATATGCCATAAGAATAACATGTAGCTCATCCATCTTTATCTTGGATAAATTCTTCATCTCTTCAATTTCTAAAACTTTTGCATCATATCTCAATGGTAGAGATCTCAAAAAAAATTGAATTACAATTGATTCTTATAACTTTTCTCCAAGACCTTGAATCTGATTAACTATTTGATCAACCTACAAAAGATAACTTGCTATATTTTCTCCTTCTTCCATATTCAAACTCTAAAACTATCTTCTAAAAGTTTGAAGCTTGGCTTGATGAACCTTTCCATCACCTTTGTAAATATTCTCAATTTTTACCCAAGTTTCATGAGCAAATTTACATTGCATAACTTTAATAAATTTTGATTCACGTAAATCACATAAAATAACATTTAAAGCTCTATCATTATTTTCATTTGCCTTATTTTTTCCCAGAGTAGTTACAAGTGTTTATGGATCTTCATATTCCTCTACCACTACTTACCATATGTTGAATCCAAGGGCCATCAAATAAGTATTCATCCTTATGATTTAAAAATAATAATTTGTGCCATAAAAAAAGGTGTCTTATTTATAAGAAAACCTTCATGTGATCTAGCCATCATGCTTTCCTGATCTACCTTCAAGCTAATTTTTTTTCAAAGGAACTTGCTCAGATACCAATTGTTAAGCATGAAATATACTGAGAGTGGGGGGGGTGAATCAATACATTATATATCTTATTTCTTAATCAAATTTATTTCCTTTAACCACTTAACCACACATTCAAGATATGCAATAAAATTGAAACAATAATATGCACCACATGAGAGAGAGAGAGAGAGAGAGAGAGAGAGAGAGAGAGAGAGAGAGAGAGAGAGAGAGAGAGAGAGCAGATTTTTATGTGGAAACCTAAAGTGGGAAAAATCATAGAGAACAATCTCAAGTATATGAATGAGAACCAACTCAAATTACAAAGTTTGTAAGCACCAACTTGTAGGATCACCAATACCTTTGTCGAACACCAACACAAAAACTATTTGTGAGCACCAACCCACAGGAACACTAACCCCTTACAAAGATTTGTGAGCACCAACCCATAGGAACACCAATCCCTCTTGTGTATAAAACACAACTATCTCTCAATTTTTCTTACTCAACAAATGATAGAAATCTAAAATATATCCTACTTTTCTCTCTTCAAAAACAAATACAAACCATGTACTCTCTTACATATTACAAATGACTTCTCAAGCCTTTAATTATAGCTTTCCAAATAACCTTTGGCATTCACCCTTTGTGACCCTTCAATCCTCATTGAAAATGGTGCCAAACTTTCATGACCCTTTATATCCTTGCATTTGAAAAGTCGTATGGTAACCCTTCATAAGCAAAATCATCCTTTCCTCTTTTGTCTTTATCTTGGTGACTTTTCATATTCCTCAAAGTGTCCCTTCATGGAAAAATGCACCATACCCTCTTTTGTCTTCACATGGTGACTCTTAAAATTCATCAAGATGACTCTTCATGAGAAAATGTGTCCCATTACTCTTTCATCTTTTAACCTATGACTCTTTTACTTCCCCATGGTCCCTCTTTTGACTTATATGCAACCAAAAATATATTTATTAATATTAAATAAATATTAACACATATTAGCCAAGATTTGAATATTAAAAAAACCATTAAATGAAATGGAGAATTTATCACCAATAATTCTAGACCTTTGACATCAATGATAATATTTACAATAATTACATGGCATCAACATAATGGCTCAGACCTCTGTTTTATGTTTTAGGGATTTTACCCCTGAGTTCCAATCATCACCTCTTGAAGTAGGTTTCCACTCTTACTTACCAACTCAACATTAATAGCATGATTTTCATAATATCCACAAAATATTGAGTGTTTATGAAGTATTTCAACATGCCCAATATCCTTCATTAAGGATTATTAGCTTTGTATGGTGCCACCTATATGTGGACTTTTGCATATGTAGGCAATGAGTATAAGTATGGATAATGTGCATTATATTTGACATTTAATGAGTTTTAGACTTATCTCAATACTTATAAATGGATATTTAAAACCTTTAATGGCTTAAAATGAGCTATGTTCCTTGTTTTCAACATGATTTTCTTCTTTCAAGCACATATAGGTATGCTTTGATGGTGTATGATTGTATATCCAACTTGTAGTGACTGTCACAATAAATTTTATGGTATTTAAGGAATATAGATTATTTATTCATGCATAAATTGGATATTAAACAACATAATACCCTTCATAACATTTTTAAAACAGTGCTCAGAACTCAAAATGTATATATTGTATGTGGATGTCTACAAGGAGTTGAATGTGTGTTATGCTTTAGACTCCAACTCTATGAATGTTAGTTATGAGACTAAAACTCATAGGAGAAGTGGTGAAGAATGAAATGGAGACATTAAAATAAACACTTCACATTCCTTTGAAACCTTTATAGAGAAACAAACATTCTACAAGTGTTGAGACTTGACTAAGATCTCACATGGTGACACCTTACAACTTGAGTTATTTGATCCATGAAATCCATTACAAATTTGAAACCAAGCATGGGAGAAATTATATGAGAGATTAAAAATCCTCTAAAATAAATATAAATAGTTGGATTGTATGAACCCATCCATATAGGAAGAAAACCTATGAGGTATGGAGTTTAACAAATAAAAAAACATAGTCAACTTGTAAATGATGATTCATAAATCATAAGTGACCAATATTCAAAATCTTTTTATTAAAATTAATTTATCTAAGTGTATTATCAGACCACAAATTTTTTTTACCTGAAACTTCTTTTGTTAGTTGTACTAAGCGTAAACTTATTGACTGGTTATGTATGTCTAGAAGGTTAAGGAAGGAAAAGAATGGTTTTTGACTATTTTTAGCACTTAAAAGGATGGTAAAATGATAATATGAGTCTATGTAAGTTTAATAGTCATCCAAAAATGTTTCCACATGTGTTAAATTCCCCTATAGGCCATACAAGTGTTAAACTCCTTTTTTAGTTGTTTTCTTAATTTTGAATTAGAAAGCCTATAAGTTTTATATTAACTGGTATTCTTGATAATTAATTTGAAAAATTGGACATTGGAAGGATAATTAAGACACTTGGACACATTTCAAACCATGCCACTTTCATATATGACCCCAAAATGACCCCTAAGTTACTCAAACTGACATAAGACTTATTTTGACTATGATTGAGGCCAAAAAAATATGATATAAAATAAAATACACCCTATAAAATTATATTAGACCCAGATATAAGTTTTTTTCTATAGGGGGTCGACCCATTTTGACTTATGGTCAAGATGGTCAATAGGTACCTTAGATAGGCTTGTGCAATTCTAGAGAAAGTCACATTTAGTGGCTCATAAGGCTTGTCATCTTTCTTCAGTGTTCACCTTGATCCAATTGTTCTCTCCATATACATAGGGAGAATCCATCTCTCTAAGAGTACAATATGCCTTTTATCCATCCTTATTTAAAGGAATCACTATAATATTATCTCCCTAATGATCTTCTAACTAGTTCCTTACTATATTGATGGTCATTTGACCATCATAGGCCTATTTGTTTCCAATGAGTATAGGATAATGTGTCTCATCCATATTCATATCTATGACTTCAAATTCACCATGCAAGTTGAGTTTAATGACTTTAATCTCCACTCCTCTATAATAAAAAATTAGTTTAATGTGCCCATCATCTATAATACTTAGAGTAACTAGGTTATAACTTATCATAGGTTGGCCAATAGCAACCCATGTGGACTGAGGGATCATATTAACAATGCTACCAAAATCAAACAATTCATTGGGTAACTCATACTCTATGATTTTAATATTAATCTTTGAAACAACATCCCATGATGTTTTAGTTTTAACATACCATATCATCTAATATACTTATTATTGGTCCTTTTGTACACACTCTAGAAAATTATGGATTAAATTGGTGATTTTCTATGAGATATCCTCATTCTAAAGTTTACTAATGAGCTTCATCAAGTCTGTTAAGGTGGTGAGAAAACTATCTTGTCGAATGATGCATACTATCTTCCCATATATTTGTGCATCTATGTTTGTAGCGTCATCTTCAATGGTTTTTTTTTGTTGAATCATTTTTAGAATCTATGTTGCTTCACACACTAACCCTGTCTCTATGGTGGGCTTTAGATACTTGTCTAGTTACACTTTCCTAATTTTGTGGTCATGTGATAATTCTAAAGGTGGTAATCATTGCTCTACATGTTATCAAAGAGTGATGGCCTATAATAATTCATCCCCTTGGGGTTGTATAGTTACCATATTTAAATTTTACACAACCTTATCTTCATGTTATTTTTCCAACACTAGACATTCCTTTGTATCATGTTGTTCATAGAGCCTACAATAGGCAAAGTAGGATTGACGTTGTAGATTCATAGGGAAATTCATTTATATATGGTTGAATTCATCACACAAATAAAATTAAATTTAGGGTTGTGGTTCATTTACTCTACCTCCTTGTGGTCCTCCTTCGTAGCCTCCCCTCATCCTCTATGGTATTTTCCTCTATATAGTTAGAACCCCTAGTTACCAAATTATTATGGTCCATAGTTCATAGAATTTTGTTGAGGGTACCACCCATACATTTGTTGGTTTTCCCCATATCTACCATATTGAGATTGAGTTGGTTGTAGGCTCTAATTAGATTTCATTGGCTATGAGACCATGGAATTCAACAAATTCCAAGTTTGTGCAATGGTTGTCCAATTCTAAACATGTGGATTCCACCTAGGTCTATCTATAGGGTGCTATGTTGTTACTGTTAGTGCCTAAGGTACAATATCTTGATTAATTCTAAAACTATTTACCTTAGGTTTGATGAGAGCCTACAATTTTATATTATCTTTCTACATAGCTACTACAAAGACATTTTTGGTAACATCCTCTCTCAGTCCTTGTAATGCTCAATAATTCTTCTCATCATGATTATGGTATTTTCATAAGTTATAGTACAAATTATGTGGGTTCCTTACATATTGTTATAATAAATTGCATTGAGATGTCACATGTCCTAGTATAAGACAAATATCATAGAACTCAATTTTTATTCTTGGGCACTCATTCCTATGGTGCCCTTATTCTCCAAACTCTATACACCATAGATCTAATTGAGGTCTCTTTGCTACTTAATTATTTTTTCATTTTTTATGAGGAGTTGTAAGGTGTTATCTTTCTATGAACTAGGAGATAAAGATCCCCCATAATATTTAATTTATTCCACTCAAATTATAGTTGTTCTAGCTTATACTTTGTTATTAAACTAGGTTTTCATAATAACAAACCTTATTTTTGGTTGTAGTCCCTCTAGAAACCAAGAAACCTTGTCCTTATCTATAATAACAAACTTGACTTTGTTCATTAAGTTTGAAAATCTATGATCATACTCAAAAATAGTCTCTTTGACTCCTTGCCTAATTTCCTTTAGATATTGTATGGTCTAACTAGAGTATTTCTA